>JARHVA010003322.1:1832500-2055047 GCA_037957365.1 Torreya grandis | reverse complement strand
TATCATTATGATAAGTTTGAAAGTACAAAAAGAATTTAGTTATGTTCTACAAGTTTAATAATATCTTATACATTATTTTGGATTGATTTAAATTACCTATACAGTTGTCAATGGTTAGATATTCTTGATAATGTTTTGCTAATTTCAGTCAGTTTTGAGTGAGTTTATGAATGTTGATGATTTGAGGTTTTTTAGCCTATTCGGTGATGTCAAATGGACATGGTGGTGATCATGGGGTCATTAATGTTATATCAATTTATTTTAATGACATTTTTGTGTCAAATATTTTGTCATATGCTTCAGATATTCAATGCAAACTTTTTCTATGTATGAAGGGCTAATTGTAAGTAGTCCTAATAGGTGTGGTTCAAGGGATCATATAAGATAAAAGGTGGTATTTAAATATATGGATGATATAAGGGGTATATTTAAGGTATATTTTATATGTTTCATGCATTTTTTGAGGCCCAATATATTCCAAGGTATTCCAAGTGTAACATGTGGTTTGAGTAGACCTAATTACATTAGATCTCCATTAGGCCTCATGGTGGTTTTGGCCCTTATGGGTTATGACCGACCTATGTGATTATTTTTCAAATATGAAACATTTTATATGACATATTTCAAGGGAGATACCTGTATGTAAAGGTTCTTTTCTGACCAATATGGGTCAGATTAATAATCTTGTATAAATACAAGGCAAAATAGGCATATTTGAGTTAGTTGATGAAATGAGAATATAAGAGAATAAGAGAAGATAATAAGAGGGTATTTATGATAAATAAAATGATTATAATCATGTTTAAAACATTTAGATAAAATCATAGGTTCATCAATGATAATTGAAGAGTAGATTTGTACTTGAGATCAAGGGTTCTAGACCTAGTATGAGCAAATGAGGGATAGTTAACAAGAAAGAATGCAAGAGAGTAAAGGATCATACTAAGGAGAAGAGGTAGGTTATGAAAAACATAAAATATATCATAGGATAAATCATGGATATCTAAAAAAAAAATTATAGGTGGATGACAAGGTTAAGCTGACCTAATGAACCTAGTGAGAGGTATATTGAGTGAATGAGCCTAGAAGGCTCTTTAAGAGGGGTAGAAGGTCAAGGAGAGATGAATTAGTTGATTGGATGTTGAGATAATATTATATATACATCATAGGTTTATACCAAGTGTATTATATAAAGTGGAATATAGATAGAGAAGATAGAGATTTGAAGAAGAGTTAACCATCAATTGAGAGAGCAACAAAGTGTCTTAAGGTGATCAGACTTGTCTTAGTTGGGTTTGTTTTTAGTCAAGAAGGTATTTTGATATTAATTTAAGGTTTTATATTTCATAATTTTCCTTGAAGTGTATTGGTTGGTTCCGATTCACCTAGGGGGTTGGAACCTCTTTGCATGTTGGATATTACTAAAGACTAGTTGAGTGGATGCTTGAATAGGTAGGGTTGGAGCTCTTTATGGGGTTTGTGCCTCACTAAATGTTGTTTAATTTCTTATAATATAGTATTAAAAGTGGTGTTACAATGGTTTTTATCCCCCATGAGGGTTTCCCATATATCTATGGTGTTCATGTAATGTGTTCTTATCTTTCATGCTTTGTATGAGTATGATTTCATGATGATGTTTCTAGATCAAGTTGATATGTGATTGAATGTTTAAATAATGATGAATGGGATTTAATGAAAATATTTTAAAATGATTAACCCCCTATAAATTGTTATGATTCCAAAAATCTCATCAAGACTATAGTCATACATTAGTCCTCGTCCATGTTGTAGAATATTCTTTTTGTATCAGGGTCCTCATCACTAGCTTGTTTGTGTCTAACCAAGTTTGAGTCATAATAATAATCCTATGAAACTATCTATAAAATAACCTCATCCTATTTTAGTTTATCATTTTGGTTTTGAGATAATCTCAATCTAATCAATCTCCAATTGAAATCAATCTCTTGGGCTAGTCTAGCCCCCATTTAATCTTAGAGTTTATCGTACCTCACATAGTCGAATCCAATCTAAATCATTAAATTCTAGATCATGTCCTAAATTGGTCAACTTAAATATTTTTGTATCCCATCCAACATCTCATATCATCTATTCAAACTTGAAATTACACTAAAGCAAGCCTTTTTACAATTTTTTCCACACATCTCATCTTCATCCCTTAATCTTTACATTCAACCCCCTCACCTACTGATTGGGGCTAGAAAACCACATCATCCATAATTTATTCCATATTCATCCATGGCATACAAAAAAAATTTGGTCAATACCCTAATTTAATAATTCCTCATTGCCAATAGGTAAGTACTCCTTTCATACCTCCTTGAGCTGAGCACTCCACATCCTACAAACTTCAACCCTATCCATCCAATATTACCTCTAGTCTACACCCATTCATGTGAGTCCCATTAAAATCCTCTAACACCACTCATATATAATCATCTACACTTTTATATAATAGAAAAGGGAATCCAATCCTAGTCACCTCATTTACTACTAGTATGCCCAACTAGTCACATCAACAATAATCTGACCAAACATCTAATGTTTCCGCATCCAAGTCATGAAGTGAAGAGAGCCCTTATGCTCCTCTTCCTATATCATTTAAATCCCTCTTCCACCAGATTTGTTCCAACAACATGATTTTATATCCACCCATAACACATCTTAATCCCACCAATCCTAAACCCTCTTAGTATAAATATAACCAATACTATGTATATCACTAAACCTATGGGAATACCATTGATTCGATGTTAAATTTTTTGAAACTATGTCTAAGACATCATCAACTATGGTTTCATTGAAATCAAGAATGAAATAGATGAATCTACATCCTTGGGTGAATAAGAATAGGAATGCTAAGATCCCATTCCCATTCATGATCAAGCCCTTCCCTTTCTAATCCAAGGTTAAGGCACCATATCCATCTTCCATGGTCCCCCATCTTTGATAAATCCTCCATTAAAAATGAATCGATTCCCCATGAACCTAGTCCCCCTTTTTCTCATGAGTCTTTCTTCCATGGGCCTATATTTTTTGAATCCATTATTTCTCCATCATCTTCCACTCATCTATCATATCAAAGGCCCCACATTGAGAGTTCACTTACAGACAATGAATCTTCTACTAATAGTATTTTAGCATGTATATTAGGATCAACATCATAGTCAATACAAGTGGTATCTAAATTGGGATCATGTTCAATATCATTATTTGAATTAGATTCCTCATCAAAAACATCATCCCTCATAGATATTTAAGAAAATTATGACTATGCCTATTCTTTTGAAGATACCTCCAATTTAGATGATAATCAGTCATCAAGCATATCTTTTGATCCCAATCAGGATGATGAAGTCATAATAGAGTTCTTACATGCTTATCTATTAAATATTGTCATAATGAATCTGAACCTACCTTGGACACATGTCTTAGAAATAGTCTTACTGATCATTTTATTGATCTTGAGGAGATATTCTTTGATGTCTAAACTAGGTCTCTTAGGAACCCCTATGTGAACCATGCTACCCCATCACCAGTCATTGACCTCATCATACCATCTACATCATCTTCATCTATCATAAATCCTTTCTTTCCCATTGATGATCATTTAATCACCTCCCTCAATAGGGAAGAATAGGAACATACATGATTGGAATGTTCCCCAAGTAATATAATTTTTTACACAAATGAAAAGGTCTAAAATCATATTCAAAAAGTCAATCATAATGATCAAATCACCTTTGATTGAATAATTTAAAATAAAGAAAAATCTAATCATCAACCTGACCAAAAAGTGTCTTCCCCTTGTGAAGACCAATGTCAAGCATTAATGGATCATTGAAGTCAAAGATCATTCTCCCCTGATGAAGCCTAAAGTCAGGCATAGGGGGAAATCAAAAAATAATCAAGTCTAAAAATCAAAATAATGTCAAAAGCACTATCAACACAACTGATAATCCATCAAATAATTGGACCAAAGAACCATAAATTCAAAGCATCTTGGATCTCCTTAGTCTTTTTTCATATGGCACCAATCAAATGTGGAATGTCTAACATCTCTAATGATGTGTGTGACTAATAATCCCACTTCCCAATCTCCCATCATCCAATCAAGTCCTATACTCCACCATCAAATCCAAACCCTAAATCCATCAATTCCACCCATCATCTTCCTAGGTAGTATCAACTCTCATAGGGGTGATGAAGACACCTAATCTAGATGTTTAGAGAGGTCTCAATCAAGAATAAATGAAGGTCACAAGGAAATCAATACATCTAGTAGTGATAACATGATCCTAGTATCACATATCTCTAGAATAGGTGTTGGCTAAAGATCAAGAAATTTTTTGAAATCTTACATCTCACCCACCTCTAAAAAATTTAGATGCTAAAAAAATATAAAAAATCTAAAAAAATCAATAATGATAATGATGATGATGATGATGATGATGATGATGATGATGACGATAATAATAATAATAATAATAATAATAATAATAATAATAATAATAATAATAATAATAATAATAATAATAATAATAATAATAAAATCATTTATCCAATGGTGAAAACTAGTCTTTTGTCACCTTAAGAAAGAATCATGATGAAAACTAATTTTTTGCATCATGGTAAAATAGTCTATTGTCCACACTTTACCTTAACACTTGGGGGAAAAATCCAGCCCTTGTCAATCACATCCATGACATATGCCATTGACCATTGTTTACACCCATCATCCACCATCATATCTTGAATTTCATTATGTCAATCTTTCCTTCCCATCTTAACCTTCATAAGGATGTGGAATATGTCTTGGGAAATACCATTTAATCACCTTGGCTTATCTTTCAATGGACACTTAGGTAACTATATATTTAGTTGCTTCATGGTGTGGTCATTGGCAATCCCTAGTCCATTCTTCCTTGGTCCTCATCCCCTTTTTAGCATCACCCTCATCCTTTTGTCATTACATCCATTATTCCATCCATTCTAATCTTGTTTTATTATCTTGGTATTCCATTTACTAGTAACCCCATTTGTATAGTGTACATACATATTCCAAAAAACCTTAAAAATTATAAAATCCACAAAAATCCGAAAACATCTAAGATGCCATATCATATTGTCATCTTGTCTTGACATATGTCCTAAATATCCTATTCATCTGATCTAAAGTCATATCCATCTTATAATTTTCTCATCTTACCTTACCTCAACATCCTAGTCATCTTGTCTTATGTCTTCCACATCCTTATCCTAATCAAAGTCCCTAGTCTACACCAATTCTATACCTTGTCCAAGTTCCTACCCTTAATCTAAATTCATGTCACACCATCATGACCAAGTTAGTCTAACTCATCATCTAATCAATCATCTCATCAAATCTTATCATAACAATTAGACAAGACACAATGACACTACATGTAGATAATTGTGTGTGATACTTGTATGCTTTATGTTGTTTGACTTGTTTGCATGTCTTGTCATGTATATAAATGATTATCTTGGTGTTCATTATGTTTTCCCATGGTTTTTTTAGTATTTCATCATATAACATTTTATCTATTAGGAAATGAACAAGGATGTTATGATGACACCAAAAAGGCTATAATAATTCTTTTTGGTGCCTTTGATGATGTAGAGTTTGTTATTTGTCCATGCCCTTTGGCACAACATCCTCTTGGTCATACTTATATCATGGGGAATACTACTTAGTGATATATTTATTAGATTTATTAGACTATGATGAGCCTTATTATATCAATGATGGTTTAATCCTATAAAACACTCATCATTTCTCCTATACTCTCTCACTTGTCTACACATATAATAATTTTAATCACATCATCAATTCAATCATCCAAGTCCACTAATATAGTATCCAATCATTCATATGAGAGTCCACTCATCTAGTATCTAATCATTACTATGAGAGTCCACTCATCTAGTATCCAATCATTCCTATGAGCCCTTTTATCATCTCATCTATATCCTAGAGTCAATTATCTATCATATCTATAGTATCTAATCATCATCACACCCAACATCTATCTAACAACTAACATGTCTAACATCCATCCTCATCCTCATATAGTCTATATAATTATCTACCATCTAGTTTTAACTACAATAGCCTAAGGTATTTTTAGACTATGTAGGCAACACTCAGTCATCTTATGTGCCTGAGGTTAGATTAACCACTCTCACCTATCTCCCCATCATTCATCATCGTATCAATCATGTACCTCACCATCTCCAAGATTTACATCATTCAAATCATTGATCCATAATATCAATCATTCATCAATCAGTCTATTGATCAATCATCATCCCCACAATAATCTTCGTAATCTTTCCATCAATAGCCTGTACCTATCAATTGGGCTTGAAAAGTCACAACACTAATATTTTCTTCCATCAGTCATCCATTATCACTGATTAGTAAATTTAAATTTTATAGTTTCCTCCCTTGATTGGGGCCTAAATAGGACTATAACTTTATCATCTCTTGTTCCCTTGCATGTGTCCTTGCTAGGGTAATAATCACCATTCATCACATTATAGCTAATTGATTTAATGCATCACACTAACTAAATTTTCCCCTTCATCTTTTGGTCACTCAAATCATAATGTTTCTTCTCTCTCATCTACTTCATCATACCACTCAACTTTAGATTTGAGCTACACTCATATTTTTATCAAATCATTATCTTTTGGCTTGATGCTCTCCTAGCATGTATCCTTTCTTGGGATATGTCGATATTTCATCCCCTTTATCATCTTGGCCTTTATATCTCTCTATCATGTGTCCTTTCCTGGGATATGTCTAAAGCTTGTAGCCTCCTATCTTATCATCATCATCATCATCATCATAATCATCATCTTCATTAGTATTGTTCCTTGTGCATATATCTTTTCTAGGGGAATTATCAATTTTTAACTCACCACTTATGTCTATTTCAAATTCTTCATCATTGATCTCACATATAGAATCCCATCCCCTTATCTATTTATCACATCCCACCCCTTGTTTCTTCTTTCGAGTGGCCATCCATCTTGTGCCTCCCTACATGTCCCCTTGAGGGGACATCATATCCACTAACATTACTGACTCATCTATTAAATAGTTTTTTATTTGAAAGACCATTACTCATTCTACTTTATCCACTCTATATTCCCTTTCAAAGAGGGAAAAAATGTATACATATAAAATTGCTCTCTACATTATTCATCACCAATATTAATATTAGTTGACACTAATTCCAATTATTTCATCTAATCACATTTATTTCTTCTAATTCCATTCTAATATTACCCATTCTAGTAATTTTATAATATCTCTCTTCTTTATTATTCATCCATTAACATTATATTATCCCCACCAATCACTTAATTCTTCTAATCATATGTTATTTATCATCTAATCTTATTTTAACCCCACTTATCCATTATTTTAGAACTTTAAATTCCCATGACCCACCTACCTACCTACTCTTATGATTTCCTACAAGCCTAGCCCCTAATCATTACCTAATCCCCTTCTAATCCTCAATTAGTCTTAACATGAAACTAGAGGCTTATACTCTCTAGAAGTTTCCCTCATCCTCCACATTTTCTAGAAATATCCATTTCTAGAGAACTCTAAGGAATTTTTAATTCATTACAATTCCCCCGCTTTTTAGAGTCTTCTTCTTTAGAAACTTCCAATGAATTTATAATTATTTAAATCCTCACTCCATTTCTAATTTAAACACTCCATCTCCCTCCATTCCAAAGCACCAAGAAATGTGTAAAAAATCTACGCCAATCCATTGATCATCTCATCAAGCTATCCATGAATCTATGCTATCAAAGTCAATCATTAAGATAAAATCATGCCATCATGTTGAAAATCTAAACTTTAAGAAAATAATCCACATAAAAATCAAATTGCATTGGAATTGGTTTTAATATCTTGGAGAGAATCCATAAGGGACAAGGTGATGGAAAGATTTTAATCTTAAGTTATTGATTGTTCTTTCATTTCCCTCTTTTTGATGTTATTATGTTGTTGGATTAAACTTAATATTTATATTATTTTTAATCAATAGCTCAAAAATATAATCTTACACTTGACTCCATGCAACTTTGACCATATGTACTCAAATTTGGATTTATGGACTACTTTAAGAATTTTTCTTAAAGATTTTAGATATGTATATACCTTTTGAATAATGTTCCAAGAGGGTTTTAGGTGTTTACAATGAT
Source organism: Torreya grandis (assembly GCA_037957365.1). Classification (NCBI taxonomy): domain Eukaryota; kingdom Viridiplantae; phylum Streptophyta; class Pinopsida; order Cupressales; family Taxaceae; genus Torreya; species Torreya grandis. Next base: position 2,046,779 of record JARHVA010003322.1, on the reverse strand, counting down.
GCTCAAGTAAATAATAACTTTAAGGGTGATTTTTATATATAGGTGACCCATTGTTAATTTTCCACCATGATTGTCCCATTAAACATGTCTATACCGACCTAATGGAGACTTACCCATTTGAAAAATATTCATTGAGGGCCCTTGGACATTGTTGATAGAGGGAGACCCCTATGGTAACTAGCATTGTTTGGGTTTATGGGTATTATTTTGGAAGTGAAAAATAATGATCTGAGATATGGATAATGTATATATAAGAATATAAAGGTTTTCATGCTTAAACACATTTGATCTTAAATAAATATTTCTAGCAGATACAAGTGGCTAAGATAGTATATGGGTAGACCAAGAGAGGGAATGTTTTCTCATGATTTAGATATATGTGCATTGTCTAAGTATGTTAAATTTCATGTTCTAAAAATTCAAAAGGCCAAATTTAGGTTTCTATGTATGCCTTCCCCCCTTTTAATATAGTATTTAAAATACTAAATTAAAAGGATAAAATAATAGATTTGGTACTTGTGATAATTGTGCTTGGTGTTGATGGATGTAGTCGAAATGTATCATTACTCCATGTGAAATATACAATAAACATGTATAAATTGATATCCTCTCTTAATAATAAATTTTAAATAATATAAATCATTAAAAAATATTTAAATTGAAAATCTAAGGATTGAATACACCTGATGGTATGCAAACCACATTATCATTTGTTGAATTTGATTATAGAATAGCTTAAGTTTAACATGAATGAAGGAGATGAAAATAGATAATATCAGTTGAGGAGTGTAAATTACTCAAATACCATTAGATAATTTAGTATTATGAGTTGGGTGATGAATTAATCAACCACATTGGCCCATAAATTTAAAAAAACGTTTTTTTTGGAACTCTAGAATTAGGTTCCTATGTAAAATTTGAACCCTAAATCAGGTTTGTATATCGAAGTGAAACCTTAAATTAGGTTTTTATGTAAAAGGATCAATGGCTTCAAATGGATATAGACCCAAAATGCTAACATAATACCATTTCCCCCATAGATCCTCAATATATAAAATAGAAAAGTGTTTGCATGAACAAATTACATGCCCCATATGATCCATTTATTCCTCAAAGTGATGTATAATGTTAAAATCTATCTCAAAATATCATATAATGTCTCATTTGTTCCTCAAAATCCTATAATTATGCTTAATCTAGTCAATCGGCTCAATCTAACCTATTTGATTCAGATAATTTATCTTAGAATGTGAAATGCACTATTTAACATGTTGTGAAGTCATGAAACAAACCCATTGTATGTCCCCATTTTAATAGGATGGGTGAATCTTAAAAATCACTCATCTGAAAATAAACAATTATGTGTGTCATGTGTTGTATATAAATATTATAATCATGTAAATTACATGATAAGATATGTCCTCATAAAAAAATTGATCATTGTAGGCATATATGAAACATGTAATCTAATGCAAGGGCAATTTAGAAATAAGTGTCAAATTTATCTAGATATGTCAATGAAGCATGCAGTAATAAGAATTATAGTAAATGCATAATATAAATCATGGTAACTTTAAATAGAAATAGAGATCACATAATAGGAAAATGTGTGATAGTGATCATGGCACCAAGGTGTGTAATGGTAAATTTTATGTATATAAAGGTATGTAAACACACACATAAACAAAACATCATATTGAATAATCCATAAGCATACACATCATTATAGATAAGAACATAAGCATACAAGACATGACTTGTCTCTTACATGGCATAGATAAGACATGGACTAGAGGAACTAATAACACAAATAACATACAATGTGATAAGCATAATCAATGTACCTTAAGAATATAGAACAATCAACATGGAACACATAAATGATTATTCATATCAACATCATCAACATAAAATAAGAATGAAGTAATCAATGCTAGTCTTCATAATTAGTCAATGTCATATATAGTATAGAAAATCATAATAGCCATAGTAAATAGCACTCTAATAAGTATGAACAAAATAAATTCATGTACAAACAATATAAGTAGTTTAAAATGAATAATGGACTAGCATAGAAAGATATAACTTTAAAAATGTGTTAAGATGCCCCCAATATGGAAAGGTTGGACATGGGTGTGCTTAATGTCATACATATGTATTGCCATGTCCCATATGTAGCCTATATTTCCTACACAAACTCATGTATGCTATAAAAAACATGTGTTTAGAAAATAGATATGTAACTCACCATCTATATGAAAAATGATATAAAAAAACTATACATACCATCAAATCAATGTGTATGGGTCATGGTTTTGTATTTTTGAATATTTTAATGTTTTTACAATTTAAAATACTGATATAAGAAAGCATTCAATTAACCAATAAAGGCCAAGGGGAAAAGTAATGAAATATAATAAAAGGAGGAATTTGAATAGTCAATAGCATAGGTGTATAGTGTGTACCAAGTTTAACAGCAAAGAAATGTGAATAAAGTATATATGATAGTCATGTCTCAAAATATTATTTGAAATAACTCATAATATGTGCATGCCCCTAGTGGGTATGAGTTGGTATTTGAATGTCATATGATGTGTATGTATATAATAAATGTGATCATGTAATATCAATGTGTGCCATCACAAAAAATAACACAAATAAGCAATATGGAGAAGTGGGAAAGTAATATGTTGCATTAAGGTGTAGCATGCATCAATGACTGGAAACTAAAATTAGAGTACTATACAGGATGTATATGCATGTCATTTTAGGATAGGTAGCATGAAAATATAGATTTTTATAAGCAATCAAAAGGAAAGGACTAGTGAAACACAATAATTAAATCATAACCAAGGGATAGAAGAATGGTCAATATAAAATTATGTACACATCCTTGTCAAAATAGAATAACGTAAAAATTTATAAATCAATTTAGGAGAGGGTGATCAAACAAACAAATAATGGGTAAGTGCACAAAATTGGGGAATAATTTTGTGGACATTTACTATAATGCAGTCATGTTAATTAATAATATGATTGTGTTATTTAATTAACACGATTGCATTACTTAAGTTTAGGCTCAAGATTGTTGATCCATAATGTGATCACGTTATCAAATAATGTGATCACGTTATTTAATAACATGATCATGTTATATTAAATAGTAACACGATTGCACTATTAAAGGGAATGTGATTGCATTATAACATGATCACATTCCTTGTGTCACAAAAAAATGAAAACCCAAACACAATTATTAATTTTGCATTGTGTTTCTTCCTCCTCCCCATTTTCAGTCATTTTTTACTGAAAAAGGTGCTAGGAAGTGCCAAGAAGTGCCAATAAGTTGATAAATTCACCCCATAGGCCTTCTAATCGATAATTCTACTATGTAGGAGAGGTAAGTCATCAAAATATTCTCTATTTAATCCTATTTTTTTATAATTTTCATTATGTAACCCATGTTTTTAATTGTAATTTTTTTTCTAACAGGTGATCCTACTAACCCTCACAACCCTTCATAAAACCCTCATCTTGTTCCTCCTCCTAACCCTCTACAAAACCTTGATGTTCCTTATATCCCTCCATCTAACCCTCCTACAATTCCCCAAAACCCCCTATTCATCAAGATTTTTTAATTAACAACATTATCAAAACCAAAATTGAAATTAAAGACCTAATTGATAGAGTGAGAGATCCCAATTCGACCAACCCCCATCACACCCAGCTAGAAAATTCCCTACAAACCTTATTAGGTCAAATTAACTCGATAATGAGTCAAATTGATCAATGGACCTCATATAGGGATACTTGTAGGGCCTATTATGTTGACAAGTTATCAACCTTTTAGGTTAAGAATTTGAAATTTTCAAAAGATGACATTTACATCCTATTTATCAACCTAGCCACCAATGCCCCCTTTGCCATAACCACTAAACATTTTCCTATCCATTGCTATGTATATAACTTAATCACAACTGATTTTTGGGATTGAGGGTGGATGGTATTTTACTATCCACCATGTAATAGCCATGAGGTCCCATTATATTTTTTGAGGGAACTCTACTATGATTTTGTCCTCAACTAGATTACTAATTGGAGGAGTACATTTATAAAAATATTATGTATAGGATGGAACTATGGTAGGATTCCAACATTAATGCTCTATATAGGATTGACCAAGTGCATATTATGCACCTAAATTCATATCTAGAAGCCTCTTGAGCCTGAGATCCCCTTTGTAGTTCAGCAGGTCATAGAGATAAATACTCTCCATGCTCTTATTTCACTCATTGATATACTCATTTAGTATACGAGTAGGATTTCATAGAGTGAATCTACAGATACACCACATGTTACTTGACCCTAACCCCACCCTTGTAGTTCATGTGGAGATATGTGCATGGGAACTTTTGATGATGATGGCATCAATGGTTTAGATGTCTTAGATCATATTCTTATGAGTGATGAGTTTTTGGTGCACACATTTGGCATGCAGACATCAGTCAGATGCATGTATATTTTATATAAATGTCATGTTATATTTTATATTATATTTTCAAATTTAATTTTTAATCTAATAATTAATTTACATAAAAATTTAATATAACATATATATCATTTTTTATGTTTCAGGAGGTGACAATTCCTTCAACATCATAACTAACATTTATAACATTCAATTTTTCAAAATCATTATTTTCATATTTGGATCTAGCTACTAGGCCATCCACGACTACGTTTTCCCCTTTTAAGACCATAGAATTTACATATATAGAGGTAAAAATTATTTACATATATTTTTTTCTCTTTTCATTTGTTATGACTATAGTTGTTTACATATACATGTTGATGAGTGATGTGGGATATAATTTCTCTACTTTTGTGTCTTTTACTTAGACCTATGTGGGTGATGTACCTCCCACTATTTTTTGGATAGATGGAGTCTAACCTCCCCTAGCCCCGATAATCTCATTGAGAATATTCACTTGAGACTCTAAACCAACCACAGTTTCCTCTAGGCCAACTATCTCTCTCTTATTATGAGGAAACTCCACATATATATGATAAGTAGGGAGAAAAAAATACGTGTGCTTTCTTATTCACACATGGAGAATGGCATCCACCAAAATATTATCGAAGCTCAAATAATCCTCACCTAAACAATCCTAACCAAAGTTTTTGATCATGTTCCAGCACTAAGTGATTCACTCTAAAACCATATAATAAGAGAAGACATTAGATCTCCAGTCACATAAAGAAACAATAACTCATTAAATAATAACAAAGTAACATAGAAAGTAACTTCATCTTTTCACCCCCTAAAATTATTTCCCCCAAAACTGCATTTTCTCAATCTCTACCCTATGCTTGTTTCTACATCAAAGTATCTACATATTATGGTGGTGATTGTACTTAATGTTGGAATACTACCATAATTGTAACCTAGACATAGGATATTTTTCTAAATGTACTCCTATAATTAGTACTCTCCCAATTTTTATTGCAATGATAGTAGAGTGTCCACCTCATTCATAAACTATCCTAAAATACCATAATATAGTATAACTATGAAATATATCATTGTCAGTGTGTTCACCACTTATGGAAAGTCTCTCAATGGTGGCATACCCATCCAATGAGAAGCCCTGATGGCCCCCACTATCTCAATATCTAACCCTCACTGGTATGGGGTCATGTTCTCATACACTTATCCCGTGATGAGTGTAGGGTCATGTGTTCATACACCAAAGTATTACACCCAATTAATAACCTTGCTTCTATCACAATCCTCTATCAAGGCCACAACCCTGCCTTTAGCCGATAAGCCTAGTATCCTAATCACAACCTTGAAAGTCATAGTCCACTCTCAATGGAATTATGGGAAAATTAAACTATTTTACATGACACATCCTAGATGGTGAAAAGGTCAAGAAAAGGAATCTACTCGATGGGACAACAATCCCTACCTACACAATCCAAAGTATCCCTCTTATATATAGTGTGGCCAAATCATTAGTCATTAATTTCTCTATAATCCTAGGAAGCTAGTCATACTTCATCACTCTACTCCATCAAATGCGGGCCCACATTTTTAATACACAATTTGAAATATCCCTAAATACTCTATGTTAATATTGAAAATTCATCCAAAAGGAATTAGTTACGAGGGTCCAGACCTAACTCAAACCCCTATTTTTAGACAAGTAATAAATCAATAACCAATATAGTCCAACATGTAATATAACATAAATTGAAGATCTTGACCCAAGTATATTTATATTTATCAATTTGAAAAAAAAAGAAACTAGTATATTATATATTCCTTTTTACAGTTTTAATCCTCTAATTTTGTTTTTTGTATAAGGCTATTGCTCTAACACTTTAATATATGGCTTATAATTTTAGATCTACGTGTATTTTCATGTGCATGTTTATCTTCTTCTTTCCTATAATGTGTCATTACATTCATGTACTTATATAGATAGATATTTTATATATACAAGTGCTTCTATTGATCATTTTAGTTTCCATATATAAGATTTGATGTACTTTGTATAAAACTAAGTGAGGCCTTGTTTACATGAATAGTTGATAGCTGGTACTGACACTCCTCCCTCTCTATGAGCTAAGATAGACATAGGCATTATTGCTACAATGTCATCTACACATGTGTTGATAGAGGTATATATTGGTTCTTGTAATTTTAAATTGTAAAAATAGACTTGTTTTAATAATTTTAGTACATGTGTACTTGGGGCAAATATAACTTAAGTTTATGTATTATGTGTGCAGGGTTATCCTATGATAGCTAATAGCCCCATTTAGATGGTGATTGGGGTAAATTCTCATGTTTCTCCCATATTTGAGATGCATATTCAGATAGTTGATCCTGCCATTGACTTGATTGAGTGTGAAAAGTAGATTGAGCAGGATCGTGAGCTTACAGTAAGTGCACATGTTTAAATTATTTTTTATTATAGTTTAAAATTAATTTATTAACAATTATAAATGTATTTTCTATTAATTTTGTAATAAATATTGTATTTGAATAGGCTCAGTTGTAAGCTAGCTATGAACACATTGCCTCAGTCAGACCTTGGAGCAATCCAAGGTATTAGAGGGGTCTCCATCTACTAGTAGGGCATCCCAAGGATAGTCTTTTTTGAGGAAGGCAAAGAGAGGGAGGTTATTAGATGAATAGGATGTCTTACACTTGATATGTACCTTTTGTATGCCTATATGGCAATTGATGCATTTTTGGCATTGTATATATGCATATGACATTCAACCAAAATTAGATACTATTTTGGTAGATGTAATTATTTATATGGCTATCACGACTCAATCTATATATTATTGGCATTGGACATGTATGTGCCTATATTATATGCCTATCATGGCTTGATCTATCTAATTTATATTCATTTTTTATTTCAGTGTGTATTATTATACAGTGTTGTTTTGATCTTCTAAATTATTATCTATATTGGATCTCGTATTTAATGGTGTACATGCATAAATGAGGATTAAAAAATTATTATGTTTAATGCTATAAATCTCAGATCTTCCATATATTTTTTTAAATTAAAGTTTTTAATTTCATTGTGTGTAGTGGAAATGACTAATGACACTTTTATCACTTACACTTAATGGCCTTCTCTTTATACCTACTTCTTGTACACTTTTGATGTAGAGCTTGTAGGTGTTTAAGATATTGATCAAAGGTATTTTTATCTAATCTTGTGTATTCACTAATCTACTATCTTGGGACTCCTTATCCTTCTCATACAACACAATTACAACTTTTAAACCCCTCTCTCTTTTATCTTTTCTTAGATTTCTCTCTTTAGCCTTTGTCTTCGCTTGTAGTTCTATTTTAGGGAAAACCTCATGTTCTATTCCATACACAAACTCTTCAAGGAACAATAGTTATGTTTTTTACAACCCATTTCCATGCCATTACCTAACACAAAATCTTAGGTTAGGTTCCTTTACAAAATCGTTTACCTCTAGGTTTACTTGATAGTCTAATTAACCCTCCAAATGCACAAAGATCCAAGGTTTTACCAATCTAGAAACACTTTGACCAAAAAAACTATATTTTACCACTCTTTTGGCTAATCCTACTTTTTAATCAATTTTGGTCCTTAACTCTTCACCTAACTTCAAATTTCTTCTTTAGCCTCTTTCTTACTAGGTCTCTTAGGCTAGTTGACTACCTATAGGGTAATGCGGTATAGAATATAGAAGGTACAAGTATGAAATCAATTTATTCACTTAATATACCCTAATATACACTATATTACAAATTTACAAGAATTTTAAAGGGTTTAATCTCTTCCTATGGTCAAAACCCTAAAAGTTAAGGTTTGTAGCAACTGTATAGGCCAAGACTAACAATAATTGCATATAATTTCAACCAAGACTTTAAAGATGATTTAATGATTGGATTAGGTCTGTATAACATTATTACAACTTTTTAATAAAATGAGTAAGTTCTCACAACCCTCAGGGGATTCAAAAATAAGAAATCTTAGTCATTCACTGTATTTTATATGTTAGAAGTAGGGGTATGCAGGGTCTATAGCTTTTTCAACATCAAAGGACTCTATAACTGACAATAATTTTATCACCACCTTATATAACCATTCAAAACCTTTCTCTGTCACTTTTTGAATCAAAGACAAGATTCAATATAAAGATTACAGTATACAAAATTTTGAGTTTAGGATTGTAGATTTTCAATTAGAAAGAACTATGATCAAAGTGAAACTTAAAAAATCTTGTCATTTGTAGTTTATAATAATATTAAACTCTAACTCTTCATACATGTTTCATCTCCATATTCTCCACAAAACTCAAGAGAAGGAAAGATTGAATACTCATACTCTTCACCATCTACCTCGAATGGAATGTGAGGTTACAAAACCAAAAATGAATATTAACCCAAAATAGGGTATAGACAAGGTTTCTTTGTTCTAGAGGTCAATTAATCAATGACACCTAATAGGTCAATAGGTCAAAGTTGTCAAATTTATAGAAAATGTCAAAGTTGTCAAAATTGTCAAAGTTGTCAAAATTGTCAAAATTGTCAAAATTATCAAATTTTTCAAAATTGTCAAAGTTATCAATAGGTCAATAGGTCAATAGATCAATTAAAGTTTCTAGGTCTCTAGTTTAAGTTGTCAAAGTTGAAGTTGTCATTATAAAACGCCAGTTCCAATGCTTCATGGGTGAAAAATGACACTGCCAACATGTCATGGGGGGTGGATAGCATCTAATACTAGGTGTTTGGCCTCTTGTTAGGCCTAATTGACAAACCCACCACCTGTTCTTACCTCAAGAACACCCTTCCCAATACAAGAAAAATGCAATTTTTTAGCCTAAGTTCAAAAATGCATAAAACAAAAACTATAAGTCATTTTTGCAAAATATCAAATCCTTCATGTGCCTCCTTAAGCCCTATAATTATACCCCAGAGTACTCAGGTGGAATCTTTGAGATCAATCCATTAGATAAGTTGTAGTGATGGGTCCAAAAATACAATTTTTTGTCAATAAACAAGCAACTTCTCGAGCTCCAACTAGCATTTTTACCTATGGGACATCCAACTATGAATCTATCACTTTGGTCACATATACATAGGTAAATTACATGTTATTATGTTGCCAAAATGTTTTAATCCACTCGAAAGTACAATTTTACTATTGTTCTAGAGAGCAAAAATATTGACAACAAATGTTGTCAATGTTAAAGTTATGTTTGTAAAACTCTGGCTAATGATTCACATGTGAAAACTGACATCACCAACACATCTAGGGGGCTAGATAACCTCTATAACTAGGTTCTTTGCCTCCTTTTAGGCTTGATCAATAAACCCACCACCCATTATAGCCTCAAGAACACCCTTCCAAATACAAGAAAAATACAATTTTTTAGCCTAAGTTCAAACATGTATAAATCAAAAATTGTAAGTCATTTCCATGAACTATCAGATCCCTCTCATACCTCCTTAATCCCTCTAATTTCACCCTAAATCAATTAGGTGGAATCTTTGAGATCAATCCATTAGACAAGTTGCAGTGACGCATATAAAAATGCATGTTGTTGTTAGTGAACAAGCAACTTCTTGAGTTGCATTTCTACCTCCTAGACTTCCACTTGTGAATATATAACTTTGGTCACATCTAGATAAGCAAATTGCATGTTATTTTACTTCTATGATGTTTGAATCCACCCAAAAGTGCATTTTCACTCTTGTTCTAGATAGCAAAAACACTGACAATAAATATTGTCAAAGTTGAAGTTGTAGTCTCATAACTCTAGTTTTGATGCATTGTGGGTGAAAATTGACACTATAAACATGTTTGAGGGGGTGGATAACCTATATGACCAGGGTCTTGGCCTCTCATCAGGCCTAATTGATAAACCCACCACTCATTCCAGCCTCAAGAACACCCTTCTCAATACAAGAAAAATGCACTTTTTTTGCCTAAGTTCAAACATGCATAAAATGAAAACTATTGAATTTCCAAATCCCTCATGTACCTCCTTAATCCCTCTAATAGTACCCTGGAGAAAATATGCATAAAACCTAAGCTTCTCTTTACTTCAAGAATATATAATTCTTTACTAACAGTGCATTCCATGTGAAGGTGGAATCTCATTTGGCACCACTAACCTACAAACAATTGTTAGTAAGTAATTAAAAATGAAATTTATATATGTACTACCTAAAAAATAAAAAAACATTTGGTAAAATTTATTACTTCTACATTTAAAACATCAATACACCTCCATATTTCAATCTAATTAACCACTAGGATCTACTCTAACCTTGATAATATCAAGAATAGCTTCATGATCTGACTTCCAAACTTTCCATAGTTTCTTGTTTAATGGACTCTCATGATATTTTTGTAATTAAATATTCATTGCAAGAATCAAATTTGAATATTGAAGTATCTTCTTGTGTATTTCAAACTCTTCAAATAACCATTGATCTAAAAAATTTATAGGACATCATCGAAACCAAGTTCTAGTGACTACCACTAACTCAGTGAGATAGTCAATGTTTTCTCCATCTATAACTCAGGAAGTCAATTTTTTCTCTCTCTACAAACCAACAAAATTAGTAATCAGTGCCTTCTTATTTATCCTCATCTATAATAACTACAAAAACATTACCTATACATCACAAAAAAATCACTTTTAGTAATAATATGAAGATATATAAATAATGAGAATAAATTGTACATAATGAAAAATATTCTACTTGGATGCACTAGATCAAATACATGGTCAAATTCATCTAATGATGTCATATCTATAAGTTGAATGTTGTTGAAACCTAATATATGTTGATTGGAATTAGAGGTTTGAAACCCTAATCATCCACCCACTCTTGTGACTCACACTCATTCCAAACTGAGGCCACACATATAGAACAAAAACCTACCAAGTGTCTCATATGAATAGTCCAAGAAATTTGAATTTAAACTACAAAATGAGTGGAGGTCACTTGAACCCCTTAGAGTCATACAATCCTCATACTTTACCAAGTGGTCTTCCTCCATTAACCATAAATGTCTTTAAATAGTAGAATTTGGTTGAGCACCATGACACATGTTCTCATTACACCATTTAGCCATAGTTTTTGCATCTATAAAATGAACACCCTCTTCAAACTTTAACTCTTCCCTTGCAATAGATATTTTTACACATGATCCAACACCATCATTCTCCCCTTTTCTATGGCCAACCTTGGTGAAACTCTAAATGTGTTTTACAACTATGGCAACCTGCATCCTACTCAATGAATAAAACATCCATGCATTTTTGTATTGTGATGTGCAATTGTCTGGCCAAATGTAATGTTGATTGAAAGTAATGTTCCTCTGACTCAACCATTCATAAAACTTATAAAAACAACCTTGTACATACTCTAAATAATGTGATCTATCATTGCTAATATAGAAATGATACTCCCTTAATATTTTTTATTATTGATCTATACTATTATGTGTATTAATGAATGTTATATGCATGAATATGGAAACTTATGATGAGTTGTAATAATGTGATTGAAATTCCATTTGGGGTTTGAATATGTAATTATTTGAAAAATCAACTATTGAAATACTGGAACCAAGTGGGAATGTATCCTTGCATATCTTGAAATGTTCATCCAACCATCTAGTCATTTGTGTGTGCCTTGCATAGTTATAAACAATCTTCTCTCTAAATTTGACCAAAAATTCTGAAACATGTATCTTTTTTATAACAAGCTCACACCTTTTAGATTCTTTGCCATATTTTACTTGATAAGTCATTGATTTATATTTGCTTAAACCAAATAATTCATGTCTAATTGTACTTGTAATCTCCTCATGGATACATTTTTTAAATTTGGCAATCCACCACAAATGCTGCAATTTCCATTTAAACATGATTTGTTGTAAAATAATTGCCCATCCAGTCTTTTGCCGAATATAGTTGGAATAAATTCCTTGGCTGATTTTGATGGAAATTCAATGTCACATTCCTATAAGACATTAGTGTACAAAGTACAATGAATATAACAAAAAATATCATAGTGCATTAGAAATTCAATATGTTGCCTACAACAACAAGTAGTGTGTGTGTGTGATTTATTGTAACATAAAAAGTTTTTCCTATCTCAAAATATCTTTGACAAATAGAAATTTTTGGATGTTTCTCCAAAAATTTAAATTACAATTGTGTTTGAGTCATATCTAATAATTTTTTTAGATGTGGTTCATGGTTACAAGAACCAACTCTTTTTTTCACAACATCTCCTACATTGGTCAAAACTCTTGTATTGACTTTCCAAAATTGAGCAAGTAACTCTTTGAGACTATTGGCTATAGCCTTGTTATTTCATGGAAGTCTATCAGAGAATACCTAGATCTCATTGGTATTATGTTCATTTAGTCTTTCACATCTTGTAATTGCAATCATTAATATATATTTTTATATCAAGTGTTCAGCTTATTTTTGAAATCAATCATTTTTTTTTGTTTCAACACTTACTACACAAGTTGTCATTATATGTCAAGCAGCATTATAATCTTTGTTGCATGATCTTAGGCCTACAATATGATATGCATAATGTATATTTTCAATAATTTTATAATTTTCATCATGTATGTTAGATTTTCTTATTCTTAATGTGTACATTTAGGTGTCATCTTAATTAATTTTATCAATGAAACAAATAATTGACATCTTTGACTATCATACTACAAATTATAAAAGAAAGCATCCAAAATTTGTTGAGCCAGTCTTCTTGAATGGCAATCAAACATTTTGTTATGCATTGATTTTAAAATATTTTCATCGACTTCAATTAAGTACTTGTCTTTTCTATCTATAATTCTTGGAGGTGTTGGTAATGGTGTAATTTATTGAGAGGGTGTTTCAAAACCGTTATTACTTTCATTGTTTAGAGGTGGGATAACATTAAATTCTTCATTGTTAATTTCTTCATTATATGTTTCCATGAATTTTTTATATTTAATTTCATCATTATTTGTTTCCATCAAATTTTCTTCATTTATGGGGGGTGAAGCATCATACATAGACTCATCATCAACAAAACCAAAAACTTGGAACTTTGAATATGAACTTCCAACATTAACTAATTCATCATTCTCAATTTCATTATTATTCATTTCATTATGGTTAATTTCATTATTATTCATTTCATTATGTTTAATTACAACATAATTCAATTGATTATAGTGAATTTCATCATTGCTTAATTCATTATCATCAATTGGCTCATTATATATGGCATTTGGTTCATCAATATTGGGGTTTGTACCTTGTTTACCATGAACTTTTCACATTAATAGCTTGTGTTTCTCTTTGAAATATTATAATTCCTCTGGTGTTTTATTCTTCAACAATTTCCTCTTCCTCTTCAAATGTGATCTGGAACCCATTAGAAGGTACAATTGATAACTTTTCAAAGGTGGGGTCAAGTACATAAGTATGTAGATCTCATAGAAGTACACGTAGAGAATTTTTATACAAATAGAAGTCTCAATTTGGGCTTAAAAGAGTCATTGATAAGTGAACTTATCACTAAAATAATAATAACATGATCTCATTATATAGCATGATTATGTTATTAAATAATGTGATCACGTTATGTTTTTACAAGGTCTCAGTACATCTAACCCATCGAGAAGTTGATATCAATAATAACACAATAACACAATTATATTATTGTCAATATAATCTATGGGGTTAGTGATTGGTAATGACAACTGAGTGTTTCCTATGTTAAGAATAATGTGATCAATTTATGCTTAATGTAGATAAGGGATTATGGATTGGGGATTAAGGAAAATTAGTGAATAAGTTTTATGGATTAAGGATTACAATTTATGTTTTAGGAATTAGGGACTATAATTAAGGTCCAAAGTGAAGGTGCATGGCTATTAGGACCTTTGCCCTATAATGGCTTGGCTTTATGGATACTCACATCTCTCCTTTCATTAAATCCCTAAGTTATGAATTGGCATTGTGATGGAAGTGAAATGGCTCCCCTAAATTGAAATGATGTGTACATTTAATAAAATAGTAGTTAACATGATTCTATGACATACGTGGCACGAAAATGTTTTTAGGCATGTTTCCCAAAGTGCATTAAATGCCATATCACTTATGGTTTCAATTTGTTAAGTGGTTGACTAATATGTTTCCCAAAGTGCATTAAATGCCATGGTATTACTTCTTAAGTCATTTTTTTCTTCTCCTAATACTTGGATAAAGAAGCTCTTATCCCGTCAAAGCCCCAAAATATAATAATAAGTCATTAATAATAAAATGTATTTTTGGGTTGCCATTATACACTAGATGTCATCATGCAGATTGAGTGAATTAGTCAAATGGAGTAATTAGTCATGTGATTTAGGCCAAATTAAGCCCTGTGAACTTAATTCTTAGTCTATAAATGATGTTAATTTGGGATAAAATGATTGGTTCAAGGTTTAAAGAGTTTATATTTATGATTTAGAGTTTAGGGATTAAGAACTTTAAGGATTAGGGCTCAGGGTATAGGTTTTAGGGTATATTTATACAATCATGTAGGCAATTGGGGCAAATTTGAGAATCTTAAACCTATATTTGTGATTAAAAAATGTGAATTTGGGATTAATTATCCCCCACATCATCGCAGATTGAGCCTACGAAGTTAATTGTGGTAATGAATGACACACTTTTAATCAAGTTTATCCTTGTAAACCTAATTCTTACTATATATATATATATATATATATATATATATATATATATATATATATATATATATATATATATATATATATATATATATAAAAAGAATGTTAATTGGGGCTAAATTTATTGGTTTACAATTTATGGTCTATAATTCAAAGGGTTTGGGGTTTAGGGATTATGGCTTAGGATTTTTAATGTAAATGGTACATGGTTTGGGGTTAAAGTTAAATGGTACAGGGTAGCTTAGGGTTTAATATATCATATATAGGGTCTAATCACTAAGATAATTGAAGAATATTTGATTTTCTTTTGACACCTATTTATGACTTGATTACATTCATGTTTACATAAATTTGATGAAAGGAGGGTCAATTATGCCATGCACATATTGCATACATGTTATAAAATTTATTGATCCATAAATTTGATTTATGGGATTAATTTTGCCTAGATCATGTAGGGAATTATATAAATTTACTAATTGGATCAATTCATGATACAAGATCAATCTTTTGATTTTTGCCCCAAATCATATCTTGTTATTGAAGACCCTCAAATGCGTCCTTGATTAAAATAATCAACTAACTCTCCTTCTCTTTTGTTAATTAGGCTAAAGGGGCTCGAAATAGCCCAAAGTTACTAAATAGATGCATAGATAGATTATTACTCCAAAGGCTTTAGCCATAGGTTTAAAAAGTGCATAAACTATGACATCTCATGATAAAATCAATTATATCATAAGGCATGTATGTTTGTGGAATATAGTGGGCATTAGGGCATAAGGAGCTTAAAATTTAAATGTTTTAGGGATCATTTGGGATTAGGGCATAGTTTTTATATTTAAAGACATGCATATTATTGTCTAATCACTAGATATGTCGTGTTCAAACTGAATTCTTACTACAAAGGATGTTAATTGGGACTAAATTGAAGTTGGTAAATACTTAGAAAGTAAATGGTTTATAATTTGGGGTATATTGTTTAGGGTTTATGGTTCAAAACTTCTACATTTTAATGTATATACATGGTTTAGGTTACACATAGGGTCAATCATAAATATAGTTGAGGACAATTTAAATCACTTGGACCCATTTCCGACTATAGAATGTGTTGTTGGGTTGTCATTATACCATAGAGGTCATGTTGTACATGAAGATTGACTGAATTAGTCAATTAGATCAATCATTCCTATGATTTAAGCCAAACTAAGCCCTCTGAACTTAATTCTTAGTAGTACATGATGTTAATTTAGGCTAAAATGATTGGTTCAAGGTTTAAAGAGTTTATATTTGTAGTAAATAGAGGTTTAGGGATTAGGAACTTCAGGGATTAGGGCTTAGGGTATATAAGGTAAAATTATGATGGTGATTGGGGAAAATTTGAGTAATTTGAACATAGATCTGTGAGTAAAAAATGTGAATTTGGGATCCATTATCCCCCACATCATCATAGATTGAGCCTACGAAGTCAATTGTGGTAATGACTAAAGCAATTTTAACCAAGTTCAACCCTATGAACCTATTTCTTACTATATATAAAGGATTTTAATTAGGGATAAACTTATCCCAAGGGATTACTAAGCCTCATTGTAAGTAATTTTATCCATATGATATCAATTCAAGATCCAAGTGCTCACCATATTAAAAAACTAAGTATTTTTTCAATTTGATATGTAATTCAGTCCAAAGGAGCTGTGCAAAAGAAATGACATTCATATATAATGGAAATTGGGGATTATTGATCCCATATTGCATTACATATTGAAACAATTGAGTATTCAGTTCTAAATGATACATAATTGGGGCCAATCGAGGCTTGCCCAAGGAATTATGTCAACATAATTTTAATTAGGGCCCTAATTGCACACTTTATTCAAATAATTGAGTGCTTGATGTCAATCAGACTTGTACCCTTATGAAGGTATTTTTAAGCCTTCATAGTCTAATGAAACATGGAAATAATCCTAGGTTATGGGTGACCTAATCAGTGGATTAAATCTCTAGATTATAAGGGCTAGCTCCCTTTGGTGTATCAATTAGGATCTTTGCTCTACACTACAAACTACTTGGGAAAAGAGAGAAAGAAAACTTGAAAGTAAATCCTATCTAATGATGGTGATACACCTGAATGATTGGTTGATGCACTCAATCAGAGATTTTATAAACACTGATTTAGACAAGAAGAAGGCTGAACTTTCAACTCCAAATGACCAATATGCATAAGTATTTCATGAAAAGGTTCTATCTTGTGATCAAAGTTTGAGAGAAATGATGGAATAGGCCTAATTTAAGGCACTAACCAGCCACCTATATCCACTATAAACTCTATCCAAAAGACAATTAAACATAGAATATGACCTGCATAGTCTGATCAACTAGTAACTAGGTAAGAATCAAGACTTGACGAGGAAGAAAAATCTATCACTTATGCAAATTAATGACTTGAATACACTATACCAGCAGTTAGAAATTGAGAACTATCCTTATATTAATTTAAAAAAGGTTACAACTCAATCTTTGGCATAATTTTGTCTTGTCAAAAGAGGGATACAAATCAAGGTTAAAAAGCTAACTTATATAGAAAAGAAAACTTCAACTAAGAGGTGGCATTGAAAATAGAAAAGGAAGAACATCTTTTACATTAATCAAGTCCAAATTTTGTTATGCCAAAATAATAAAGTCTTCTAAATTTATCTTTTCTTATCTTTATCTTGCATGAAAAATCCTTTGGTGTTGAAAATAGATGGTGGGTGAAGCTTGGACTATTCTTCAACATGAATGAAATCTATGCCCACCTCCAAAAATGGAACTCTTCATGCGATGTTAGAACATTTGAAAGTCTCCCGTTTGCATGAAATAAATGTAAATATTAAATATAGAACTTTGTTTAACTACTGGAATGTTTGAAAGGCATCAAACAACTCGAATGCATACATGAAATTTTTTGTTAAGATCTCCAACATTAATCCTTGATTTCTCCATGAAAATGAATCTCTATCTTTAGAACTAAATGTAATGTGCTTGAAATGATCACATGTATTAAACGTGTCCAATCTTTTTTATGGATACCTTACATGCTTGTTAATCTATTTATTGGCTATTTAACTCCTTCATGCATTTTTTTATACTATTCATTTTTGTGTGCATGTCTTCATTTGTTTGTCTATACCTTCTATTTCTTATGGATTAATCTCATGCATGTGTTTGTTTTGACCATTCTTGTAAGCTTATTCTTCTCATTAATTCTTTTATCCATTCATCTCCTATACCTTATTTGTTCCAAGCCCTTGTCTTTGTCTTTGGCTTTTGCTCAAACTTATGTCTTTGGGCTTTTATTTGGACAAAAATTTTGAGACTCTTCTTTTTGAGCTTTTCCTTGTACATTTCCTTGGGTAAGTCTTTCAAAGTAATTCCTTCATAAAATTTGTCCTAAGCCATTCTTTTATTTGAACCATTCCTTCCCTTGAAAGGTATGTACCCTTTATATTATTTTTAAAGGTCCTTTGGCTCTTCAAAAGACCCTTTGGCTCTATCAATAATGACTTTTTTGAAGGTCACATACCCTTTGGGCTATTTACAAATGAACTTTCTCGAAGGGCACATACCTTTGGATTTATTGTAAATTACCTTTTCGAAGGGTACATACCCTTCAAGTTCTTTAAAAGTGTAATTTACTGAAGGATAGGTACCCTTCAAGTTTTTTGGAACTACCCTCAGAACTTTGAAATGGCCCTTTTTCTTTGAGACTTTTTGAACTTGTCCTTTTAGACTTCTATCTTGAGCTTTCTTGAAGGGCACATATCCTTCAAGATTTTTGTAAAGTCCCCTTTTTTTAATAGAGTGAATTTCTTAAAGGGCACATGCCCTTTGGGTTTCTTGAAATGGCCTTTCCTGGAGGGCACATACCCTTCAAGATTTTTGCAAATGTCCTCTGGCACTCAAAACTACCCTTCATTCTTTTGAAAGAACCCTTCAACGATTATGCGATGAACTTTCCCAAAGGGCACATACCCTTCAGGATTTTTGTAAAGGACCTTATAAAAGGGAACATACCCTTTAAGTTTCTTGTAAAAGTCCTTTTTACTAAACTGTCCCTTCAAATTTTTGCTTTGAGTTTTCTCCAAGGGTACATATGCTTTGGGTTTCTCAAACTGCACCTTTTCCCTACCCTTTGTAATTCTTTCAAACTTCTTGTAGAGTCCTTTGAAATCTACTTTTCCCTCAGACAAAAAGTTTGATGGAATTTTTCCCACTTTGAGCCATTTGAAATCTTTCCTTGTACAGTTATCTTTTTGGTGACTGATTATAGATGCATATCTTTCATAGGTGTAATGGCTTTAGCTTGATCAATTATTTATTAGCTTTTAACCACCTTACAAAGTCAATTCTCCTACAAACTAGTGGATTTATAACTATATGTGACATTTTGAATAGGAGATATGATTTTTGAACTTGTTTTAGGTATCTTGCCATTGCATGGATTGTAGCTTGTCTTTCACTCCAAAGAAGGCTCAAAGGCAGATTTGATCATCATTCTTCTTCATGGTTGTAAGTACTTGTAAATAAATCCTGATAAAGACCTTTCTTATCTCAACATATCATCTTTGTGAATAAACTTGACTATGTAACATTACTATAAGTGTCTTCATCATTACTTTAATTGATACTGTGACTACCTACATATCCCTTTGTTCATGCTTTAGACTATAATAAACACACTTTTTGAAGAAGGAAAAGTGGACAAATAATATAGGTTGCTATTTTGACCTATAGGGTCAAAAGTGTCAATAATGTTATCATGAATCTGATATGAAATCATGACCAATTGAACCCTTTATAAGGAATTATAGATCCATATTTAATAATATTCAGGATTCTGATTGTGCACCAAATTCAGTTTTGAAAGAATATTTGGTTCAATATGATCTATGAAATTTAGTCCAAACAAGCCTTGTGTAAGAAATTTCATCCTTCTACTATCAACAAAGGGATATGTTGGTCCCAAATCATAACATATTGAATCAACCAAGTATTTAGTTTAATTAAATATGCAATTATGGCCAACCAAGGCTCATGCAAGTAACTGAATACATCTAATTTCAATTATAACATTTACAGCCCTGATTGTAAAATATATCTAGCTAATGCATGCATTTGGTTTTATCTTATATACATAATTGGGGCCAACTAAGCCCTATGAAAGTGATTTTGTGCATATAATGTTCCAGTTGGGTTCTATTAGCCCTAATTGCACACCATATTGAACCAATTGAGTATTTAGGTTCAATATGATATGTAATTGGGGCCACTCAATCCCCAAGCAAAGAATTACATCAATCTAATGTCATTTTGGGATTTAATTAAACACCATGTTAAATCAATTGATATTTTTTCAATACTATACAAAATTGAGGACAATTAAGTCCTATGTAATTAATTGCTTCCACCTAGAATATCAATTGAAGAATTTGTCACCCCATGCAACAAATTGTGTCTATCTAATTTCTCCATTACAAATATTTTTCCTTAATTGCACATCATATTTAACTAATCAAGTATTTTATTTACTATAGTATTTATAATTAAGATTAATTGGTCCCCATGTAAGGAATTCCTTTAATATAATGTCAATTAGGGATTTGATAGCACAGGTCATACTAAACAACAATCTTAAGACTACTAGGCCTAATAGATCTTATTCAAGTTTTAGGATGTTTAGAATATATAACATGATCAAATTATTAACATGATCATGTTATATAATAATGTGATCACAATAATAACATATTTTATAATGTGATCATGTTATTAACATGATCTCAGTATTTGAATTTGAATTGAATTCCCATGTCTTTTGGCTGAAGAATGGCTTGAATTCCTGAGCCAAAGGATTAGACTATCAATGTACAACTATGTATTGAAATGTATGAATATATACAACAAATTTCAACTTTGATTACCAAACACACTAATAATTTAAATGTGAAAATACAAAAACTTAATATCATCATGATGAACACTCTCTCCTCTTTCTAAAAATATGATTCTTATATTTTTTGGACTAATTTAAGGTTTCAAACCATATTTATTTCTAACTATGCCTTTTTTAGGCCCCTACATGCCACAAACATACATGCCTATACATGTTCATGTAATTTTTGTTTCATTGATCCAAGTGAAAAACAAATTATATGGTGACGTAGTACGCTTAATTCTACACACATTCAAAAAAAAATATTTTCCATTTTTTTAGGTAATTAGACCTAACTCATGGATGACTATCCATTTATTTGTCAGTTTTTAGGATCTATTTACTTACAAAATTCATTAAAAAAAAGTATTCATTGAAAAAATACAAAAAAATATAGGTGACGTGCTACAATATTTTATCTAAATTTTCAACAAAGGGTTTCAAATAATATTAAACGCTGCTCAAAAAATGGTGCACATCATGGCCGTCTATCTACTATGTTTTAAAAAAAATTAGAGTTCCTCTTCAAATTTTAGATTTTTGACCTATGTATACTTAACCATTTTGAAAATAAAAATAAAAATTGGAAGCTAGACTCAAAATGTTACATTTCATGTTTTTACACCATCTTCAAATTTGGAGTGTAGATATTTCAAATTATCTACTAAAGTTCAAATTTATAAAATTTTAGAAAAATCTTGTCCATGGGTAGGCCATTTTTTATCCTCCAACTTTGTGCAATTACCCTAATAAGAAGTTATGTAAAATAAATCATGTTTAAGATAACTTATGATCCCATCAATGGCATGCTCTAATGTAATTCCTTATTGATTGGTGCAAATGTCACATGTTGTTGATGAGGACTAGCACATACATCACTATTAGAATTTGATAAATGGTCACAAAATATAAAATATAGAAAATTATTGGTATGATTGATATAATCATGTATGTGTTATGTATCTATGGTAGTCAGAGTAAACTTTGGACTTTGTTGTATGCTAGGAGAATGCATTGGTGTTCTTTATGGAACACACTCACAATATTATTGTAATGATATCGTAGGATGTGATAAACCAGGTAATGTATGTTGAACTCAAATAGTCCACTAATGTAGAGGATGTTGGAGAATTAGTTGTTGATGAAAATTAATCACTTATCATTGTGATGGAATTTGGATTATTTTTAGAGGTAGAACCTATGTAAGTTGTTCAATAGGTTATTGTATAATAACATGATGAAATTACTCGAGGTGATTAGGGTGTTCATATTTAACACCCAAAACTACAACCACTTTATTAATATGGATATACTTTAAGCATTGATGTAATAAAGAGGGGATTTCACATGTCTTACGCATCCCCTATTTATCCTAATAACATTTGAAATGCACAAGTATTCGTCAAAACTAAAAACTAAGTAGTGATAGTTGTAGGCCCTACCATGATTAGTAACACAATGACCCAAAGAGTGTTTTTACATTTTCCATTGAATATATTTATTATGTCTATTTTACCAATCAAGTCTTTATATGTGTACCCAAGACAAGTAAGTAATGCCATAGTTCATATGTTTTTGCTTGAACCGTTGTCCACCATAACACTATGTATGGGATGTGAATCAAAAAAATCACATATAAATCAAGGCCATTGATAAAATCATTATCAATAATTTCATGGTCATAAAATGTAATAATAGGTCATTGTACTAATGTTTTTATAAGTGTACCAATAAGACCATCTATAAGATGAGCCCCCTTAATTTTAGGAGCATAGGAAGTTGGAGGATAATGTATATTATAATTAATATGTACCTTAAGATTAGCCTTAGTTTCTTTTGCCTCATGTTTTGTAAATGGATCAATAAACGTATTCTTCTTTGCATTAGGTTGTAAAAAATGAATCATTATTAGGTGTTTTATTATTCTTAATCTCAATAGTGTTATTCTTGATTGCGTCTTGAATCTTATGTCTTAAACCAAAGCATCTATTAATTAAATTTTTGGTGCATATATGCCAATCACAATATGAATTTATATCAAAATTATAAGGTTGTGTATTTTTCATTTCAATCTCTGTAAGTAGAAAAAGTGATATGAGGTTACAATCGAGCAAACTTTATAACACCTTATGAGAAGGTTTTGATAGTCGTATAAATTGTCTTCATTGAGGAGTAGAAAGGACAAGCCTATTAGTAGCTTGTGCAACTACATTAACTATTGCTTTAGCCTCATTATTATTATCAATAGTATTAGTTTTTAAGGGTTTTTTTCTTTGAAAATTAGTATTATAAGACATTGAATGTTTGCTCCCATACATTAACTTTGTCATGCCAATAAGCTTGACCTCATGTTCTTTAGCTATATGGCACATACAATCTAAAGATTGAAACTAGTTGGACATAATATCTACTAATGGATGTCCATAAGTAGATGTTTCTTGAAAATATCTTATAATTATTTTCTATCCATAATATTTAAGCTTGACCTTATGTTCTTTAGCTATATGGCACATATAATCTAAAGATTGAAACTAGTTGAACATAATATCTACTAATGGATGGCCGTAAGTAGGTGTTTCCTAAAAATATCTTCTAATTATTTGCTAGCAATAAGATTTGTCATTTTAGAAAGTATCGTATTGTATCAAATCACATAGTCACTAATGGGCTCTTTAGGTCCTTGTTTGAGTTATGAAATTTAAACACAGAGTACCTTCTCACTAATGTTGATAGAGAAATGAGCTAAGAACTGGTTAAACAAAAGATTGAAATAATGAAATGATTGAAGTGGATGGTTGTAAAACCATTGTAAGGCATAGTCCTTAAGGATCCTAGGAAAAAGATTTATTTAATAACTTATCATTAATTGTATAATATAAACATGTTTCATGGAAGGATATAAAATGTTATTTTAAATCTTATTTGCTAATGAATTGTGTAAGCTTAGTTGTAATGAATCATGTAGGTAGGGGATAGTTAGAAATATCTCAGGATAAAGAGTTATCTAAAAATGCTTGATATTTCATCATATGGCCTACTTTATTAGAACATTATGTTATTTGAAAAACCTTGTCTTGAAGATCAAATTTTTTTCAAGTATGAGTGTTGGATATCAATATTGGTAGACATATTAGATAAATTAGGAATCAATGGTGGCACATGAGTTGTAGGCCTTAGAGGCATAGAAGAGAGAGTATGTTGTATAGGAATATCCATAGATATATTAGGAGTAGAGTGTGGTGCCCACGTAGTAGGTATAACAAACATCATTTGTGTAACCATAGGTGTAGACACATGAATTAAAATAGTAGTAATACTAGTATAAACACTTATTGTAGGATGTAAGCCTTTAGAATACAGATTAATATCACTCAAAACTTCAGCATATTATTCATCATATTTGGTTTCCTTACCTTGATTTTCATTTTTAGCCTCTAAGATAACATTTAAGATAAAATGTATGTCCTTAATTTGTTTAATAATTCTTTTTAGATAATTGGAAAGTGCATATATTTGTTTCGGATCTACACCATTCAGCTCAATAAGAGATATTTTATCATGATATTCAACATTACATTCAATATGATCTTCATAACCATTTTCAAGTTCTTACATATCATCATTAAAAAAATGTATATTGGCATCCATATGTTCACTATCAATGTATGTTAATTTTCACCATTATAATTGGCACACAAATATGTGATTAAGTTAGAGGAATATGAACATGATCAATTTTAATTCCACTTAATCTAGCACTTATCTATGTAGGTACAAGAGATCTAACCTTTGTTAAATGACATATAATGTATTGATGAAATCACTAAGAAAAAATGGGCAAAGGAGAAAAGTCATATTTATTTATGCAGAGAGAAATAAAAATCAAACCTAAAATTTAAACCCTAATAAGGGAAATTTTGAAACCTTAAGAATTTTTCTGAAACCCTAGTGTATGAGGAAACCTAGGTTTTTTGTATTTAAATCAAATATCAAGTTCACTAAAATATTTTTATTATTTTACACCTGAGAGATATAAAATAATGAAAACTATGCACTAATTCAAATTATAAAAAATATGATAATAAATACAATTATCTGAATTGAAAAGGCTAATTGATATTTTACCTACTTAATTTATAAATGCAAAAATAAGAGAGGAGTTATGTACTTATCCAATTATGAATGTTTTTGTTTCTAACAAGAGATATTATAGGATCTAGAAATGTTATGGACATGCTTTCTCAACTACTCATACTTGAAATAGGGACTGAACCCCTACTTGGATGTTCATGACAAAGTCAAATGCCTTTGACCACCAAAGCTATTGGGTTTTTACTGGCATTGTCTCTATGCATAATGAGGGTCAACAAATTTTGAGATCCCTAAACCTACGTCTATAATTTATATGTGTGTACACTTTTCATATCCTACATTTTAATACATGTTTTATGTCTCTTTCATCCAAACCCTAATTATGTTTAATTGACCACAAGATGCCCTTAAAAATGGTTAGTGCTTTGGGTTGGACAACCCCAATCACTCCCCATCAAATGACTAATCATTGCCTACATTCCAATATAGTAAAAAGGGCTCAACCACATGTAGATCTTGCACTTGGGGGTGTATGTGTAAAAAATCATGAAAAATATAGAATGTAGTTTTATCTTTTTATCTTTGATACTTGACACCATGCAGTTTTGACCCTGTGTATTAATATTTAGATCTTTAGACTATTTTTTGAAGGTTTGAGATGTGTATATGCATTTTGAATAATTTTATAAGAGATTTCTAGGTATTTCAAGTGATTCTTAAGTGATTAATAACCTTAGGGGTGATTTGTATATAGGTGACCCTTCGTCAATTTCTCACCATGACTGGCCCATGAAGCATGTTTATGCCAACCTAATAGAGACTTCCTAGTTTAAATAATAGTCATTAAGGGTGCCTGAACAATACTGACTTTTACGATAACTGCTACTATCTAGGTTTACCATTACTAGCCTAGAATTGAAAATTAAGGATCTAAGATATGGAGAATGTTTATCTAGGATTTTAAAGATGTTGTATAAACCAAGTAAATCTTGAATAAATATGTTTGGTAGATATAGGTTGCAAAGATAGTAGTTAGGTATATTGATAGAGGGAAAGTATATTCAATATTTATATATGTGTGTATTGTCTAACTATGTCAAATTATGTCAAATTTTATGTTTCCAAAGTTATAAAGACCAAATTTAGGTGTCTACAACATGGCATTATAAACTATGGCTTTTATATGACAACTGGCATTATGATTGATAATGGATATAGATAAAACCTTCTTTCCATGCCATTCTTATCCCATAAAATTTGTCTTAAATATAATTTATTCCCAAAAACAAGGACATTGTGTAGTTATGATGTTCATCAACACACACCCTTAGGTGGTATTGCTCTTCTACTTAGTTGGTCCTCAAACACACCTAGTTCAGTTTTATATTATACCTTATACATGATCCTATAATTTGTTTTTTGGATACCCTTTACTTAATAATATGAGTGATACTTCAAAATTTCATAATTACATTAAAAAATTTCACAATAATGAGGTACACACTATACGAGTCTCACCATATGAGAGACTTATTATACCTCAGAGATCACATGAACAACCAACTAACAATCCATGAAAGATAAATGTAATTTAAACTCAAGTGAACCCATCATCTCCTACATCATCATCACCATGATATGAGGTACCTATTATATTATATTCCTATAGATCATCATCATTTCATAAGATCTCATAACTCTAACATGTTTAGTTTTAAATTTGAGATACATGGAACCTAGCCATTCATGTTGTAATATTGAATTGAAACAAATATTAGTTATGTTATCATGACACACTTATACATAGTCTATAATCATATAATACACATATCCCTTGTATGGATGATGGTAGTTATTACACATCTCATAATTGTTTTCCTAATACATCAAGTGATACATCTGACTCATATGACTTGGATCATGGTAGTATAGGCCAAATTATCAGATAACTTTTCTAACTTGCATCATATGTTTTATCAATACCTCATTATTTTACCATGAACTCTTTTTTATACATATATTAATTAATCTACGTGGCATATGATGCATGTGCCCTTCTTATTATTTATTGATTGTACCTTTTTGTCTACTTGATTGGGCACTTTAGCACTTATATTCTATTTTCATTTATATTCTTCTAGCCTCTTGAATTTTGTTGCTTACTATGTTGCACTTAACCTGGTGGTTTGATTATTTATTCCATCCTAAGAATATGCATAGGCCTCTTGATGATTAAAAAATATGCATTAGGACCTTTTGTCATAACATGCACCAATTTCATAGGGAAGATGTAGGTTACGTTAATTCTTACTCATCTTATTCATCTTTTTTTTGCATCACTGAGCCTCCATACATTGTCATCCATATTCTTATAAAATTTTGTCAAAAAAAAAGAGTATAAACATGAAAAATATTAATACATTTTCCAATGGGACATCAAACCCAACACATGCACCTATTTGATCACATCTACACACAAATTTGACTATGTTGGCATCATACACATAGTTACCATGAACTTGATTGACCATACCTATATTTATATTTTTTCATGGTTGCATGGTATTCATATATATTTATTTGAGAACTTTATTGATTCATATTATATATTAATAATATCACACCCTTGTATCTTACAAGATAACATTGATTATGTAGATCATATTCTTACATATACCTTGACATTTGATTAGTTTCACACTTGATACATTCATTGGCATGTCTTACTTGAGTATTTAAATACATATAGAGGTATGTACTTCCACCACACATACATATTCATCCCCATAAAAGGATCCCCACATTTTTACCATACCATCCATGCCAATGATTATATCACATTGACATTATATTATGATTTAAAGAAACACCAAAAATGTGTCTTGCATTATCACATTGATGGTCGCTTATGCCCTATACACTTCTTACATTTTGTCATATTATGATTAATATACTTGATACATACATGATTCATATAATGACCAACAAGGGAAAACCCTCTATTTTAAAATAACAAAAACATTACAAAATATATAAAATTCCAAACACATTATTTCAATACATGATTACACATGTGCCTATACCCATGTTTTATGCACATGCTTCTCATAGTATTTTATTTGAGTGAGTGCTTTATAGGTGTACAAGACCTAAATGATCATGGACCATCAAAATTCTTCTCAGCCTTTGTTTGCCTATAACCTAGGAGGCATGTTCAATAGTGACATAATTGGCCTTGGAGTTATTACCATACAACTGATTATTATGGTGATATTTTTAGTTTTTATAACATTATAATTTTATGAGACCTTCTAACTTTTTTATCTCTTAATGAGAGAATACGATTTATTATGGATCTAATATAATAATTCAATAATATCATTGAAATGGTGAAATAATCCTTCGTATATATATCCTAGTCTACATGGTTTGCCTTTCTTATATTCTAATGGAGTGGGGATAAAGTGAATAATTTATTAATCTATTGGTATAGGATTGATGGGGTTTAAACCCACAACTTCCTTCTTGAGAGTGTGCTACTCTAACCAATTGAACTATAATCCAAACTAGTTATGATTGACCTAATAATCAGTACTAATTAGTGTTGAGTTGATAAAATATATGACCTTTCTCTTTCAATTTAATGAAAGTATATATTTTTTATAATATAAGTATTGGGGATTTAAAGATATGAATCCCAAATGGCCCAAGGACAACATTATAAATGAGGATCTAGATGTGTTGTGTGTGTATGAAATCTATAATGAATAATATGAGAATAGATAAATCAATATAACTAGAATAATTAAAATAATTATTTTCTCAGTACATGACATCGTATTGAGAAATATCTATGACTCAACTTTTCTACTATATGCCTAACTAAATTTATAGATATGTATCAATAGATTAAATATCATGAAGGTTGAGAATCTGTTATGGAATTTGAATCTTTTACCCTTCCACATTTGACTCTTCATCTTCTAACAATTACATCTTTGACCTCTAGATGCATAGTGTGCTAAAACAATTTCTATCATGTATCATCTTTGGGAATGTCAAAGGGTTACACATAGATTTGAGAATTACATTCAGATTTTGATGGTGCTCATTACGTAGTTGGTTGATGTCACACAACTAGGAAAATGTTAAAAAGTGTCTAAATGGAGGCCTAATCATTGAACTTGTTTCTTATCTATAGTATTAAGTGTATTTTCAAGACCAATCATGACCAAAAATCAATATTTATTGACATGGGAAAATAACTTAGATGTTTCCAAATGGTCTAACCCTATTATTTTTAAAATTAAGACAAATGGTTCCCTCATTTATACTATAGTAGGAGATATATCTTTGGGTTCACACCCTAAAGTGGGGTTCTCAAGGGTTTCCTCATTTTTTGAATCTGGCCCTAGCTCGAAATAACACACATCCTCTACCATAAAAACATTTTTTGGATTACATACATGACCTCTAATACATGGATCAAAACACCTACAACATGGGTTTAAAACACTATAATTAGGGGGAAAATCATGACTAGGTTTTTTATGTTTCTTATCCCAAGTAAAATATCTACATAAATTAGGTCCTACCATTTTAGTTTTTAGGGAATCAATATGTTTTTATGATCTTATAGCTATAGTAATGACCCTTTAAAAAAAAAAGGTTTGAACATCCTTATCTCAATTCAAATTATATCATCCCATAGGTTGTAAATATAATTTGTTTTGCACCATTTTTGAAGAAATGTTGCCTTGGACTCTAAAACTTTAATTTTTATGTATAAGCCTCCACTCACATATAGCTCTAAAATAGGTGCATCAACTATTTATCATATGGTTCATCCCAATTATGGTTGGCTTTCTTATTTAGAGATTTGATGAAGTCCAAAAAGTTCTCCTCTAGATTTGTAAAAACCCATCTCTCTCTAGAATTGTGGACAACATTGTCCAAATGTTGTAGAGACACATTCAGTTTGTCATCTCGAACCTTTATCTTTTGAACCCTAAAGGACATTTTAATCTTTCTAAATTGTGTATGGACCTCCATCTTTCCTCTAGAATCATACTATAGTATGTTTATTTATATGTTAAAATAAGGGTGATTTGACATTCCTTTATCTTTCTCCTCATCTCCTTGCTCTTCCTCTTCTACATCTGGTGGATCTAGGTCTAGATTTTCCTAAAGGATTTCATCCTTATCTTCATTAGAAAACCAATCTGGTCATATTTTTTATGAATGAACATATTTTTGAAGCTCCTTAAGCAACTCATCAAATAACCCCTTCATCTCTTATTTAGTCACAAAATTTGAATTTTTTCTTGTATAAACTCCCCTTGACATTTTGACAACAGTTATAAGGGGAAAAAATGACTAGACCTATGATACCACTTACTACATTTCAAATAATAAAAGATAATAAAATAATAAAATATAGGTTAAAATGCTAGTAGATATTTATAAAATATGGGAGTAATGATTCCCCAAGAGTGGATTGCACATGAAAGTATAGTTGTAATACATTATTTCTCACACAATGCCAAATATATCTTTCATTGAATTTATATTTTAAAAATGATACTTTTGTTAGGTTCTCACCTTTATATCCAACTGCTACAAACCCTAATTTGTCAAAGGTTAACTCATGACTTAACTCTTCAATAACACTAGATACATAAAAACATAAATTAATAGAAATAATTTTGACTAAGCATACACACACATAGATATTTGTTGTGTTTAGGTACACAACAAGTTCTATTAAACTACATGAGTGGATTGAAACCACTATTCACAAAACTAACATTTCAATGAAGTAAGGTGAACTAACCCACACACAAAGAGAAAAATGTTATTTTGGGAAAATGGAATCAACACATGTTAAAATTATCAAGTATCAATACAAGTAGTCTAAATTCACTATTTATACATAATATTCAAAATTTTAAAGAGATATAAACACCAAAAATAAAACATAAAAATTAAAGATAAAAAAATAATCCTTGTTATGGGTGTTCAAAAACTATGTGATTGGTGAGCTACCTATATCTATGAATGCAGAATCATGATTATATGATTAGTTGAATCCATTAAAAGTTCATAAATAAATTAAATATTTGAAACTTAGACTAAAATATCCCAAAAAAGATTGAAAGTAAAAGGTGAAAAGCTATTACAAATGAACTCAAAGATGAAAAATAAAAACACCGCTACATTTTTATTGAAAAAATACACAATTTAAAAATAAAACTTTCTTGGATTTTTTTTTGAGGAATATATACCCTTAGAAATCATAATATCAAAAAATATATATATATGGGCTTGACATTTCAAAAATAATATCAAAAAACAAAAAAAAATTAAAAATACCTTTTTGAACATATTAAAATTTAATTTCTAATTTAATAATAATTTCTAATTTAAACTTTAATAAATAATGGAATAATATCACAACTAATAATTGGTAATATGAATTGATTTATATTCCAAATTTATATTTCTTCTAATTTTTCCCTTTTTCCCTTGCTTATTGCTCTTAACATACATTTGATTATACTTTTTTTTAAGTTTAAAAAAACAATATTGTACTTAGAAATTAAATTTGACAGTCCACCTTATTTGTCATGATTTTTTTGGGTGAGAATTATTTATTCAAAATTGCCTTTTAAATATTAGTATAATCATCTTATAATTTTAGTATAATTTATTTTATAATAAATAAATATTGGAGATTATATATATATATATTTTACGATTTATTTAAAATTTCATTTTTTATTTAATACAAATTTTTTTAAATTATTATATTTTATGGTTAGAAAATGTAAATATGGGTATATGATTATCAAATTTAGTGTTACAATAATATGTTCATTTATAATTTTTGATGATGAAGAGTGTGAATCCTTTTATAACTACGACTTTTTTGCGATCTGATGATAAGATAGGTGATTTGATGGTTAAGAACAAGGATAATATTTTGTTTTCATCTGTTAAATTTTCACTTAGGAAGGTGATCACAGGGGTGGTGGGAGGGAGTGTGATGTAGGGTTTGGATGTTTTAGCTCTTATACTCTCCCATGCTATGGAGGAAACATGTGCGGTAGGCCCTTCCTTTGTTGAAGTGGTCTCACAAGTGGAGAAGTCTGTGGAAAAAATGGCTTTACATATGGGTGTTGCAAAGGTTTCACCAGTTATTTCCTTTGAGAAAGATACACTTGAGGAGGTGTTTCATTATGAAGAATGGTATAGATAGGGGTTTAGTTTACAAATTTTATAAGTTTTAGCCTTCTCTCCTAGATCTTCATTAGTGGATCTCTGATTTGTGGTGGCCTATTTTGGAAGATAGCATCGAACTTTATCCTTCTTCCAAAGGATTCTTCAACGTGGTTTTTGATAGTCTTGCTGATCAGGATAAGATCATTCAAGACAAAGTTTAGAGTTGAGATCAACACCTCCTTCTATTGAAATTATTATTCATAGACTTTAATCCTTTGTTTGAAAACCTCTCCCTTAGACCCATTTGGGTTTGAATTCCATATCTTCATCTACAATTTTGGGTGGATCCTTATATGTTAGCTATTGGTGGAACCTTGGGTGATATACTAGATATTAATTATTTTACTTCAAACTTTTCTTGTACTATCTTCATCGGTATTCTTTTTTGTTTAGATACCTCCCAGGACCTGCCATCAATGATTGAGCTAAAATTTAATGGCTAGTGTTAGTCTTAAACTCTTGATTATGAAGGGCTTCACTTCAAATGTTAGAATTGATTTCAAAATTGGTCATTTTTTCACTTATTGTCAGAGTTCCAAGCATAAAGTGGATTCATATTGGTGGAAGGATGCTTGTGATAATTTTTTCACCATTTTTCTAGATAATAATCTAGATCTACCTTCGGAAGCAGTTTTAGAAGTGATTCTTGAGGAGATTCCTTTAGCCTGTTTTCCTTAAACTACACCTATACCTTCATTTTTTGAGGTAGTTAGGTTGGTTGGGTTTAGTAATGAGATTTTAAATTCTAGGATCAAGGTTTCTAAAGGATAATCTTTGGATAGGTGTGCTTCTTCAAGTATTGTTTCACATAAAAAGTGTAATCATGAAGACTAGATTGTAGTGAGAAATAAGAAGAAAGGGTGTCTCACTTCTAATACTCCTAGAATACTTCACTCTCAAAATAAAGTGGATAATGGAGAGACATAGGTGTGTTCAAATTGTATTTTCTTTTGATATATTTGATTTTTTGTTTATTTTTTTACATCTTATATGGCACCATGACCATGCTTGCCTTGGGTATTTAATCCTATGGTTGATGGTATGTGTTCTTTATTTTATGGTATTCTCTATTACCATAGGGTTCAGGTCCCTCTAATCCTAGTATCTATGTATGTGTGTGTGTCCATTTATAAATATAGTGAAGGAAACAATCAACTAACATTTAGTCTATGCGACAAGTCTTAAGAGGGGAGGATAATGGTAAAGGCACTTCCTTAGAAATAAGGGGATAAAAAATTTGATTATGTGTTTCTATGTTCGTGTAGTGAATTTTTTTATAAACTAACCTCTTGTTATTAATATTTTGAGATTAATTTAAATTATAATCCTTGTAAATAATGTTATTTATTGGGATTAGGTCAATATTAGGCCTAAATTAGTAAACTCCAGGTATGCCTTTGAGCCAATTCTCTTATATTATGATATTTGTTGGCAGTAGTTCAATATTAGGCCCAAATTAATAAGTGAAGGACCTAATGAGTTGCGATTTCCATCCACCCAATCAATCATTATATTTTCATTATTTAGTGTGACTAGGTTTTTATTAGATCAAAATAATCAAAATAAGGTAATATTAAATTGTGAGTGAAGAAATGAAGGTTGATATAGGGCTAAAAATTAACTAATTAACCCTTATTTTTCACTATTTAGTGTGAATAGGTTTTGATTAGAATACACAAATCAACATGACAATCAAGTGCAAATGGAATAATGGAGGTTGATTTAAGGTTGTATGCCCTTAGTTAATCCTTATTTTTTTTGTTATTCAACTATAGTAGGTTTTTATAAGGACCCAGTTTAATGTGATTAGAGAAATCAAGTTATGTTTTGGGCTACACAAACCTAATCAACACATTTTTCTCATTATTTAGTGTAATTAGGTTGTTATTAGATAAAATTCATCAAAATAAGGTCCAAATTATTGAAATTAGAGGAATGACTATCTATTATAGGATGCACATAACCAATTAATCATCACTTATCATTATTTTATGCACGTGTGTCTTTACAAAGAAAATATTACAAACCAAGGTGTGGAAATCTGCAATGGAATTCCACCATGACATTGTGCTCCTCAAGTAACCTCTCACAACCCCATGGTATAAATGTAGGAGCATATTAATAAAAATCAAATAACTACCTAAGTATTCCTTAGTTATCAATTAATTATCTTTTAATTAATTATGGATTACTCTTTATTTATAACATTTATAGGATAGAGGTGTGGAACTAGGAGTGATAAACAATTAAACTCTCAAAATAGAAAATATTATTCCACCCAAGATTAGCTCAACTAAAGGACAAGATAGGCATGTACTTAGGACTTATATTGAGATTCTAACTAATTTGATGTGACATCTAGTTAACTAATTATAACTAGATAATAAAGCTATTTATACAAATATTTTGGTTTTTATATTATTAAAAATCACAAATATTTAATTAATGGGCAAACTTTAAAAAATAAACCTAAACCTAAATGAACTGACAAGAGAGATATATTTATAAAAGCCAGCATCCCCCCTAATATTTAATTAGATAATAAATGAGAAAACATTCCCAAAATATGTGAGAACACCTTCAACATGCTAATAAAACTAACACTTTTATTTATTTTTTATCAAAGAAAAATTATACTATCTAAAGTTTATCCCATCTAATACTGAACCAAGTATACATTCTGTGATTCAATAAATAATACTAAATTTCAGGTTAATAACTTCTATTGATTTTTGCATGTATTCAAATCAAATCAAGTTTATTTTTGCATACATGTATTTTACTCTAACATTGGTCAACTCAAGCAGTAAGTAGTAAAATTATTTACAACTAGACTACAATATTCACAAATTAAGTGAATGACTTTATATTAATTAATGTCTTATGGAATATATGACATTTTTCTTATTGTATGCATCAACTAATCAAAGTAGAAGTAATTATAATATATGCAATATACTCATCTTGGAAAAAAATATAACAACTACACATTCACAGGCAATCAATAATTCATTTATTATTACATTTATCCATGTAAGAAACATCAATAAGACAACCCTTTAAAATTTATTTATTTTATGTTTAGATTAAATAAAACTTGATCTAATATAAAGTTATAAAACAAGTGACCATTACTAGATTTAAGTTTCCAATGTCCTTACAAAAATTAACAGTTATACATCATTTGCATATATGCATAGGTACAGTGAAGATATTGATCAAAAAAAATTTCATTCATGTGTACTAAGTTATGTAGGAAAACATTTGAGACCAATAACACTGTATATATGTAGAGAGGGAGAGTATCATATAGGGATTTGCCTCCAACTGTAAAGCCCTTCTGTTCCCCCACACACCTCTCGTCTAGTGAGAGTGGCCCTACCCTTCACAATAAGGATAGATAAGGGTGTGAAAACAATCAAAAGATCACCATATAAATATGTTGACATTGCAGATACTCCACATAACATAATGCAAGTGTGATTTTGAATCGAGATAGAAACTAATATATCCTTAATAAATACTATTCATATAAAATGCTTACATCTGTAGGCCTTACATTTGACAACTATTCCTTGTTGTATCCAACTTAGTAGAATGTTGAGTTTTCATGAGCCTAATAAGGATTCCCTCCCATCTCTTAGATTTCACGTCTCAAAGTCCACTACTATAACCCAAAGTCTCCCTGACCTATGTATCTAATAGTTTATAGCTATAAATGTCTCCATTTAATAAATACTATCATCATTGGAGTACATTAACAAGAGAATGGTTTACATGGGAGTCCCATACCACTCGCGTAATCAAAGTCTAGTTTATGCCTTGATGGATGATCATACCCTAATTTGGTGAATGATTGTTTAATGTTGGTTAGGTTCTATCATTTAGATGAGGTTTTAGACCTTTGGGAAGACATTTT
The DNA here is from genome assembly GCA_037957365.1 of Torreya grandis. Classification (NCBI taxonomy): domain Eukaryota; kingdom Viridiplantae; phylum Streptophyta; class Pinopsida; order Cupressales; family Taxaceae; genus Torreya; species Torreya grandis. The sequence goes on along the minus strand of JARHVA010003322.1, from coordinate 2,010,247 downwards.
ATGAGACATATAATTAAATTAATCCCACAAACCTGAATCACATGATAAGAAGTTTAGAAAAAGAACATTTATGATAAATTCATTTAAGGATTCATCCTACATATGAGTAGGGATCCATTAATGTCTTATACCTATCATATGAATAGTAAGAACCCCTTATTGTAAAATATTTTAGCCTGGAGACTATTTACTCAATGAGAAATGTTCATAATGAAATAAATGGTTATATCTAAAATTACCTATGTTCAAGTTATTGAAATAATGCTGTTTTATTTTGTTCATAAGATTGTATCCTTTCACAATGCAATAAATGGTTATATTTACAAATTACTTATGTTCAACTTATTGAAATAATGTCATTATTTTTGTTCATACAATTATATCCTTTTATTATTTTTATAATTTATACAATATAGAATAAAAAATGCTTTTATATAATCTAAATTTACATTACTAATTTTGGTAAGAGAAGTAAAGCTTATCTTCTTTGAAGCTACTTTAACCGGTATCTATTTTATTAATTTCCTTGTTATCTCTTGGGTAAATATATTTAATAATAGATAATAACTATTAAGAATAGTTATATTTAATTATCCAAAGAAATGGGAATTAAATCATTTTTTTTTTTTTTAACATTAAAAAAAAAACTTATAATTCTTAAATTTCAATTATTAATTTTTGACCATTCAACATCTCTTTCATCTTTTCATAAATTTAAGTTTTACACAAATACAAATAACTAATGGATTTAATCTAACTTCCACTTAATATTTTACCATCTCTTGCTGAAAACATCCCTTTCCTTGACAAAGCTTCCTTATTTTTCTCCCCAAAGTAGCGTAATGCTCTTGTGGCTCTACATCTCTAGACATACTTTGCTTTCTTTTGTCATTGTTTTACCACCCTTTTTTTGGACACCTGAGTTCATTTCTACTTTTATGTACCTTTCCCATTATTGAGTGAGGTTGGCTTGTTACTTCTCACTCACCAATGTTTTTTTCCCTTTTATACACCCTTTTCCATTGATGATTAAGTAAGGATTGTTACTTCTCACTCATGAATGTTACTTTACCATTTTGCTTGCCCATATTTGTTTAAGTAAGTATTATTACTACTTTCACATTGATGTTTGATTACCATCTTTTTGACATGTATACTTGGTTTGACTTGGTGTGTTTGCCTTTCTTACTTAAGATTTACTTGTTTGAGATTTTCAGTCTTTAATAGCCTTGGATTTTCGGTTACTCGATTTACTCTAATTTTGACTTGGCCATTTGGTCTAACATAACACTTGTCACTCTAGATTACCAAATTTCTAATTATGTCTTGTCCACATAACACTAATTATCTTAGCTTTCCTATATTTATTTGTTTTTGCTCTTTATTTTTGTATTCTTAGGTTTATCAAAAGCAATATCTGTGCCCTCTATAATCAAAACTACAAACACAATAGATAACCATCCAAAAATAAAGGTAAGTCAAGGTACACATCACATTTACTTTTCATTTATTTCCCTTTCAATCATTTAATTTTAGTTATTTTTTTATTTAAAATATTACAACCTTTTTTAGTCTCAGCATTATGTGTTTCTATGTTCTTTCGTGAAGCACCATCCCCTATTGCACCTTAGTGACACATCATGAGCTTTAATTAGGGCATATTTATACACATAATATTTTTAACTTTTATCAAATACTAATGATTTCAATCTAGTAGGAAACTACCAAGTCTTAATCTCTCTGAGTGCATGTCCTAAGGGATACACCAAGAAAGGGGTGGGTAGACCATGGGTGATTTGTAGGATTATTGTCCATTAATGCCATTATTACCAATCCAGCCAACTCCTAAAAACATCACATTAAGATATTACTCCTTATTTACAACTCCTCCAATATTTTACCATCTTCCATACATCTTTTCCTCACCTACAACCCTTTTTGATAGTTTATAGTACTATGTTGACTAGGTCAACCTTGTACTCTTATGAGTGAAATTCATTTAGGGTCTAGGTTGGATCCTGACCAACCTAGCATGTGACCTAGTAAACTTTTGTCCATAACAGTACTAGGTCGAATGGTTTGACCCTATCAACCAAAACTTTTGGAAGAGATTAGGGTTAAATCTTTCTATATATACAAGATAATTTCATCATTATTAGAGAGACATCAAAATTTATTATTCACTTTCACTTCTTTACAATCTTCTCTTCCACCATTATACCTGAGGAGTCTTAGCTTAGGGTTTCTATTAGGAGAATCTAGCCTTGTAGAGAAGTCTTGGATGCTTTGGCCTTTCTTAGTGATCCTTACAAACCACAATAATCCCTTGAAAAGCCCCTTTAGCCAAGGGAGAGATTGAGTCTTGATGGGTTCATTTTTTAGGTAAGTATTCTCTAACTTTGCTCCTCTCTTTAGTAGATAAAAGTAGCATAAGTAATGGCTTTAGAATAAAATTACTCTTCTTATCCATGTATTAGGGTCTTACTCATACATAGCTTAATTGAGATTCTCTTATGCATGTTTATTTCCATTTGTTTACTAACCCCCACTTTATGCCACAAGCTTTGGTGAGCACTAGATTAAATTTCTTTGCTTTAATTGTTATTAGTTTAGTGAAAATGAAAACATAGGACTTACTTAGGTTTTTTTCATGATTATGCTTGACTGGAGGATTCAAAAACCTCCCTAGTATTGTTGTTGTGATAAGAGATCCCCTAATTGGGTCTAGTGGATCCACATATTGGTCATGTTCCCAATTATCTAATGTATCCCCAATCAGAAGTATAAGTATGATCTATCTTCTCTGAGTTAGGATTTATTTATAGATATTATATATTTCTAATTACATACAAGTATCACAAAGTGTAGATTAAAGAGGATATTTGGAAAAAAACATTCAAAAAAAGGTAATGGTTGTATGAGTGGTTGGTTCTACCTTTCGGGATATGCAATGAATTAGATACCTTTATGTGGTTGATGAATGAGGTAATGAGACCATTTATTGATTCATTTGCCATTATATATTTGGATAATATTATTGCTTTCAACATAACTTTTGATGATCATATTGAGCATCTTAAACAAGTCTTTAAAGTTTTAAAGGGGAACAAGTTAGTGTTGAATGAGAATAAATGTGAGTTTGACCAAAAATCACTGGTGTTCTTAGGCCATGTGGTTATAGATGTGGATTTGAGGATTGATCCAAAAAAGGTATATGCCATCATGAATTGGCCAAGTCCATCCAATTTGACAAAGATAAGAAGTTTTATAAGTGCAATACAATATTTGAGGAAGTGCATCAAAACTTCTCTTCCATAGCCATAACTTTGCATGCCATTAAAATAGGTGTTAAGACTTGTAATCGGGGTAAGAAGCAACAAGATGTATTTACAATTTTCAAACATAAGATTATCCATGCTTCAGTTTTAGCTTTGCCTAGCTTGCAGTTGCCTTTTGAAGTGTAAATGGGTGATAGTCACTATGCTATGGGGGTTATTTTAATTCAAGGAGGTAAGATGATGTGATACCATTTTGATCTATTCCATGGTGCAATACTAGATTATTGTGCATATGAGAAATAATTATATGATATTTTTCAAGCAGTTAAAAAATAGAATCACTATCTAATGGATAAGGGGACTATTATCCATATACATCATCAACCTCTTCAATATTTGAAAGCTCAAACTAAAATTCAACAAGTTAGGCATTATAAATGGATGGGATTTTTGCAATAATTTCATTTGATTATCAAATATAATAAATGTGTGAGTAAGAAGCTAGTTAACATGTTTTCAAGACCTCATTTACTTACAACCATGATTACCATAATGCTTTTTGAGTCTTTTAAGTATGAATATTATGTAGAGGAATATGATCATGGTGCATATTTTTGGGACTTATTTATTCAAACATTAAAGTCCCAAGGTGCAAGGTTTGAGCCCAATGAGGATTATTATCTTCAACATGGATTCATCTACAAGTTAGGTAAGCTTTGTGTACCCATGGAGGAAAGAGTTAACCTAATGATGGAGGCACATACTTAAAAATTATTCATTTTGGTGTTACAAAGACTATTTCTCATTTGTAGAGGTATGTTTATTGGCCTATTATGTTGGTTGATGTTTCCAAGTTCATAAGAGGCTATATTTTATGTAGTACAAGTAAGCTTGGTAACTAAAATATAGGTTTATATATACCATTTTCGGTTCCTTATAGTCCATGGGAAAGCATTTCCATGGGTTTTGTAGGTGAATATCCTATCTCAATGAAAAGTCATGACTATCTTTTTTTGAATGTGGATTGGTTTAATAAGATATGTATTCTTGTTCCTTATAAGAAGACCCTCAAAAGAAGTGATGCAGCTGAGTTATTTTTTTATAATGTGTGGATTCACTTTGGTTTTCTTAGTTCTATTATTTTAGATTGAGATTCAAGGTTTTTCAGGATGTTTTGGTCCACATTGTGGGAGAAGATGGATACTAAGCTAAAAAAGTCTACTGCTTTTCACACATAAATCGATGGGTAGATTGAAGTTGTAAATAGAAAATTGATGTAGCTATTGAGGGTACAATAGGAAGTATCCTAAGACATGGGATAAAAATTTGGTGTATATTCAACATTCTTATAATATGTTTGTACATCTACTAGTAAATCTCTTTTTAAAACTTGTTTTGGATACTTACCTCCATGTGCATTTGATGTTTTTTGAGACAACCATAAAAGAGCAATGGAAAAGTGGATCTTGAGGTCCATAAGGATAAAAATTTCATTGAAATTTTTTGGCTTATTAACCTCCAAGTACAAGAGAATTTGAAAGAGTCTCAAGCTAAGTACAAAGTGAGACATGATCAACATAGCATTGAGCATAATTTCCTTATTGGTGATAAGGCATGGTTATGATTAAGTAGAGAAAGACTCCAAGGTACATCTAAGAAGATTAATCATCTTATGGTCTATTTTAAATTTTATAACAAGTGGTAAAGAATGCTTTTAAACTTGATTTGCATCATTATATGAAGATATATTCAGTTGTCAATGTTGAGAAATTACATCATTTTTAGCCTTATATGGTAGACAATGAAGATTAAGGGTTATTGTTACCTTACATTGAAGATCTCACCCCTAATATTTATTTAGAATTAGAAGATGTTATTTTACAAAATAAGATGAGTGCAAGAATATTGGTTGATTGGGTGAACAGGGAAAATACTCAAAAAGGCCAAATGGTATTCCAGAGAAGATGTGGGGAAGAAATTCCATCGCCTACAGAAGTCCTAAAGCTTTTAGGGACTTAAAAGCTTTAAATTAGGGAGGTATGATAAAAATGGATCTTATTATACTAAGTCATTGGTACTAACTAATTCCACTATGCCCATTTGTATGTAAACATGTTTTTAGGCAATTATGTAAGACACTTCATGCTCAAGAATTCAATTCAAATATAAAACACAATGTGGGGATGATCCAGACACCTTCAAACTAATTAGACAAAGATTTTTTTCCTCTCAAACCTTGTGGTTTTTTTTAGAGGATGAAATTGCCTCTATTTGTAGATCAGCAATGTCAAAACCATCATAGTCTGCAGGGTTACAATTATGTAACCACTCTATACAAAAGTGACAAAAATGCCATCACTGATATTTTTAAGTGGTGGTTTTGAAACCACCCTGATGGTTATATAACTACCTATCTATAAACTCTAGTGATTTCATCACCATTCAAAACACATAAAAAATGAATGGTTGAAAATGTTCTTTCTGCTCATGGTAGATCATTTCAGTTCCTTAGCAAGTTCCATGCTAGAGAGGGCCTATTTAGGGGTCTTAATAAAGTAGAGAACACATTAGCAAGGCAATGAGTTATAAGCAAATTAGATTCACATTGGTCTTGGCCAGTTTGAGTCTTGGTTTTGGCTTTCTCATTGTTATTAGTTGTATGTGATTTGTTCAAGTTTATGGGAGACTTGAGAAGGGTCTTGTAAGTACAAATCATAGTTTGCATATAAGTTTAGATATAATGGTATTGATTATTGTACACATATAGGTGAAATTGGAGGTAACTTGTATACTTTATAGAACATAGTGGAAAGGGAGTGTCTTTGCTCACCCATTGGATTTTTTCCCACATTGGGTTTCTCCAAGGTAACTTGTGTGTTAAATGTGTTTTCTTATCACTTTGCTCGATGTTTATGTTAAGTAGATTTCTCGTTTCTTTCCCAAACATTTTTTGAATTTTGTTTTGTCCATAACAATCTTACAATCAATTGTAGTAAGCTAAATGTGCAATATCTATGTTGATAAACCTAAGAATGAAATTTCTACCTATTTTACAAATCACATCCTTCCCAACATCCTCGATAATGGTTATAACATATTGGTTAAAGAGCATTTAAATAAACTCAATCCGCTCAAATGATGCAAATAAAATAAAAATAAATGTAAGCTCAACATCATAAATCCCACAAAGGTGGGTTGAGAATAGTGTGAGACAAAACAACCAAATGCAAAATAGACATGCAAACCTTAATAGAACACGTTTTTAGAATGTTTAGGTTTAATTTCTTTCCCTTTACTTTGAATATTATTTACTTCACGTATTTAAAATATTAATCACATAAAACTATTTAATTTATTAATAAACACCTTACTTTAACATTATACTTTTTTAATTTTATTAAATGATTTTACTTTTAGTGAACATTAATATTATTATCTTTTATGATAAATTAGTATAAAATTATTTTATATCTTTAATTTAATATATAATAAGTTTATAGTATTTATTTTTATAAATTTAACAATTAAATTTATATATCATATATTCAAATTTATTATTTATTTTATTTTTTAATTATATTTTAAAAAATAAATAAATTTTTAAATTATGTAAATTTTTAATACTTTCTCATTTAAAAATAATCAAACATAACATATTTAATTTGACATCATTATTAATTTTGTATATTTTATTTTCACTCAATTTAAAAATAATAATAATAATAATCAATTTTATATATTAATATTTATTTATATTTTTATTCTTTTTCTTATTATTTTTCAATTAAAAAATAATATACATAAATAAAGAGCAATAATGTGATCCTATTTTTTAAATAGTTGATCTGAAATTATTTTCATTACACTAAGATTTCTCCATTCTTCACCTTTCTTCACTATCATCATATATGCCTTTTCTATCGCTCCCATTCTAATTTAAAAACTATCTATAAATTGCTTTATAAGTATCCAAAACAACTAGTTGTCAACCAGTTTTTAATTAATATGCATACTTCAACATTTTGTCAAATACGTTATGCTTTTATTTATGTTTCAACATATTACACATTTCAAGATTGTATTTCACCATCTATCATATACAATTTACTAAAAAAAAAAATGGATTCTACTTTTGCATTGTTAATAAATGGATCATGTCTATATAAAATAAGATAACCCTTTTTCAAATAATTACTATTACTATGTCAGCATTCACATTTACAATAATTTCTTTTCAATACAACTTTGAAATTCATGTCTTCAATGCCATTCTAACTCTCGCAGGGACTTAGTGTTTAATGTCTTTATTGTAGTTTATACTAATCATGTCCTAATATTTTTATAGATACATAAAATATATATTTTTCAAAGTTAGTGTTTGATGGGTTCTTTTTAACTTTCTAGTGGGAAACACCTATGAAATTTTGTGATTTGAATGGGTCAAACCTTTTAGAAATGGATTACAGTTTTAAGATCATTATTTTTTGTAAATTTATACTTTTAATCAAATCAAGCTCCATTACAAATAATATAGTGGTTACCCTTATCTAGCGACACTTCTCCTCATCCATTTATTTATTCAAATCTAGTCTTCAATATTTTTTCACAATCCATGATGCACATAGTGCATGAAGTAAGATGTAGTGATAAGATCTCTGATTTTTTCATAGTCCATGAGATTGAGAATGAACTTTCTAGGAATAAACTTTGTAAATTATTAGATCAACATGTTTCTAATCACTGCTGTGATTCATCATTAGGAAACAACATGTTAAGAGCTACACACTAACTTCCTTATATCAAATAACATTATGCATTGATGTGTTGGAAATGGTAAGAAAATGTATAAATGCAAATGAAAATTGCATAGCGATTGAAAACCAATTAGGTGGGTAAATAAATCAAGGAAGATTTGTTTACCTTCGAAGAGGAAATAAGATTGATATGCAATGAATGTTAGTTTAATAGTTAAATATATTATTTGATAAAAGGTCTTGAAAGGAGATATGAAGGAGAACACATTTAGAGATTAGTATTCATTAAGTTTTAAAATTTTGGAGCTTAAATTTAATTAAGAGAAATAAGAACATATAAAGACTTAAATATTATTAGGGAAGGCCTTATTCATTAAGCAGGTGGGTTTTTAATTTATCAAATATGGGATTCCACACCTGATTAATCCCTATTCAATCATCCTGGTTTAAGTTTAGCACATGTCAATTTATCTCTATGGATTCTCTCAACTTACATTTTTTATAGTGCTCTTCTATAGCTAAAACCTTTGCCTTGCCAATATAAATAGAATGTTTAATTTTGTATAAGTGTTTTACTAGAGCTAATTTATCTATCTTCTATAGATGGATGTCCATTGTGTGTTTTTTAATCCTAGTCTAGATAGATCTCCATGTTTCGCTGATATAGGGAACACCTAAGAACACTCAATTTTGTAAACCCTACTTTTAGATCAAGGTTCCACTTAATCTTTAACTAATTTTAGATATTTTTTAATTTTTTTTAAAGGTAAGAAAGTGGTAGAGATGTTTTGGTATTTCAAGATCTTAAAATTATATTAGATACTTCTTCAATGTACGGTAAGAAGACTATTGGACTCTTCATCAAGGTATCAATTTGAAGTTGCCTACTATGACTTTCTATCACTTATGTAACCACTCTCAAAATTTGTTTTTATTTATAACCATTTTTCTCAAAAACCTCTTTTGAATGGTCTAATTCTTGTTCCAAGTAGTTGTTATCACAAACCCTAAAATATCTAGTGGTCAAAGTCTTCAAAGCCCCTACTTTTTGGTCTTGGTGATGGTGAGAAGTAACATGTAAATAAAGATTAGTGTGTGTGCTTTTTTTATAAAATTTATGAGCCAAGGAACCATATTTATTGAGAGAGAAGAGGACATCTAATAAAGGTATGTCGTCATCTTGTTTCACCTCTTTAGTGATTTAAATACTCAGAATCAAATTGATGAGGTATGTGGAATTATTCCAAGTTGTTCCTACCATGTTCATAAAACAAATTTGTATTATCAACATATCTCTTCCATTCATTTAATCAAATCTAATCTTCAATATTTATACAATCCATAAAATAAGCTATAATTGTTTTTAGAATAAATTGTTTGACAATTTTCTTTTCTCTTTTTCCCTCGTTATTTTGAGAATGGAAATTAGGAATGGACCCACCTAAAATATCTATCATTTTAAATTGTATGTCATTTATTTGTATGCTTACTCCCAGTCAGTCCTATTCATTCTTATCCTCCTCTTCCATTCATCTAGTCAAATCTAGTATCCTTTTTGGCAAGTCTGTGTTTGTCTATACAATATCACATTTAGGCACAAGACCCCATAAAATATATTTTCAACCATCCCACTTTAAAAATGTTGCTCAAAATTTAACTTATATAATTAAACCAACACACATCCCAATAATGAAAAAAAGTTATCATTACTAAATGCATATGACATGTGGCTTTTTAGTTTCTTTTCAGTGAGTGGGACCTCTATATTTGTCCATACCAATGTTACTCTTGAATGATGGTTGGTTGGTCAAAAAATGAAACAAGCTTCTCCCTCCCTTTTCCACGTGGCAACTCACTTTGCCTTTCATGTTCATCTCAAAACTTCAAAATTGAGGGGGAAGTGGGGAACTCTTTTGTGTAGTAGGTCCTAGTAATGGTACACCTACCAATGGTAGAACAGGGCTTTTATTCAGGTGTGCTCTATTGATGGAACATATTGGTGTGTATAAATATTAAAGTGCACTAGTACTAGTGCATGTAGTATCTAATACTTATTCAATATTTACTCTATAAAATTAAAAGTAACCAATCACATCTTGACAAGTAAGAATCAAGTATTGATACTCTAATGCACAACTATTGGTACTCCAAAAGTTAAGTTTTGGTCATATTAGTGTAAGTTTTTATTTTTCCCTATTTTTTAATTAGGGAAATTATATTTCTTGTGCATACATGGAGTTTTCCTACATTTGTGGGATAGGCTAGCTTATGTGGAGATGTGTGTCATAGGTGTCATAAGTAACTCCCTTGATGGGAGTTACTTCTCTATTCTTAGCACCTTTTCACCACCTTTCATGGAGGAGTTACAGTCTATCCTTGGGTGCCTTGGCCACCTTTTGTGGAGGAGTTACTTACATGCTCTCCTATATGTATTCTTCACTTTGGCCATCTCATGTTAATCAGATTTTGGTTTTCTCCATTTTGTCTTGTGCAATTTATCTTGTATAATTTCAAATTGCTTTAGCATCTATGTGGTGTGCACTTGCTTCATCTTGTGTGATCACGTCTCCATTACATTCACATTATCTAGATTCTGGCAACAACTCTGATATGGTATCAGAGCCACTCTAGTAATCGTGTGTCTGGTTATGCTATTTTGAAATTCTTACTTTGCTTTCTTAGTAGGTTTTTTGTTTAACTCCGTTGTTTTGGTAGAGTTTTTTTAAAACTCATGCAAATCCATACGGAAACTTGTTCAAAAAATTACTTCTGAGTTGGAATTTGCCAAGACATCTTGTCTAGATCTGTTGTGGCTTTAGCAAAGGCAGTATAATTTCTTTTCTTTTGGTCATTCTATAGGAAAAAGATAAGATCTCCGCAATCTGGTTTGCTTCTTGGACGTTGGAGGGGCTGACTTCGTTGCAAGATGTAGGGTGTTGACTTTGTTGCAAGTTGTTGGGGCCGCCCTTGTTGCAAGCTTCTTCATATCTCTGACCTGTGCACCACCTCTACTGTGAGTTGCTTGCTGAGTTCATTTTTTTGGTGAGGGCGCTAGAAACTCTTCTGGCCAAACTTACTTTCTACATCAGTCTAGGCGCAGTCAGTCCAGGCGTAACTAGATCCTTCTGTTGTTATCCTTCTACAATGCCACAGTCCTTCTTGTATCCTCTCTACAGCAAGGTGCCATCAGGCCGTACAGTGTCCAATAGGTCTGCAGTTCATTTATTTTGTTTTTTCTGAGCAAAATCTGGGCAGTGTTTTTTTGGTGCCCCTTCCTTGCTTGGCATCCCATGTGGGCCCTTGGACACTTGGCATCCATCAAATTATCCGTTGCTTTATTTTTTTTAGTTAAAAATTGACTTGTAAAAAAAAAAAACAGTCAATTTGACTGAATATTTAGTTTTTAAGATAGTTTGATAATTTGGGGGTTTACATTTAAAACTTGTATCTTCGCCTGTCGAAGACGAAGGGTGAGGCTCGGGTTGGCAGGAGGCCAATTCCCCCTCACACAAACCTCATTTGGATTCCTCATTCCGTGTTGAATCCAATGAGTGGTTGGAAGGCCACTTTCTCTCTCAAAATAGGCATTTTTTTAATGTTTTAGTGCTTTTTTTGCAAAACACTAGTTTACGGGAAAATTGAACCTTTAATATCTTGCAAACGGTAGCTCAGATTTGGGTGCCATTTTTTGAAAAAGTGTTTGTAATTCAATTCTCCATAGTGTAGGCTTGTTATTTGTCAAAAATTCACTATTTTATAAAGTGCCTAAAATTTGGGTCTCTCGAGACACATTTTCGACTGAGTCCGACGTCTTGTTTGCTTAAGTCTTGCACTAATTGCTCTAAGACGCATTCTCGACTGAGACTAATGTATTTTGAGCATGCACTTGCATATTTGTGGGGGGCTCAATATTTTTTTGGGGGGGGGGATGTGATTGCTTTTCACAACTTGCAAATCTTCACTTTCATTCTCCTTTTTGCATAATTTCACAACTTGCAATCAACACAACTTCACCTAAATTCAGCTTAAAATGGATTCTTTTAAACTTAAACCCCTAACACCCTTCAACTATCATGAATGGAAGGTTAAAATGTCAATCATTCTTAGAAGTAAAGGGTTGTATAGGATCACCATGGGTACTGAAGTAGAACCCAGCACTGATGTTGAAAAGGTCAAGTGGTACAATCATAGTGATGAAGCCTATGGACTACTAAGCTTGTCATTGTCTCCAGAACTTCTCTTCCATTTATAAACCTCCAAAACTCCCAAAGACATATGGGACACCCTAGAAAACTTATTTGGGAAGCTTGATGAGATGAGAGGTCATGAGCTCAAAAATGAACTCATAAGTCTAAGTCCTAGCAACTTTGACACCCTACAGGACTTCTTCACTAAGTTTAAGGCCCTTAGATTTCAATTGAAAGAAATCAGGATAGATAAGAAATATGATCAACTCATTCTTTCTATTCTTGCAAAGTTAGGTCCAAGCTATTCAGTCTTTGTCTCCACTTTCCATGCCATAAAAAGTGCCCTTGGCACTACATGGAAAATGCCTTCTTTGGATTCATTCATTGCCAACTTGACTAGGGAGCAAGATAAGCTAACTCAAATGGGCACAATGAAGTCTACTCAACCCCAAGCTTTGATAGCTGGAAATGGTAAGGACAAGACTTCAACAAAGGAGAAGAAGAAAAAGAACAAGAACCAGGAGAAGAAGAAAGAAAACAATAATCCTGCCAAAAACAACATTGAGTCTTCCTCCTCCAATGATAAACCTAAGAAGGAAAAGGTTAAGTGTGCCTATTGTAAAAAGATAGGGCATGATGAACACAAATGCATGAATCAAAAAATAGATCACCTAACTCATCTTCTAGAGAAGAACAACATAGGTGTTCCTGAGTCCATCAAGCAGAATTCATCTACCCAAGATTCTACTAAGGCAAAAAGCAAGGGTAAGGAGAAATAAAAGGGCAAGGCCCTTGTAGCTACTACAGCTTCTACAACATCATGGGTCATTGATTCAGGTGCTTCTCACCACATGGGCTCTTCACTAGTTGAGTTTTCATCTTTAGAGCCTTATAGCATGACTTCAATTAGGTTGGGTGATGATACATCAGTTTCTATTGTAGGGAGAGGGTCAGTTGAAATGGAAGGAGGAACATTCAAAAATGTTCTAAGTGTTCCTTCTCTTTCAACTAATCCCCTATCAGTGTACCAAATCACTCACATTGGTCAGGGCATGAGAGTTGAGTTTTCACCAGATTCAATGGCTATCAGGAAGTTGCATAGTGATACTACAGTGGCAGTGGGTAGGGCAGATCACCAAGCAAGGTTATACACCTCACATTTTACATCAGATTCTTCTCTAACAACATTTCTAACTCATTCAGATGAAGTTAACAAATTGTGGCATGAGTGGTTTGGCCACCTTAACTACCGCTACCTTGAGCAACTTTGCAAAAATGACATGGTCATTGGCTTGCCTCGTGTCCAATTCTCAAAAGGACTTTGCGAGGGGTGCTCCCTTGGGAAGCATCCTGAAGCAAAATTTGACAAAGGCAAAGCTTGGAGGGCTTCACAACCTTTGGAGTTAGTCCATAATGATGTATCAGGACCCTTTCCCAAACCATTTTTCATAAGGGCCAAGTACATCCTCACTTTCATTGATGATTTCTCTAGGTACACTTGGATATATTTTCTCAAACAAAAGTCTAAAGTGTTTGAAAATATTCTAGACTTCAAGGCTCTTGTTGAGAAATAGAGTGAGAAATCCATCAAGGTTCTTTGAATTGATAATGGAGGGGAGCATGTTAACATCAAGTTTGAGCAATTTTGCACCATAGAGGGGATTGATTTACAGCACATAGTCACTTACAGTCCTTCATAGAATGGGGTTGCAGAATGCAAAAATAGGTTCCTAAAAGAGATGGGTAGCTGTATGATTCACTCCAAATCCTTATCACCATAGTACTGGGCCGAAGCCATCAATTGTGCTTGCTACATTCAAAATAGGGTTCCTCACAAAACTTTGAAAGGGACAACACCCTTTGAAGCTTGGCATAAAAGGAAACCTGATGTTGAGCACCTCACAATTTTTGGATCCCCAGCCATGGCCCGCATTCCAAAGAAGAAACACAAAGCTATGGAATGTCAGTCCAAGTCTTACATCTTTATAGGATATTTGGATGGTATTAAGGGATATCACCTTCTGGATCCAGTCACTCATGAGTTGTTCATCAAGAGAAGTGTCCATTTTCAAGAGAGTCTTAGAGAATCAACACTTGACACTTCTTCTCCCTCTTCAAATCTACTTCTTCATGATGATTCCTCATCAAATACAGATCAGCCATAGTAGGTTCTTGAGCCAGAGACATCTTCTTCTTCTTCAAGTTTAGACAGTGAGGACAGTGATGCAATGTTATCCACCTCTAGTCAGTCAAAGGATGAGGAGTTAGCACCTGACTCACCCACTTTTGGGCCACTTTGGGCTAGACAGACACTTGAGAGTGTTGGCACTTGGGCAAGAGATCCTGCAGATGATAGACGTACTAGGGGGATTTTCAAAGAGATCCACATGCCTTCTTTGCTTCAATTTTAGATCCATAGACTTTTCGAGAGGCATCTAGGGTACCTGAGTGGGATAGTGCTATGGAGGAAGAATATTCTTCCTTAATCAAAAATCACACTTGGGATTTGACTTCACTTCTTAAGGGAAGAAAGATGGTTTGATGCAGGTGGATATATCGAACCAAGTTTGCAGCAGATGGGTCGATTAATAAGTACAAGGTGCGACTAGTCACCAAGGGTTTCTCACAGGTAGCAGGCATTGACTACGTAGAGACCTTTGCACCCATTACAAAGATGACTTCTATCTGACTCACCTTGGCTATTATTGCAGCACATGGTTGGGATGTGCACCAGATGGATGTGAAGAGTGCCTTTCTTCACAGAGACCTAGAGGAGGAGATCTACATGGAGTAGCTACTAGGATTTGTTTAGGATTCTTCTTTAGTATACAGACTTAGGAAATTTATGGCCTCAAACAGGCCCCTTGAGCTTGGTATGCCAAGATGGATTCCTTCCTTCTCACAGTGGGTTTCACTAGGTGCCATTCTGATCCCAATGTCTACTTCTTACGGCATGATGATTCGCTCCTAATTTTGGTTATATATGTTGATGACCTTTTGATCACTGGGAGTTCTTCATCAGCTATTGCAGCAATGAAGGCATCTCTCCAGGATAGATTTGACATGATAGACTTGGGTTTGTTACACTACTTCCTTGGCATTGAGATCTCACAGTCAGATTCAGGGATATCTCTTACACAGCTTAAGTATGCTCTTGACTTATTAGCTTAGTTTCACATGGTTGATTGCAAGCCATCTCTGACTCCCTTTCTATTAGGAGTCAAGCCTAACGCTGACTGTTCTTCACCATTGGTTGATGCCACTCGGTATCGACAACTTTTTGGTAGTCTCATCTACTTGACTCACACCAGGCCTGACATATCATATACAGTGGGACTTGTCTCCATATTTATGCAAGAACCTCATGAGCTGCATTGGAAAGTAGCTAAGAGGATCTTGCATTACATATAGGGTTCACATAGATATGAGATTCATTACAGATTTAGCATAGAGGTTGACTTGATTGGATATATAGATTCAGATTGGGATAGCAATTCACAGACTCGCAAGTCCACTTTTGGTTATAGTTTTTCTCTAGGTTTTGGTCCTATCAGTTGGTCTATCAAGAAGCAGAATGCTATTGCTATATCATCCACAGAGGTAGAGTATAAGGGAGCTGTTAATGCAACTACTAAGGTTATTTGGCTTTAGAGGATAATTTTTGAGTTTGGCATTCCTATTAGGTAGCCCACCATCATTTATTGTGACAACTAGAGTACCATTTAGATTTGCAGGAATCTAGTTTAGCACTAGTGGACCAAGCACATAGAGATTCACATGCATTTCATTCAGGAGCTTATTCATAGTCAGATCATTGACTTGATATTTTTCTAGTTTTCAGAGTAGGTTGCAAACATCTTCACCAAACCTTTCACTAAGAGCAAGTTCATTCATCGATGAGCTCTTCTTGGGGTACGGTCCACATCTGCAGTAGCATCATCTTCGGGGGGGACACTAGCCTATTCTTTCTTTTATGTCTCTTTTTGGGGGGGAGTTTTTTCCTACGGGTTTTCTCCTTTTCTCTATCTTATGGGAGATTGCATTTGTACATGGGTACCTCATCAGGCCTAGTTGTTGGGACCCATTTTATATTTCCACACTACCCACCTAAGCTACACTTATGGGGGGGTATTAGTGTAGGTTTTTATTTTTCCCTATTTTTTAATTAGGGAAATTGTATTTCTTGTGCATACATGGAGTTTTCTTACATTTGTGGGATAGGCTAGCTTATGTGGAGATGTGTGTCATAGATGTGTCATAGGTGTCATAAGAATTTCATAAGTAACTCCCTTGATGGGAGTTACTTCTCTATTATTAGCACCTTGTCACCATCTTTCATGGAGGAGTTACAGTCTATTCTTGGGGTGCCTTGGCCACCTTTTGTGGAGGAGTTACTTACGTTCTCTCCTATATGTATTCTTCACTTTGGCCATCTCATATTAATCAGATTTTGGTTTTCTCCATTTTGTCTTGTGCAATTTATCTTCTTGTATAATTTCAAATTGCTTTAGCATCTATGTGGTGTGCACTTGCTTCATCTCGTGTGATCATGTCTCCATTGCATTCGCATTATCTGGATTCTGACAACAACTCCGATAGGTCATAGGTTTAAAAAATGTATTTTATGGCCTCTCACAATAAAATTAATTATATCATAAAATGTATAATGAGTTAAACCTTGAAACCTTAGTTATAAGTAGTTAAGATGATATATTAAAATGGGTAAAACTTTTGGAATCTTCTATGATGTTATGGCACCTTAATTCATTGTCCAAAGTTAGGTCATTTTTTAATTTATTTTATAATTTTTTCAAAATGTTCAAAATTATAATTCAAATTTGAGATACAAAAATTAAGTAGTAAAAAATTTAGAATCATAATTTCATCTTTAAAAAAATTTGTTAAAATTTTACAAGTATTCTATTTTTTTATTTAAATTTATTTTTGGGGTATATCACCTCCAAATTTAATTGTGATGGTTAATTAGGGTATAAGGATCATTGCATAGTTGTTGAAAACTAGTATGGTGGGAAAACAAATCAAGGAAGAGTTATTCGCCATCAAGACGAGACAAGATTGATATGTAATAAATGTTAGTTTAATGCTTAAATATATTTTTTGACAAAAAGTATTGGAAGGAGATACAGAGGAGAATGCATTTAGAGATTAGTTTTTATTAAGTTTTAAAATTTTGATGCCTAAGTTTAATTAAGATAAATAAGAATACCTAAAGACTCAACTAGTCCTAAGGAAGGCCCTATTTGTTAAGTAGACATGTTTTTAATTTATTAAGTATGAGTTTCTACACTCGATTAATTTATATTTCATTATTTTGATTTAGGTTTGATATATGTTGATTTATCTCTATGGATTATTTTAACTTATGTTTTTGATAATGGTTTTTTATAATTAAAAATTTTGCTTTGTTAATACAAATGGAATATTTAATTTTGTAGGAGTGTTTTCCTAAAGCTAATTTCTCTCTCTTCTCTAGACAGATGTCTGTTGCATGTTATTTAATCCTAATCTAGATAGATCTCCATGTTTTATTGATAAAGGGAATATTACAAGAACACTCAATTTTGTAAAGCTCATTTTTAGACCAAGGTTCAATCTGATCTTTAACCAATTTTAGAGATTGTTTTAGTTTGTTTAAAAGTAAGAAAGTGGTACAGATGTTTTGGAATTTCATGATCTTAACAATTATATTAGATATTTCTTCATTGTACGGTTAGAAGAATTTTAGGCCCCTCATTGAGGTATCAATTTGAATTTGCCTATTGTGACTTTCCCTCCCTTATTTAAACACTCTCCAAATTTATTTTCCTTTATAAACATTTTTGTTAAAAACTTCTTTTAAACGTTTCAATTCTTGTTCCAAGTAGTTATCGCAAACCCTAAAAGCTCTAGTGGCCAAAGTCTTCAAAACTCTTAATTTGTGCTTGGTGTGGTGAGAAATAGCATGTAAATAAAGGTCAATGTGTGTGATTTTTATGTAAACATTTCAAGCCAACAAACCATCTCCATTGAGATAAAGGAGGACATCTAAGAAAGGTAAATTGTCATCTTTTTCCACCTCTTTAGTGAATTGAATACTCAGAATCAAACTGATGACGTATGTGGAATTCTTCCAAGTTATTCCTACCATATTCCCAACATAAATTTGTGTCATCAACATATCTCTTTAATTAATTTAATCAAATCTAATCTTAAGTATTTCTACAATCTATAAAATAAGATACAATTATTTTTAAAATAAACTATGTAACAATTTTATTTTTCCTTTTTTCTCTTTATTTCGAAAGTAGAAATTAGGAATGAACCTACCTAAAATAACTATCATTTTAATCTTTATGCCCTCTATTTATATGCTTACTCCCATTTGATTGTATTCATTCTCATCTTCCTCCTTCATTCATCTAGTCAAATCTAATGTCCTTTTTGAAGGTCTGTGTTCGTCTATATAACATCACTTTTAGGCACAAGACCCATAAAAGAGATTTTCCACCATCCCACTTTAAAAAAAAATAGGTCAACATTTAAAATAGAGTTATCATAATGAAATGCATATGATATGGCTTTTTACTGGGTGAGACCTCTCCATTTGTCCCTCCCTTTTCCATGTGACCACTCATTTTGCCTTTCATGCTCATCTCAAAAGTTTAAAACTGACAAAAATAAATAAATAAAGAAGAGAAAGGGAAAGAGAAAAACCCACTCTATCTTGTGGTGAAGATGATATTTATTTTTTAATTTAGTAAAAATAATTTGACATTTAAAAAAAAATCACATTTATAATTCAATTTCTAATTACAAAAATTAATAAGTAATCAATTAAAATTAAAATTTAAACTTTAAAAAAAATTAAAAAAATATTCTAATTTTTTATTTAAATTTATTTTTGGAGTCTATCACTTCCAAATTTAAATATGATAGTTAATATTTTAAAAAAATTCTAATAATTTACTATCATAGAAACTAATATAATTATATTAAAGGATATTCTTAAAAAAAATTAATATTATGAATAAAATTAAAAAATATATATTATAATTAATAAATATTTTAGATTTTTTTGAAGTAAACATTTTTTATTGAAGATATGAATTAGAAAATATTTTTTACTAGAACTAGATATTAATATTTTTGTATGTCATTTGTTTGTATGCTTACTCTTAGTCAATCCTATTCATTTTTCTTCTCCTCTTCCATTCATCTAGTCAAATCCAGTATCCATTTTGACAAGTTCATGTTTATCTGTACAATATCACGTTTAGGCACAAGACCACATAAAAGAGATTTTCAACCATCCCACTCTTAAAAAAATTCTCAACATTTAACTTACATCTTTCCACCAACACGCATCCCAATAATGAAAGAGAGTTATCAGAACTAGATGCATATGACATGTGGCTTTTCAATCTCTTTTTAGTGAGTGGGACCTATCCATTTGTACATACCAACATTACTCTTGAATGATGGTTGATTGGTCAAAAAATGAAACAAACTTCTCCCTCCCTTTTACATGCAATAACTCACTTTTACTTTCATGTTCATCTTAAACATTCAGAATTGATGGGGAGGTGGGGGGATCTTTATTTTAGTAGGGGAAAGGTCCCAATAGTTGTGCACCTACTAATGGTGAAATAGGGTTTTTAGTCAAGGGTGCTCCATTGATGAAACATATTGGTGTGTATAAATATTAAAGTGCACCAGTAGTGGTGCATGTAGTATCTAATACTTGTTCAATATTTACTCTATAAAATTAAAACTAACCAATCACATATTGACAAGTAAGACTCAAGTATTGATACTCTAATGCACAACTACTGGTAATCCAAAAGTTAAGTTTTGGTCATAAGTTTAAAAAATACATTCTATGACCTCTCATGATAAAGTCGATTATATCATAAAATGTATAATGAGTTAGACCTTGAAACCTTAGTTATAAGTAGTTAAGATGATATATTAAAATGGGTAAAAATTTCTAAGTCTACTATGATGTTATGTAGCTTAATTCACTGTCTATAGTTAGGTTGATTTTTTTTTTTGTTTTTTTCTAATTTGACTTTTTTAAAATCAGGCATTTTTTTTTTTTAAATGCTCACAATTATAATTCGATTTAGAGATATGAAAATTAAGAAATAAAATATTTAGAATTATAATTTCAACTTTAAAAAAATTGATAAAAAAATCACAAGTATTCTATGTTTTTATTTAATTTTTTTTGGGGGGTATATCACCTCCACATTTAATTGTGATGGTTAATATTTTAAATAAAAAAATCCTAATAATTTACTATCACAAAAATTATTAAAGTAGACTAATATAAATAAATTAAAGGATATTTAAAAATATATATATTACAAATAAAATTAATAAAATTATATTATGATTAAAAAATATATTAAATTTTTAGAGTAAACATTTTTTATCGAAGATATGAATTAGAAAATATTTTTGACTGGAATTATATATTATAAATAAAGGGTGGTCTTTAGTTGAGCTATTCTTAACTAGAAGAATCTTTTCCATTTTAAGAGTTTAATTGTCTATCAGTTGTAGTTCCACATTTATCCTATTAGAGTTCTAATAAAAGGTAGTTCATTATTGATTCAATGCTAGTTAACTGATAATTAAAGAATATTTGTATAGTTATTAGTTTTTTTCTACCTTTACACTATGATTTTGTGTGAGTTTACTTGAGGAACATGAGGTCATGATGGGATTCCATTGTAGAATTTCACACCTTCATTTATCAAATTTTCTTAGTAAAGACACACTTGTATGAAATAATGATAAATGATGATTAATTGGTTGTGTGCATCCCGTAACAAAAATATCGTTGCTCTATTGCACTATAATTAAGAACCTTATTTTGATGATTTTGATCTAATAAGAACCTAATTTCACTAAATAATTACAAAATTGTGTTGAATAATTTAATTTCTCGAATCACACTAAGTTAAGCCTGTAAAATGACCTACTATAATGAATAATTAACAAACAAGGATTAATTAAGGGCACATAACCTCAAATCAACCTTCATTATTCCATTTACACCTAATTGGCATTTTGGTTTGTATATTCTAATAACAACCTATTCACACTAAATAGTGAAAGACAATGGCTAATTGCTTAACTTGTAGCCCTATATCGACCTTCATAACAACCTATTCACACTAAATAGTGAAAGGCAATGGCTAATTGGTTAACTTGTAGCCCTATATCAACCTTCATTTCTTTATTCATAGTTCATTGGAGCCTTATTTTGATGATTTTGATATAACAAAAACCTGCTCGTACCAAATAATAAACACACAATGGTTGATAGGGTGGATGTAGATTGTAACTCATTAAGCACTTCACTTAGTAATTTGTCCTTAATATTAAACTACTACTAATAAATATTATAACATACAAGAACTATAATTTAAATTAGGCTCAAAGACATACCCTTTATTTGCCAATTTAGGCCTAATATTGACATACTAATAACACATAACATAATTTACAAGCATAATAATTTAAATTAGGCTCAAAAACTTAATAAAAAGAGGGTTGTTTATAAAAAAAATCCATTATAAAAACATAAAAACACAACAAAAAAATTATCAATGATTCACCCTCTAAGTGGTAAGGGGGTACCATTTATTTAATGATGACTACCTCCATCTCTACATCCACAGATGTAGAGAAAACTAGAGTGAGTGAGCACAACCATGGCCCCAAAATAGGTGAGTAAATTCATTCCAAAGGTCTTCCATGAGGTAATGTTGATGACTCTAATTCTCTATTACTTGATATTATTCTAGATGTACCCAAATTTGACAAAGCTTATCATTTATTTGAAAATTTAACTTTAATCACTTATTTTTTTAGCTGAATCCCCCAAAGAGCCTTCTGAAGCAATGGGTTCAAAACCACTAATAAGGCCATGATGTGAAACTTGAGGGAGTCCAAAATCTTACAAAGTGTTTTTTTTTTTCACTTTTCTAATCCATAACACTACAAAGCTATTGTTAACCATGTGCCTTATTTCATCCACAACACTTTGGTCGTATTTTCTCACCAAAATCAAGACTTTCAAGCATTTGAGTATAAAAAACTAAAACTACCAATCTAGATTAAATTTTTAGGCTTATCACTCCCCCTCAAGGGTTTTATTGACTAACTCATAAAACCCATAGGATGATTCATCTACCATGAGTAGACTAAATTTTATATGGCTCATCCTCAGAAGAGGGTTTGTGTGGAAGTTGATTTGTCCCATGATTTGAAACATTATATTGATATAAAAATTATCTCTAACCATTTTTCTAATCATGTTTTGTATATCAACTTACCAAACACTTGATTTTAGTGTCAAACCTTGGACCACATGATCTGGGATCACCCTCTGATGGTTCACACACCCCTTGCTCCTTAGGAAAAAGGTGGATCTGATGCCAAAGCTTCAAATGGAAATGTAAATGGTTGGTATATCATCACCAATAAAAAATTAATAAGAATTCTTCCAAAGGTGTCAACAAGCAACAAAATTTTATCATTTTGACCTACTAGTAATAATGTCACATCAACCTTTACTAGCAAGGCTACCTTACCCATCAAAGTGTCTTTACCTATTGTATGTATGTTTCATGTAGTGGAGACACCACCTTTAGTGTCCTAATCACAACTCTTTCCTAGGGTGAGTGCCCTTGAGGAAGACAGGAGCCTAGTCACTTTGGACCAAAAATCTATTTTATGGCATTCTCACAACCCATCTCCATTCCTTGAAGAGGAAGAATATATGGCACATAATTGACAACCATCTAGAATAAATTATTACTTACCCAACAACCTTATCTATAATAATTTTGCTGCATTGGAAGGGTCTCTAAGGAGAATTACATGCACCTTGATCCTATCCTATGATTGTGTACTCTTAAAATGTTTAAGGTCTTATTGATCCACCATATAAGTATGTGGTTAGGAATAATTTTTAGTTTTTTTAGTAACACAAAAATTCTTTATTTGTAAGAAGTTGAGATTTTTGGCTTCCTACTGCATCATGTAACATGGATCATTTGGTCTGAGGCCATTTGTCAAGCCACTAAGCATGATGTTGGGCATGGTGGGACCATCACTTTTTTGGTTCCAGAGTTGACTCATAACATTATTTCTTGGGGTTCAAACCCTACCCATCAAGTGGTGTGGACTTGTTTTGATTTCAACAACCATATTATTGGGTCAGCTAATTTATATGCCTCTAATGATGTTTTAGAGTAGGAAGCCATGTGGAGATGGTTGTCTGATTCTCTCCTGGATACCAATTGGATCCTCTATAGTGACTTTAATATGAAGTTGATTGAGGACAAATAAGGGTAAATTTTGATGTGATGGTGTATATGAGAGAGGGAGGCATGGTTCTACATGCATAATAAACTCAAGGGTTTTGATCCTAACCACCACCAGAGGAATGATTCAGACTCCCCATGGTTCACCTGGTCTAACTTCTAGCAAGGGGATGACAAGGTGTTTCAACATATTGATAGAGCTTTTTTCATTGAAAAAGATCTTTTTTATTTTACTCCAATTAGGGACATGCCTATCTTTGTCATTCCTGATACTTTTCTCTTGGATCATCACCCTATTTGCTTTAATTTTGAAAGGATGTCTCCTCAATTCAAGCCCGCATCCATGTAATTCTATCTCAATAATGGCCACCTCAAATAAGAAATAATTTTGGGGCCTATTATTAGAATTTAAAACTTAGTTCCTCAATTAGAATGAGATATTAGTTGGATTTAGTGGTGGTTTGAGGCATTGGGTTGCACTTTCACATTTCTTCAGATCTATGGTAGGCAACCTATTGTTTTCAAATGGTGTTTGCACAATGCTACAAATCATGAGTTTATTCATGCCTCATATGATCTAGAGTAGGCACTTTTTAATTTTCACCTTCAAAATCAAGTGGCACAGTGGAGGTAGAAACTCTAGATTGAGGAAACACACAAAGCTAGAGGATCTCAACTAAGATCTTGTATGCACTAGCTCAAAATTAATGATAGAGTGACCAAGGACTTATTTTCTCTCCTGTCAGGGGATCTGTAGCTCTACCAATTAGAGCACATATGATTACTTCTCGTATTAGCAATTAAACACGGAATTATACCAGAATGATAAAGTAGCTAGAAACTTGAGACAACAAAGAATTTGAGAGACAATACACACTCTTGTATTAAATATTACTAGAAGAAAATACAATAAGGAAGATGCCACTTCTTCCTCTACCTCAAAGGCTTGCCACACCTCAAGACCTTCTTCCCTCTCTCTCTTGCTCAACACAACAACTCTAAAGCCTGAGTTATTATCCCTTCTTGAATGCTTCAGCTGATCTCCTTGACCTTGCTAGCTTCAATGCCTTTTCTTGCCTTCTTGCTTAATTACAATACATGCCTTATGGGTCTATAAATAAGATCCCATGCTTACAAAAATAGAACTCTAGTTACAATAATTAGACACGCAGCTCG
This sequence comes from Torreya grandis, assembly GCA_037957365.1. Classification (NCBI taxonomy): domain Eukaryota; kingdom Viridiplantae; phylum Streptophyta; class Pinopsida; order Cupressales; family Taxaceae; genus Torreya; species Torreya grandis. The sequence goes on along the minus strand of JARHVA010003322.1, from coordinate 1,985,513 downwards.
TGACTATAATTAGTCGCTTGACATACAAACACTCGCTTCACTTAACTAACTGTTCGTCAACAGCAGTTCCAAAAATACACAGGCGACCGACACCAGTCCCTGCTAGTCTGGTTTTGCCGATGTCGGTTGACTCCCTGCTGTCTCTGGTCTCCTTCTCCAGTGCACTTGATCGACGTTGGTCATACTGCCGACGCTGGTGGCTCTGGTTCTTCAGCATCCTTCCTTGTGTCTGCAAACAGTTGAAGCTTTTAGCTCCACACCTTAACAATCTCCCACTTGGAGATAAATAGCTGCAACTTGTACTTGTACCTGTACACCATCTATTTTGTTCCTTAGGCTCTGTATCCCTCTTCAATTTCACTCTTGAAGACCAACCACCACGTAAACCTGTGATGCAATACCTGTCTCTTATGCCACAAGAATTTTGCTGCTCCCAAATTCTTCATGACATACTTCTGAACCAACTCTACCCTTAGCTCAAAAAACTCCCTATATATGAAACCTTGAAACAACTAACACAATACAGTAACAAGATAATGTAGCTAATATTATCCAACCTGGTAAAGATAAAATACAATGGTCAAACCTCCATTGTTCTGCAACATAATCAAGACCATATACCATACCCTTCTGTCTCATGTGTCCATCCACTCTCTTCTCTAAAACGGGAATCCATCCCTCTATCCAGTGCTTTCTTCCAGCTGACAACACTACCAACAAATACATGTTTGGTTCTCCAAGGACTCACACTCCTCATCCATGCCAAGCTCCCACTGTTTCTGGATTCTACCTGCATTGCTTCTTCCATCTTCCTAGTTCATGACTATCAGTAAGCAATATAGAGAAGGTGAACAATGAATATGAGGTTCACATACCTTTCCTGACCTCCACATGGGTGTTTGAGACTTATTAATTCACCCAACATCCGTTTCAGTGACCGATCTAGGCCATCTCCCAGTCTACTCCCGACCGATGTCGGTTCCCTGCACTGATCCTGACTACTGACGTCATTTCACTGGCCGATGCCGGTGTCCCTCCTGCCAACGTCGGTCCTTATGACCAACGTCAGACTTCTCCTGTCCGACCTACCGACCCTGCTGGTCTACACATGACCGATGTCGGTATCTGGATGACTGACATCGGTGCCAAGCTACCGACATCGGTGTCTATGTGTTCTTGTAAGTGATGAAATTTTCATCTGTGAGCTCTTCTTGGATCAAACCTCTATCCATGCTGCTTTGCTCAAATTTATTCAACCCCTGTGACTGATCTTTGTCCTTCATCTCCTCCATAAACACCAAGGCTTCTTTGTTCCTGTCAAAAGCATCAAATTTCCTCTTTCTGCAATGAACTGTATCTATGCTTTCTGAATTTGAACACATACCTTTTGGATCAAGAACTTCCATTCCCTTCCTATTCTTGTGACCAAGCCTATTAGGCCACATCTTTGAATCTACACTAGAAGTAGAATCAGTAATACAAGTAGACAGATAAAGAGTATCTACTTTCTTACCTCTTGCTAGAACAAGTGCTCCCTTGGTAACCTTCCAAGAATCCGTTGTGAGGGTTATTGTGCATCCCTCATCTCCCAACCTTCCTATAGAAATCAGACTCTGCTTCAGAATTGGAACATGCATGACCTCTTTCAACACCCACGTGTTGTCAATCTGTAATCTCAGCTGCACTTTCCCTTTGCCAACTATCTGACAAGGCGTACCATCCCCTAAATAAAGAACTCCAAAGTCTCCCTGTTCATACTCGTAGAACAAATCTCTGTTTGGGGATGCATGAAAAGATGAACCAGAATCTAAAATCCATGATCCTACCTGACTATCCAAAGAAAGTATGAGAGCATCCTACATCATAATATTTGCATCCTTTGCTTCTTCCATACCTGCATGTTGATTCTCTTTATCTCTCAACCAACACTCCTTTGTATGTCCTTTCTTTCCACAAAACCAGCAGGTAATACCTTTGGACTCGGATCTCCTTCCCGACCTTGATTTCCCTTGCTCAACCTTCTCCCTTTGCCTTTCCCTGCTTTTTGCACTTAGAGCATTCCCTGATGATTCACCTGTGCTTCTCCTGCATATTTCTTCATTCAAGATCACACTCACAACATCATCAACTTTTAAGATTTTAGAAGCAGATGTAGAATTACTTACTGCCATAACCAAACCATCCTAACTTTCAGGCAAAGAACATAAAATCAAGAGAGCCTTTACCTCATCATCAAAAACAATATTGACTGAAGCTAATTGGTTTACCAAACCATGGAAATCACTGAAATGAGTATGTACCGATCCACCTTCCTACATTTGCAAAGTAAATAGCTGCTTCATAAGATATACCTTATTAGAAGCCGAGGGCTTTTCGTATTAATTTTCCAAGGACTTTATCAACTCTTCTGTTGTCTTGCACTGTGATAAGCTGGAAATCACAGATGATGTAAGGCTCAACCTTATGGAACCGAGAGCCTTCCGATTAAGAACGTTCCATTCTTCATCCTTCATATCTGTGGGCTTGCATGCAACCCCACCCAACGGTAAGTACAAATCCTTCTGATATAGATAGTCCTCAATCTGCATCCTCCAATGTTGATAATTCTTGCCGTTAAACTTCTCCATTCATAGCCTGCTTTCTTCTGCCATTGCTGAACTCCCACTCAATCAGAAAACCCTGTGAATGACCTGTAATCAAAAAACAATACCCTACTTCCTGCAAACCATAGCTCTGATACCACTTGTCAGGGGATCTATAGCTCTACCAATTAGAGCACATATGATTACTTCTCGTATTAGCAATTAAACATGGAATTATACCAGAATGATAAAGTAGCTAGAAACTTGAGACAACAAAGAATTTGAGAGACAATACACACTCTTGTATTAAATATTACTAGAAGAAAATACAATAAGGAAGATGCCACTTCTTCCTCCACCTCAAAGGCTTGCCACACCTCAAGACCTTCTTCCCTCTCTCTCTCTTGCTCAACACAACAACTCTAAAGCCTGAGTTATTATCCCTCCTTAAATGCTTCAGCTGATCTCCTTGACCTTGCTAGCTTCAATGCCTTTTCTTGCCTTCTTGCTTAATTAAAATACATGCCTTATGGGTCTATAAATAAGATCACATGCTTACAAAAATAGAACTCTAGTTACAATAATTAGACACACAGATCGTGACTATAATTAGTCACTTGACATGCAAACACTCACTTCACTTAACTGACTGTTCGTCAACAGCAGTTTTCAAAATACACAAGCGATCGACGCCGGTCCCTGCTAGTCTGGTTCTACCGACGTCGATCGACTCCCTACCGTCGCTGGTCTCCTTTTCCACTGCACTTGACCGACGTCAGTCATACTGCCGACGCCAGTGGCTCTAGTTCTTCAGCATCCTTCCTTGTGTCTGCAAATAGTTGAAGCTTTTAGCTCCACACCTTAACATCTCCTACACTATTGGATAATTATTGATAGAATTAAAGTTGTCAAGGAAGGAAACATCAAACTTACCAAACTTCCAAACATCTTATAATCCTTTGTGCATTATTATCATGGTGTTTTCTCATTACAAACCTCTTCTCCAAAAAGGGAGGTGGCTCTCCTCCAAGGTCTTCATGTAGTTCCCTACAAAGTTTCCAATTCTCAAATAATTTATTGTGATGTGCCTTTGTCCCTTAATGACCTTCATGAGGATATTAAACAAATGGTTGTGTAAAAATCCCTAGGAATTGATGGTTTCCCATATGAGTTTTATCAACCCTATGGAACATTGTTAACCTTGATTGGTACCAAGTTTACACTAGAGCAGTTCTAACCAATTCATTGTGAACCCTTATCAATAAGGGTAATATTAAATTCATCCCAAAGGATGGTGATCCTAAAATTATCATAAATTAGACACCTATTACATTATTTAATGTCTCTTATAATATTATTGTCAAAGCTCTGACTCTCAGGGTAAGACACATTCACCCTCTTATTGTTCAAAGTGAACAAACAAAATTCATTTAAATTCATCTGAGATAATGTCATCACTATCTGGAAAGATATGGAGTGGGATAGAATTTCTAATCAAAAGGTCCTATTTGTTAAGATTGATTTTTAAAAAGCTTATCATTGCATTAAGTAGCCCTTCATTTTGGTAATGATTCAGGCATTGGGGTTTGCTCCAAAGTATGTTCAGACTATTGGTTTGAGTTGCATCTCTCTATAAGTCAAGGCAAACCTTTCACCACTTCCCTATATGTTCTTGTAACAGAAGGTTTTATCTATCTTCTAACTAATTATTCTACTTGAGGTTTGGTGAAAGGTATTTCTCTCCCTTAGTATGATTGAAAACTTTTAAATAGCCATTTTTTGGAAGAATCCTTTATCACACTCTAAGATGAGGAATAACTGTATGCAATCTAAAATACATCATATCTATAAATCAATCCTATCTCAGAGAAGATAGATCTGACTTTCACTTTCAATTATAGATATGTTAGATAATTGGGAACATGACCAATATTTGGATCTACTAGACATAATTAGGGAATGTATTATGACAATAATATCGCTAGAGAGGTTTCTAAAGCCTTCGGTCAAGCTAAACCATGTAATAACCCTAACTAGGTACTATGTTTTCATATAGCATCATGTTCCAAGAGTGAGGGTGATCCTTCAAGTTCTTGATTCATAGATGCCATGTTGATCATACATGAATGGTTGACTAAATAATACATCACAAACATCCAGATTCACCACATCACATAAGACCTCATATATGAGAGAAGACATTGGTGGGTGACACAAAGGTTTCTCCCTGGACTCAACCATGTAATATTTTATGGCTTTAGGTGAGGCTTCATGGACAAATTTAGGCTTTTCATAAAATTAGTAAAGATTAAATTCTTTTGACTCCCACTATCAAGAATGAAATTTAGAGGCTTACCTTTCACCCATAACTTAGATTGAAATAACATTTCCTTGTCATCTAGCCTCTCCTCATGGGTTCATGATGAAGTAAAGATGGCATTGAGATCAACATCTACAATATCTTCTTCATCCTCTTCAACTATAGGGTGTGTATGAGGTAGAGCAGTAGATGTTGAGGATTGTGACTCAGAAAGTAGGGACTTGATGGCTCGACATTCTTCTTTAGAGTGCATTCTATATTTATGGTAATCACACCATTTCCTAGTCTTCCCTTCCTTTTGTTTCTAATTTTGGCCTCGTGTTTGACCTTATTTGTCACTTTTCCATTTTTTAGGTTGACTCTTCATTTTCATTCTTCTATGCTTCTCCTCAATCTTCATTGCAAACTTGTATGCCTCATCGAGGGTTTCTAGATTGAAGAGTTCCATCTCCCCCTATATATACCATTGTAGTCTACCACAATATTTGATAACCTTATGTTTCTCACTTTCTTGGATGCCAAATATCATGGATAGAGAATGAAAAATGTCAATGTAATCTTGAATAGATTGTTCCTTACCTTGGCAAATTTATTACCACTCTATATACAAATCATCATATGCTCTAATTGGGTAGTATTATTTCTTTACAGCTTCTATAAAATCATCCCAAGTAGGTTCTACCTCAAGGCCAATATCATCTATATTGAATCTCTTATTGTACACTTCCCACCAATTTTTGACAAGTAATGATGCTTTCAAAAGTATAAAAGTGATCTTATCTTTATCAGTGAATTTATTTACAAAAAAATAGGAATACAATTGATCCAACTAATTTTCTACTACATCTGCATTGATTTTGCCTTCAAATATAGGGATATCAAAATTCACCTAAAACTTGAAGGGTGTCGGTGCACTGAAATAATGTGGGGGTGCAGATGAGGAGCCAAAATTTTCCATCAAGATTTATTGAATAATTTGGATGAATTATTGTAGCATCTACGCTTGTTGCTGTTGGAAGGCTTCATTCACCATTTCCTTGAAGGGATTAGATGTCTCAGTGTTGTCCACCATTTGAGGTCATTTAGAATAAATAGGTGGATAGTTTGGAAGCTCTATTGTTTCCTACCCAAGCTTATTATAGCCTAACCTCATCCTTAAGATCATACACTCTCATGACAAACCACTCTGATAGCACTGATCCAAAATATAGAAGCTTTGGTTGAAAGATAATTCAAGAAATAAGAACAACATAATTACAATAATGTTATCTCTGAGAAGAGATGTTTTATTGATCAAATTTAAAGATCCAAACATATGCCTATCTCTAAGAAGATATGTTTGATTTTTATTTTGGGTTATATCTTCATTTATACATATTTTGAAGGTAGGAGGAGGATGTGAAAGGTCACCAATCTAAAGGGAGATTAAGTGGTTTGACTTCCATGATTTACAATAATACAAAATTTGAGGAATTTCTATTTTTATAAACTAAACATACTATTCTTAGCTTTCCAACGGTTCAAACGAGGAGTCAAATGGAGCTATGGTGCAAAATTTATGGCCGTCAAAAGTTCTGACACCAATTAGGGTAGAACCATGGCTTGAATTGTCACTTGAAATGTTGCTCGGATCATTCCTCCTTCCTTGAGAATCAGTGGTCCCCATTGCATCAAGATTTGTCATCAAGTGTGGCATTTGTGTTTTGATTTGATTCATAATGCATACATGGAATGGACTGTGATTTGTAGAGCTATGCAGGGCCTGATTGTTCACCATTTCTATCTGACCATCAATTTGTGGATGGAAGGCCATGAAATTCTTTAGCTTGGTATCTATTTTCTTCTGTTGTTGTGTTGTTTATGTATTCAGGTCTACAACATCATCCCTTTTATATTCTTGTGGCTTAACCACCATTAGAACAAATTTCTTAGCACTAATCATGGAGACAGATGTAGAAGGTGGTACATCTGGTACCTTGTAACATCATGTTCTAAGAGTGAGGGTGATCCTTTGAGTTCTTGATTCATAGATTCCATGTTAATCATACATGAATGGCTAACCAAAGAGTACATTTCAAACATCTATATTGACCACATCACCTAAGACCTCATCTTGGAAAGTTTTGATTGCATATGATGGAAGACATTGGTGGATGACACAGAGGTTTTCTCCTTGGAGACAACCATCCAATATTGTATGGCTTTGGGTGAGTCTTCATGGACAAATTTAAACTTTTCATGATATTAGCAGAGATTAAATTCTTTTGACTCCCACTATCAAGAATGAAATACAGAGGCTTACCTTTCACCCATAACTTAGAGTGAAACAACCTTTCCTTATCATCTAGCCTCTCCTTGTGGGTTTGTGATGAATCAATGATGGCATTGGGATTAGCATCTACAATCTCTTATTAATCCTCTTCAACTGTAGGGTGGGTATGAGGTTGAGTAGTAGATGTTGAGGATTATGACTTAGAAATTAAGGACTTGATGGCTTAACATTCTTCTTTGGAGTGTGTTCCAAATTTGTGGTAATCACACCATTTCCCAATCTTCCCTTCCTTTTGTTTCCAATTTTGGCCTCTTGTTTGACCTTATTTATCACTTTTCCATTTTGTAGGATGACTCTTTGTATTCATTCTTCCATGCTTCTCTTCAATCTTCACCGTGAACTTTTACGTCTCACTGAGGGTTTCTAGATTGAAGAGTTCCATCTCCCCCTGTATATACCATTGTAGTCCATCACGATATTTGAGAACCTTGTGTTTCTCACTTTTTTGGATGCCCAATCTCATAGATAGAGAATGAAAAATGTCAATGTAATCTTGAAAAAACTATTCCTTACCTTGGTGAAGTTGTTGCCACTCTATATACAGATCATCATATGCTCCAATGGGGTAGTATTCTTCCTTTACATCTTCTATGAAATCATCCTAGGTAGGTTTCACCTCAAGGTCAATATCATATGTACTAAATCTCTTCTTGTACACTTCCCACCACTTTTTTATAGGCACTAATGTTTTTAAACGTGTAAAAGTGATCTCTTTATTTATGAATTTATTTACAAAAAATAAGGAAGATAATTAATCTAACCAATTTTCCACTGCATCAGCATTGATTTTGCCTTCAAATGTAGGGATATCAAAATTCACCTAAACCTTGAAGGGTGTTGGGGCATTTAAAGGATGTGGGGGTGTAGATGAGGAGCTAAAATTTCTCATTGATATCTGTTGGAGAATTTAGGTGAATCGTTATAGCATCTGCACTTACTACTATTGGAAGACTTCATTCACCATTTTTTTGAAAGGATTGGATGTCTCAGTGTTGTCTACCATTTGAGGTCATTTAGAGTGAATAGGTGGATGTTTTGTAAGTCCTATTGTTTTCCACTCAATCTTCCTGTAGCCTGACCTCATCCTCAAGATCATACACTCTCAAGACAAATTGCTCTGATACCACTGATAAAAACTTAAAAGCTTTGGTTGAAAGATAATTCAAGAAATAAGAAAAACACAATTATAATAATGTTATCTCTAAGAAGAGATGTTTTATTTATCAAATTTGCAGATCTAAACATATGCCTATCTCTGAGAATAGATGTCTAATTTCCATTTTGGGTTACATCTTTATTTATACATATTTTGTCGGTAGGAGGAGGATGTGGAAGGTCACCAATCTCAAGGGAGATTAAGTGGTTTGACTTCCATGATTTAAAATAATATGGAATTCAAGGAATTACTATAGCTTTCCAACAGTTTAAATGGGGAGTCAAACGGAGCTATAGTGCAAAAGTTATGAATCCCAAAAGTTATACCACCAATTGGGGTAGAACCATCACCTAAATTGTCACCTAAAATGTTGCTCAGATCATTCCTCCCTCCTTCAGAAGCAATGGTCCCCATTGCATCAATATTTGTCATCAAGTATGGTAGTTGTGTTTTTATTTGATTCCTAATGCATACTTGGAATGGATTGTGCTTTGTGGAGCTATGTAGGGCCTGATTGTTCACCATTTCTATCTGACCATCACTCTATGGATGGAAGGCCATGAACTTCTTAAACTTGGTATCTATTTACTTATGTTGTTGTGTTATTTGTGTAGTTAGGGTTGCAATATTGACCCTTTTGGATTCATGTGGCTTGACCACCATGAGAATGAATATATTAGTACTAATCAAGGAGACAGATGTAGAAGGTGGTACCTCTTGTACCCTATATCATTGTGTTTCAAGAGTGAGGGTGATCCTTTGATTTCTTGATTCATAAATGCTATGTCAATAATACATGAATGGTTAACCAAAGAGTACATCGTAAACATCCATATTGACCACATCACATAAGATCTCATCCATATTGATCAATTTTTGATAGGCAATGATGCTTTCAAAAGTGTAAAAGTTATCTTCTCTTTACAAAAAAATAGGAAGATAATTGATCTAACAAATTTTCTACTGCATCAGCATTGATTTTGCCTTCAAATATAGGGATGTCAAAATTCACCTGAACCTCAAACAGTGTTGGGGCATAGAAAATATGTGGTGGTGCAGATGAGGAGCCAAAATTTTCCATTAAGATTTGTTGGATAATTTGGGAACATTGTTTTAGCATCTGTTCTTGCTACTATTGGAGGGATTCATTCACTATTTCCTTGAAAGGATCAGATGTCTCGATGTTGTCCACCATTTGAGGTCATATGGAGTGAATAGGTGGATAGTTTGGAAGCTCTATTATTTTCCACCCAAGTTTCTTGTATCTTAAACTCATCCTCAAGATCATACACTCTCAAGACAAACCACTCTGATACCACTGATCCAAAATTCAGAAGCTTTGGTTGAAAGATAATTCAAGAAAGAAGAAAAACACAATTATAATAATGTTATCTTTGAGAAGAGATGTTTTATTGATCAAATTTGCAAATCCAAACTTATGCCTATCTCTGAGAAGAGATATTTGATTTCTATTTTGGGTTACATCTTCATTAATACATATTTTGAAGGTAAGAGGAGGATGTGAAAGGTCCCCAATCTTGAGGGAGATTAATTGGTTCAAATTCCATGATTTAGAAAAATAAAAAATTTGAGGAATTACTATTTTTAGAAACTAACCTTATTATTCTTAGCTTTCCAATAATTCAAATGAGGAGTCAAACAGAGCTATGGTGTAAAAGTTATGGCTCCCAAAAGTTTTACCACCAATTGGGGTAAAACCATCACTCAAATTATCACCTAAAATATTTCTCAGATCATTCCTCCCTCCTTAAGAAGCAATGGTCTCCATTACGTCAAGATTTGTCATCAAATGTGGCAGTTGTGTTTTTATTTGATTCTTGATGCATACTTGGAATGGACTATGTTTTTTGGAGCTGTGTAGGGCTCAATTATTCACCATTTCTATCTGACCATCAGTCTATGGATGGAAGTCCATGAACTTCTTCAACTTGGTCTCTATTTTCTTCTATTATTGTGTTATTTTGTAGTCAGGGTTGTAACATCAACCATTTTGGATTGCTGTGGCTTGACCACCATGAGAATGAATTTTTTGGCATTAATCAAGGAGATAGATGTAGAAGGTGGTACCTATGGTACCCTGTAGTGTCATGTTCCAAGAATGAGGGTGATCCTTTGAGTTCTTGATTCATAGATTCCATGTTGATCATACATGAATGGCTGACCAAAGAGTACATCGTAAACATCTAGATTGAAAATATCACTTAAGACCTCATCTTGGAAAGGTTTTATTGCATATGAGAGAATACATTGGTGGGTAACATAGAGGTTTCTCCCTAGATTAAATCATCCAATACTTTATGGCTTTGGGTGAGGCTTTATGGACAAATTTAGGATTTTCACAACATTAGCAGAGATTAAATTCTTTTCACTCCCACTATCAAAAATGAAATGCAGAGGCTTACCTTTCACCATAACTTAGAGTAAAACAACTTTTCCTTGTCATCTGGCCTCTCCTCATGGGTTCATGATGGAGAAATGATGGCATCAGGTTAACATCTACAATCTCTTCTTCATCCTCTTGAAATTCAAGGTGTGTATGAGGCAAAGCAGTAGATGTTGAGGATTGTGACTCAAAAATTAGGGACTTGATGGCTCAACATTTTTCTTTGGAGTACATTCCAAATTTATGGTAATCACACCATTTTCCATGCTTCCCTTCCTTGTATTTTAAATTTTGGCCTCATGTTTGACCTTCTTTGTCACTTTTCTATTTTTTAGGCTGACTCTTCTATTCATTCTTCCATGTTTCTCCTCAATCTTCATCATGAACTTGTATGCCTCACCAAGGGTTTCTAGATTGAAGATTTCCATCTCCCCCTATATATACCATTATAGTCCACCATGATATTTGAGAACCTTATGTTTCTCACTTTCTTTGATGCCCAATCTCTTAGATAAATAATAAAAAATGTTAGTGTAATCTTTAATAGACATAGGGATATCAAAATTCACCTAAACCTTGAAGGGTGTTATGGCACTGAAAGGATATGGGGGTATAGATGAGGAGCCAAATTTTCCCATCAAGATTTGTTGGAGAATTTAGGTGAATTATTGTAGCATCTACACTTTCTGCTTTTGGAGGGATTCATTCACCATTTTCTTGAAAGGATCAAATGTCTTGGTGTTATTCGCCATTTGAGGTCATTTGGAACATATAGGTGGAAAGTTTGTAAGCTCTATTATTTTCCACCCAAGCTTCTTGTAGCCTAACCTTGTCCTCAGGATCATACACTCTCAAGACAAACCAATCTGATACCACTGATCCAAAACTTAGAATATTTGGTTGAAAGATAATTCAAGAAACAAGAACAACACAATTGTAATAATGTTATCTCTGAGAAGAGATCAAATTTGTAGATCCAAACATATGCCTATCTCTGAGAAAAGATGTCTAATTTATATTTTGGGTTAAATACTCATTTATACATATTTTAAAAGTAGGAGGATGATGTGGAAGGTCGCCAATCTTGAGGGAGATTAAGTGGTTCAACTTCCATGATTTATAATAATATAGAATTTGAAGAATTACTATTTTTAAAAACTTACTATTTTTAGACTGCACTACTAAAATTAAAATTTTTGGCACTTCTATTTATTCTTCAAAAAATTTCCCTCATTCTTATCTTTCCAATGGTTCAAATGGGGAGTCAAACGAAGCTATGATACAAAAGTTATGGCTTTCAGAATTTCTACCACCAATTGAAGTAGAACTGTTGCCTGAATTATCACCTGAAATGTTGCTTGAATCACACCAAGAGTTTACTAAATTCTCCAATTCCTATCTATTGGCCTACCACACCCCAATGGACATTGGCTTTATTATAAGGCCAACTATGGATTTTGAGCTTCGATTGGAGATAGGAGATGTGCTTGGAATCACATCTTTTGGTGTGATTTTGAATTTTGAAATTTGTATGTTGCCTTTTGATATCATTGCCTTTTGTTTCAAATGATTTGGATTTTAAATTTATTGATGTATTTTTCTATTCCTCCTCCATATGAATTCAAAAAACCAAACATGGGTGGTAAAGATGACTTTCATTTGAATACTTGGGACTTAATTGCTAAGAGAGAGAACCCAGAGAGCATGGTGTCTAAGAGTTTTTTAAATTTAGGTGAAATAAAAGTTTTATCATGACTTTGACCTTGTTTTATCCAATATGGAGTGAAATTATAGGAAACCAAGAGGAATGAAACATGACACAATCTAAATTACTTCAAATTACAAGAAAATGTGATAAAAGGCAAAAGGGGGATACAATGATAGTAATGTTTTCTTCCTTATCATAAGAATTATGAAAATGTAGGAAAACATGCTAACATTGTTTATTGTGCAAATTTTATCTATAATAGAAGAAAAAGGTAAATCTAAGAACAAGGATCATAAACTTGTGACCATTGCAAACACATTCTAGACAAAGAATACTGAAAAGATAGTGATTTTATAAGGAAGGCCAGGTCATATCCATGGTCTTACATTACAACTCATAAAATAAAAACCCACGGGGGTGCCAGTAAAGCATGTGAAAATTAAATGGTATAAAGATGGTATTTATGAGGAAGGTCGGGTAATATCCATGGTATTACACTGAAACTCATAAAATATAAACTTAATGGGTGACAAAAAGTATTGGAAACAAGGAAAAAATGAGAAAAAAAAAGTGTAAAATCATGAGAAAGACTGGGTCTTATCTGCGGTTTTACAATGCAACTCGTGAGAAAAAAGGGAAACCAAAAGACCAAAAGGAAGGACTAAGGGTTGTAGAAAGAGAAAGTTGCTCTATAAGTTGAGAATCATGTAAGTACCTTCAAAACGTGTTTAGATAGATGGCATATAGAAAGTAATAAAAATAAGGGAACTATTTAAGCAAAATACTTCTTAAGGAATTGCACATTGGTGGGTTTTTTGAAAGTATGACCTTTATTAGTTTGAAGGTGGTAGGTATTGGGACAAAGAATATCTTTGAATAAATAGCTAACCCACCATTTTTGAGCATTTTTACCTTCTTTTTCATGAATGTGATCTAATTTAAGGACAAGATCATGATGATTAAACATGTGAACTTTGACTCATTTGTTATGTTGTTTGGCAATATGGGCCTTGTATTGGTGATTATGTTGTAAATCAAAATTATGATGTTCATCAAGGATATCAAGAGTATGAAGATGAGCTTCACATATTTATTCATCAGATATGATATCATGAATAGACATATAGAGAGAGGGAAGATCAAATTTTAATGGGATAACTGATTCAAAACCATAGACTAGCGCAAATAGTGTTACCCCTGTGGTAGTATGTATGCTAGTACAATAGGCTCAAACAATATGATAGATATGAAGGTGCATGTTTCATGAATTATCTTTGCGATAATTTTATTAAGGATTTTATTTGTGGCCTCATCTTGGCCATTACATTATGGATGACAGAGTGTGGAGAATTTATGATTGATTTTAAATTTAACACAAAGTTGTTTGACATCTTCATTTTTTAAATTACCACCATTATCTAAAATGATAGTATGAGTGAAACTTAAGCATAAAATTATTTGATTAATGATAATTTTGGAGATGGTGATACCGATTACATTAATAAGGGGCATAGCCTCAAACTATTTTGTAAAATATTTTGTAGCAGTGATCATAAAGACATGCCCATCTTAAGAGTGAGGTAATTTGCCTATGAGATCTAATCCCCACATGGAGAATGGCCAAGGAGATTCGACAGTTTGAATTTTTGCCAAAGGTGAATGAATTAAATCATCATAAAGTTGGCAAGGAGTACACTTTTTAGAAAATTTGATAGCATCCTTTTCAAGAGTGGACCAAAAGTATCCCATACATAGGAATTTGTAGGTTGTAGCATGTCCATTATAGTGGTCACCATAAATGCCCCCATGTGCTTGTTTAATAAGAGGAGTAACCTCATCTTTCATAACACAATGGATCAAGTTACCTTCAACATTATGATAATATAGGATGTTGTATCGAAACACATACTTAAAAGCTTGTTTATGAATTCAAAGCTTTTTGAAGGAATCTAAGTTGGGAGGATAAGCTTGGTGTTATAGAAATTGAATGAAGTCTTTGTACCATGGGATTTATTGAATGGTGATGGCCTCAATGTGGTATATAAATTAATCTTTTGATTGAATAGAAGATAGATATTTTATTATTTGGATAATAAAAGTGGGATCGATAAGAACTTGGTGTGGATGAAAAAGAAAGGTTGAAGAGGTAAGGGAATCGGTAATAGAATTTGGATCTCGAGGAATAGGTTGGATGGTGAGAAAAATGAAATATTTGGTGATAGTAGTTGTAATTTGATGATATGAAATGGGATTTTCACTTTTTCATTGGTAATTCTCATTGACTTGGCAGAAAATAAATTATGAATCTCCTAGAGCATGGAGGTATTGGACATATAAATAAAGGGTGGTTCTCATGCCTAAGATTAAAGCTTTGTACTTTTCCATGCTTTTAGTGACATTAAATGTTAAATAAAAATCTAAAAGGATAATTTTTATAAGAGGGATCGTAAGAATACAACCTATCCTAGAAATTTGAATGCATTTGGCACCATCAAAGTGAAGGTTCTAAGAATCCTCATGTAAATCAATATTAATGTCAAAAAGTTCTTCGATAACAAATTTTGGTTTAGAATAATTAGAGAGGATAGATTCATCAAGATTACTTGCTTTAAGATCAGTAGTGAAATTATAGAAGTAATATTTAAGATATATGGCTTGGTTGAGACCTTCAATATATAGGATATTATCATTGGGAAGATTATCTTGAAGGTGGTCAGTAGCAGATATAGGAGTTGCATCAAGTTTATTAGTGATGATTTGTCCTTTGATATTTTTTTAAGTAATAATGCATAGTTAAAATTCCATGATAAGGACCATCCACTTGCCAATTCTATTTCTAGGAAGAAAGGCTTTGGAGAAGAAGTGATGAAGGGGATCAGAATGAATGATAACATAAGTGTTCTGATAAACCATATAATGTTGAAGTTTTTCAACTATAAAATAGATGGCAAGGCAATCACATTTGACTTTTACATAATTCTTTTAATAATCAATGAGGCCTCAACTAATATAGTAGATGGCATATTCTCTTCTAATATCATATTGTTGGGAAAGCATTACTCTAAATAATATGGGTGTGGAAGAAGTATATAATATCAAAGGTCAACCATTTGAAGGAGGATGAAGAGTAGGTGGCTGAAGCAATGATTATTTTATATTATCAAATGCTTTTTGACAAGGATCCATCTATTCTAAGGTATTACCTTTCTTAAGAAGAGAATTGATGGAGTGTATATGGTATGCCATTTTGAGGATGAATCATCTAATTGCCCCAAGTTTATTGAGATAGGTACAAATGTCTAAAATGGATCAAAGGATGGGCATGTTGATGATAGTTTTTAGGTTCAACATCGATGCCATGGAGAGAAACTAAGAATCCTAACAATTTTCTAGATGTGACATCGAGGACACATTTGTAAAGATTTAGTTTAATGTTGTAATTAAGAAAGCAATCAAAGATGATGGTAAGATCAGAAAGATGAGTCTTGTGACTTTTAAATTTAGTAATGAGGTCATCCACATAGGTTTATACAATTATTTGAATAAGATCATGAAAGATATTGGTCATTTCTCATTGATAAGTAGTTATAGTATTTTTGAGGTTGAGGGGCATTTTGACATAGCAATAGGTGCCCGATTTCATGGTGAAAGTGGTCTTATGTTGATCTTCAAGGGCAATGTGAGTTTGGTTATATCCTTTGAAACCATCCATAAGAGACAACATATCATAACTAGTTGTGGAATTTATAATGGCATCTATTGAAGGTAGAGGGAAATTATCCTTGGGATAAGCAAGATTAAGATTGCATAAACCAATGTAGATGTGAATGACCATGATGACATTTTTCTAAATAGGGACTATGTTAGAAACCCATTCAAAATAGTCCCCTAGTTTAATAAACTTAGCATCAAGAATTTTGATGATTTATTTATGGCATAAAGTGAAAATTTTCATTTATTTTGGCATACAAGTTTTGCATTAGGATAAGTGATGATGTTATACACCATGATGCTAGGGTCAATCCCAGGCATGTCTTTGTTGCACCAAGAAAATACCATAGTTTCTTGAAATATAAGATAAAGTTATCATGTTTAGTAGGTGTGAGTTAATGAGAAACTATAATTGGTCAAGGACATTATGGAGTACCATATTTGATGTGAGTAGTTTCTTTGATAAGCATAGCATTGGCACCTTAGAAGTGGTATGGTGCATCAGGTAAAAAAGAGACCAAACTAGCTTTAAGGTCGATGTTAGCAATGAAATTATTGAAACAAGGGTTTTTTTTTTTTTTAAGTTCCCAAGTTTGTGATGCTATCAAGGAAGTTGAATTTCTTGGGCATGAATTAATTCAATAATATCTTCATTTCTAGGCAAAGTGGGAAGAGGGCCATAATACTCAACACCTACTTCTAGATTGCTAATTTTATTACCATGGCTATCATATTCAGAGTGTATTTGATGGACTTTGGTGTCCTTGGTCTCTAATTTAATCTCAAGATTAGGAGGAGTAGGTTGATTAGATGAGATTGGTGTGTCATTAATTTATTTGATGGGGAAATAATCAGATGTAGTGATGGGATCAATAGGTGGTAGAGAATATGAAAGAATTTTTGGAGGTTCAGAAGGTAAGATTTATTCAACCACCCAAAGAGTATCAAGTGGAGTATTGACTAGAGGTACATGACCTTCAGTAGTTAATTGAAAATCCATGGAAATGGTGTGAACATCCTGGTTGAAAGTATGTATTTGAGCTAATGTTTTCTAATAATGATGTACATCCAAATATCAAGATTGAGCCTGGGCCATGATTCAGTTATCATCATAGGTTGGAGAGATGGTAGATGCTTGATAATCATGGGGAGCTTCAGAAGGTAAAATTCCAAGGTCATTAAATTTACATGGAGACATGATGAGAGGATCTTGGAATAATTTGGCCACTCCATAGTCATTGCATGTGAAGGCATATTTTGGGTAAGAAGGGTCCTGATCATTTCATGGAGGGGAAAATCAATGATCTCATCAATTATAGGAATTATGTGATCATGAGGTAATAAAGAGGTAGAAAGCCAATCTGAGATATAAGGAGGTAGCTTAGTAGTGTTGAAAGTATTTTTCAAGTCATTAGGTTCATCATCATTTGAATCAGGAAGGGCAACCTATATGCACACATTGATGTTGATGAATTCAAGCAAGGGAGGCCTCTTAATGATAGGCACAATAGGAATGAAATATTGAGATTTTGGATGAGTAAGTTGAATATATCCAAGGGTCAAGATTAGCCTCATGCTTATATCATTTACCATTATGTAAGAATTTGATGCATTGGTTACCGAAAGAGGCGATGACCCTCATTTTATGAGTCCAAGGGAGACCAAGGAGTATGTTATAATATAAGGGTAAATCAAAGCCCATAAGTTTAGTTTGAACGATCTTGGGTTCAATTGTTAGAGGAAGCCAAATACAACCAAGTGGCTTTTGATTGGTTTTATCAAATCCATAATAGGTAAGGTGGGTTTGTTTAAGATGATATTTATTATAGCCAAGTTGTTGGATGAACCATGTGACATTAATACCAAAGCCTTCATCAACTAAAACTTTATGAATAAGGGTAGTATTAATGGCTATTTTAATGAATAGTGGTGGATCATCAACATGGAAAAGGATTTCATAATTAATCATGTCCTCTTCAATAAATTCAATAGATGGCTTAGAAGAAGGAAAAATGGACTCAATTGTATGTATGTTGGTAGGTTGAGGTTCAATGGAGGGTGTTTTTTCATCTATAGAAGATGGTTATTCAATTTATTATAATTATTGCATGAGGAACTTATGATGATGAGGGGGAGTCTAGACTAACTCCATAAGTGGAATCTTTCAAGGCATGGAGTTATGTTCTTTGAGAAAGTTCTAATGTCATTTAGAAGAAGAACCAGTTCGTGTTTTAGAAGGTATGGTAGATTTTGAAATAATGGAGGCTATTGGGGGTTTGAAATAAGAAGGTGGTTCTTCATGTGCTTCTAACGCTAAATTAGTGGTTGTGTTATCTTTGAGAATTTTTTCCTCCAAATATGGTTTCTTAGGTTTTATGATAGGATCTTTGTGAGTTGGTTTGCAATGATAATTGACCTTAGATGCATTAACATATTGAGAATTGTTTTAATATCAGTCATAGTCAGCATCAATAGCACAAACATCCTTAGTATTTAGTTGGTTATTATATATGGGGAAATATTTTTGGTTATTTAAAGAAGAAGCTTTAAGAACTTGTCATTTTTGAGAAGTATTGTTGTACTCTTAACGACGGAGATGGATCATGGATTCATGATTAAAGGAATCACCAAACATGTAAGATACAACAAATCTAGTAAGTCATCAACAATTTTCATGGGAATGACCAATGTCAGCATGGAACCAATAAATTTGATTAGGGTCATACCATTCAGGAGGAGTAGGATAAGAAAATGGTCTAGAGGGTGGAACAAATTATTTCATTTACTACACAGCTAGTGGTGTATGAGAAGATGAGTGATTGTTGACTTTGGAAATTCCTAGATTGGTTTGAGGAGTATTTCTAGTGATTGCATTAGTAGAATTTTAAAAATAGCCTTTAAGGAATTTAGTATTAGGTTCAAATTGTTGCATTAAGAAGTCTTGTGGTTTAGGTTGATCAAGACCTTAATTAAGCATTTGAGGAGCAAAAGTTCAAACCTTATATTAAAGTGATGGAGTTAAATAAATTATAAAGAGTTTAAATAAATTATCATTAGTCATGTTATGGTCATATTTATGAGCCAAATATTTCCATTGTTTGATAAAATCATGAGTTGATTCAATAAGAGATTGCTTTGCCTTGATGAAATGGCTAAGGCAATTTTCAAGAAGGTTATTATTTTGAAACTCGTTGACGAGTGGATTGACTAAATATTAAATTTGCCAAATAGAATGTTGTGTAAGTTGATTTTACCATTATAATAATCATCAATGAAGGTTTTAAATATAATTTGAGTTATGGATAAGGTATTAGTTTGGATCGACTCTTTATAAATATTGTCAAATGTTGAGAAAGGATGTGGGGTCTATAGTCCCATCATAATTGATAGTTGGAGAGACAGTACCAATATCAATGGATATAATTAAGGGAGCTATATGCTCATTTTGGATAGTTTGAAGCATTTTATTACTCATGATAGGTTGAGAAATAATGTTTCTCAAGGCATCTCTAAGAGGTGGAGGAATAAAATTTGGCTAGATTGAGGATTTAGAGTTGGTGGTTGATTAGCCATATTAATCAAATGGTGTTGTAGTTGCATCATTTGAGAGCTGTTAGAAGTTTGCATTATGTTCATTTCTTGTATGAATTGTGTAATAATTTGAGTCATTTCAATTGGTGGGTTGGTGTTTGTAGGAGAACTCATAGAATTGGTATTATGGGGTAGGTTATTGGGAGGTGGATTAATAATGGGATTGTAAGCTAGACTTGTGTCAATTCCACCCACATTAATCTAAAAATATTGGAGATGATAATTTTCTTGGTAGACACAAAAAGGATTGGATCCACTTACTTCATCTTGAGGTGTGATTTGAACCATGTTGCAATATACAGATGAAGGAGGGAAAGAGGTGCTCCAAGAGTGAGGGTTCTCTTGGGGGGTAAAGAGAGGGAGAAAGTAATAACCTATATAGTGTTTAAATGGATTCAAGTTGTATAAGAATATTCTAATAGAGGACTTCATGATGTTATGAGAAAATGAACATAATGCTAAGGAGAAACAAAGAACTAAATTTTCCAAATAGGAGATTAGAGTTAGCAACAAAGTTAACTGGGTCAACCTAGTAATGTTTAATACGGGTTGATACATCTACATATTTGACTAGGTCAATCTAGTACTAGAAGCAAAGGTTGATAAGGGTATAGCTTTTATTGGGTCGACATAGTACTAGAAATAGGGGCTGATAAGGGTACATAATTGACTAGGGTCTGAAAATTAAGTTAATAAATATTTAGATTTTATAGGGTCAATCAAGTACTATCACCTGGGATAGAGAACAACTTGATAAGGATACAAATTTGATAGAGTCAATTTAATACTATATCTTGAGAGCTAGAAATGAATACTAGGTTGACCAGGTCTACTCAATACTACAAGAAGGGGAAATAGATAGTCTATAAGAGATTGTGTTGAATAGAATGATAGTGTATTAAAATAGGGGAAAAAAATTCAATGTGATTTGAAATAAAGAAATGAAAGAAAGCACACAATTAATTGGGTTAATGAGAATGATCCAATTGAGAGACACAACACAAAACCTTACACCAACACTAGCCAATGAAATTTTTTGCAATACAACACACAATAATTAGAGAACAAAAAATCAACTAAAAATTAGATGTTAACTATGTGGTTACCTTGAGTGTTTTTAGAATATTATAAAGTGTTATTTTAAGTGTGATAGGGAAGTTGGTTGAAAGTAGGGAACTAGAAAGTAATCTAAGGTTGGTTTCAATATTTTTAGGTTGAAAGGGGTCTGTATTGGCAATAGTACTAGATTTTTATTGGGGCTTACCCCCTCACTTCAAAATATCAAAATAATAAGGGTGTCGGTTGCTTTGCCAACATATACCATTAACCACATGTTTATACTTGGTCAGAAAACCAAGTCAGCTTTCCCCTTAGTGATAAAATCCAAGTAGGTAGGCCTCAAAAAGACAAATGTTAAATGTGTTTTGAATGTTTAAGTGATTTGGTAGTGTTTTAAAAAAGAACAAAATAGTGAAACTAAATGTTAATTTGAAAAACCACCTAATTAGACTATGTGACCTACTCTAAGCATGTAAACAATTGAAAGTGAAAGTGTAAATTAATTACTAACATATAGTTGTTAATTCTCAAAAATAAGAATGGTATAGAGTCAGTTCAAATGACATTATCTGCAAATATTATAGAATAGAGTCGATAGGTTTGACACTTTATTGAATAATAAATAGTATTTAAGAACTAAGTCAACAGTGTCGACTTAATATTTTAGACAGAAGACAAACTATAGAACTAAGTCGATAGGGTTGACTTAGTTTTTTATAGGGATGTAGTTTTAAAGGATGCTAACTTGTACAAAATAGTATTAAAATGAAAAACTGAATTGAAATAGATAAAAATAAAATAACTTTGGTGGTTTGGAAGATGTTTAGGATTGCAAATTTTTTGTTAAAGCTGCTTGAAAGTTTTGCAAACTATGTCAACTGGATTGACCTAGTTATGTAATGCCCTACTTATTAAAGCCTATTAAGATAAATAAGTCAACAATGTAGACTTATTTTGTTATCTAGATGCTAATTTTAATACTGTTTTGAATTAGTTTATTATCTAGAACTAAAAAATAATACTATGTCGACATGTTTGATCCATTAACATGTATCTGATGATGACATGCACAGAAAGAATGGAGTCATTTTTATATGATTGTGTGTTAAACTTGTGCATAGAAGTTAGAAATATACCAACACAGTTGACCTAGTACCATAAATAAATAGACAATAAAATGATATAAAGAAAAAATGTGAAACAAAACCTATAAGGGTTAGATTCATGTTGGATTCACCAAAATATAGCAATCAAAAACACATCAGATCTATAAATTAATCCTAGCTCGAAGAAGATAGATCCTACTTACACTTATGATAGGGGATACATTAGATAATCAAGAACATGACCAATATGTGTATCTTCTAGACCTGATTAGGGGATTTCTTATCATAATAATATCACTAGGGAGGGTTCCAAAGCCTCTAGTCAAGCAAAACCACGTAATAACCCTAACTAGATCTTATGTTTTTATATTCACTAAACTAATGATAAGTAAAGTAAAATTCTAATCTAGTACTCACCAAATATTGTAGCACAAAATGGGGTTAGTAAACATAAAAGTAAACATTCATAAGAAAATCCTAATTAAGCTATGTATAGGTAAGACTTAATGCATGGAGTGAAGGAGTAATACTTGTATGTATCTAAATTCACTCATCTACATTATTGTCACTAATATTCTTATTAGTTAACACTAATTATGATTAATCCTATTAATTTATTCCTTTCATAATTATTTATCTAATATTCCCATCAATATTCCCCTTTAACCATTAACCTTATTCTATCCCATTTCATCACTAATTCATCCTAAATCCCCATTATCCCTTCATAATCCTATCTTATCTATTATTTGGGAATGTTAAATTCCTAATGGCCCACCTACAATAGCCTACTCCTAGGCTCTCCCACACTTCTAGTCCATAATCATCTACCTAATCCATCCCTAATCCCAATTAACCCCTAATAGAATTCTAGAATCTTCTCTATTTTAACCCCTCCTCTTTACAAGCCTCTAAATCTAGAGGCTTCAAAGGAATTTAAAATTCCTTGGATAATTCCCATCCATTGATCTTCCTCAACCAAGTTTAAAACTCAAGCATTGATCTTTCCCTCCTTCCTTTATTTAAACAAGACCACTCCTCCATTGGAGATATCTAACAAATATCATAAGAAATCCATGTTAATTCAATCCTTCATTGAATAAATCATCAATCATCCTCATCATGCCATCATAATGTCCACAATATGAGTCAAGGTAATAAATCATCCTAATATCTTTATTTTCATTCTGTTTGATCTTGGTCTAAAGAATTTAGCTTTAGAATTGAAGTGTATGATTGAATAGTTTGTTCATCTAATTACACTTAGTTCTAATGGCTTTAGACTCTACTTAGTGGTTTGAGATTTGAGTGGTTTAAATTAGTTAGATTTAATCCATAGAGCTCAAAAATAATCTACAAAATGGTGACCACGGTGGGACATTAGGCACAGTTTTATATACTATTTAAACTAATATCTTGTAGAGTAAAGGCGAGATTTCATGAAACTAGCACTTTTCCAATCTTGGAAAAATTTGCAACCTGGTAATATATAGGAGTGACCTTGTTAATTTTAAATACATATTAATTATTATTTTTGACCTATCTATAAGTAATCCTTAATATCTATTTTATCTTGAATGGTCTTGGATTTACATGTAGGCTTCTACAAACTTTATTATAAGGCATATTTTTTATAGATTCTCATAACATCTCTAATCTAGTCAAATTTGTATAATTGGTAACCTTAAATAATTGATCATGCTATGTTTACATTTATATCAAACCTTTTAACCTCATATATGTGTTGCAGGTTCTGTTGATATCTTATTTGAATTTTTTCAATTCTAATAATAAGATTCTAATTGTATTTATAATTGGTTATAGTATTCTTCTTGGTCAGTTTACAATGACCTAATTAGGCTCTCTCAAAACTCTTATTAATTCCAATACTGATGTTATGTACAGAACGTGAAGTTGCAAGTACAAGTCTCTATAAAACAAATCATTACCTAACCTCCAAAATGGTCCATTTCATCCAAATACATATTCCTATGCATCTTTCCTCTACATCATATCCATGAGATTCAATCTACACAATCATAAATTCATCATCAAATTCACCCATAGAACCCCCATCTTCACTACATAAGACCCCATTCCATTTAGGATTGCTTCCAAGATACCATCGCCCATACCATCTTCATCCTCATTGCTATCAAAATCCCCATCTTAAACCTCATCAATATTATCATCTTCATCATTGATGATGTCCATATCACTTTCCCCATCATCTAAACCATCTTCACCTCCCTCTTCATCAACTTTTGACTCACCCTTATCTTCCTCATCACTCTCCAACCCATCATCAGGATCAGAATCATTATATTTTTATCTTTGCCTTCCAACCTCATAGATTCTAGTAGATGAATCCCTCTCCTCATTATCATCCATGATAACTAAATCCATCTTCTATAAAAATGCATAGTTGAATTTTAATTACCTACCGATCTGCATTTATAACTTCTAATGCATTTTTTAAAAGTCCATTCTCTGAGACTATTTTTTTGAGGCATTTCTTCAAAGAGCCTTGAAGCCTAGTCAACAACACCATTTTGCATAACATGCAAGCATAAGCATTGCATGAGACCATGTTTTGTATTATGCATTTTAGCAAACAACTCAAGTGTATCATGGTAACTTCCACATTTTCCAAAACTATGTCAATGCTATGTAGCTGTGCCAAGAAACAATCATTTAACTCAGTCACTTAAACATGTTTTATTTACTAACATATGGGCCATAGCACAAACAATATTGTCAAGGTCATCTACCATTTTTTGATTAATGTAATGAACTTCTATAAGGTGAAGTCACATGAATAAAAGTGGCATAGGAATCTCTGATGTTGTGAGATGTTGAGACAACAATATTATTATGCACCTCCTCTACCATTAAATAATTTTCACCCTTGAAGTTGCAGCAAAAACCTCAAGGGAATTAAAATAAAAAGGAGTCATTTGTGAACATAACGAGGATATACGCAATACCATTTCCTAACATTCGATGTTTGGCACAGGATGAGTGTATACTAACAAAGGTAATTATGACCAAGTGTTGACATCCATTTTTTGATAAGCTTCCATTTTCTTTCTACAGCATTACTATCACATGTTTTTTGAATATCTTCACATTTCATGAAAAAATTGATTAGAACACTTGGAGTGACCCAGTATAAATATTGTTTTCCATTTAGATCTGTAAATCTATTAAATTTATTGGTAATCGAATCATTTTTAAATAGTTTAGTATTTGACAATTTTTTGTATCCCGTAAAATCTCTTCTTAAAGGCTTCTAGAATTTTTCAAAGCTAAGGGACCACAAAGACTAAGCAATAAAATATCGAGCCATACCTAGGGAAAACATCACATCATCATGATGGATCATCTTCTAGTGTCTTGACTGATTTATTTATGCATTTTGATTTGATTATATAAGATAGGGAATAGCTTTTGTTTAAAATTTCATAGCTATTATTTGATAGATATCATTCTTAATATTATACATGGAGGTCAATATTAAATTTTAGACTATTTAAGTTAGTTGCATGTTGTGATAACTTAATAATCATAAGGCATATATATATATATATATATATATATATATATATATATATATATATATTCATAAGTCTTGCTTTTTAAATTGTCATAGTTAATTACATATTATTGTCTTAGGCATTAGAGAATCAAATTTTGTTCAAAATATTAACACTTTCTCATTACAAGTGGCCTTGTATTGCTCTATGGAGTGATTAGTAAAAGATTAAAATTAATTAACCTACTAATCATTTACAGGCTTACCATTTTCAAAATCAAATACAAACATCATTTTTAATTATTCATCTAATTTTGTTTGATTTGATGTATGCTTGCAAATCTGATCATTTTAAGCTAAAATTACTAACCCTTGCCTTGCAGGTTACCTTGTGAGAGCCCAAAGTCAAACTACTAACTGTGTGCTTATAGGCCACCTATCAAAGACTCCTTTTGAGCACTTTAAAAATAATTTTGAATCATTTTAATCATCTTATCTTGTATATATCATTTACATTGATTTATCTTGTATATATCTCTTTTCTTTGTTTGTTCTTGTCTTTCATTTTGTAAATAATCACATCTTAATTTTGATTGGATAATTAATCCTTTTTTGTATGTTTGTCTTCTAGGGCTACGACCAATGTATGCTCTCCTCCTTACATCTTTGTAGTGATTCTTGGAGGATCAAAACCCATGTATAAACCCCTTCCTTTTTTATTTTTTCTATGGGTTAGTGACATGGATTTTACCACCATGCACTTGACCAAACACTGTGTTCCAATGGAGTCTAAAAATAAGGAGAGCTATTGTTAGGCATCAAAGAAAATTTCCAATACAGGGTTTGTAGAGTGAGGGGAAATTAAGCTTCAAAATACAAGGTAGTTAGACAACGTCCTACATGGACTTGGACCCCATCATACTTTCATTTATATAGGAAACACACCTAGAGAGCTTTGTGCAAACCTAGCTTAGTACCTTTGGCCATAATAAGTGTACCGTTGCAAGAGTCAGTCTCAACTCCAAAGTAGCCATAGAGTGTGAGCAGGTTTGATAGGGTTCAGTTGATACCACAATGGGTCACCAAATTACAACCTCACCCATGAATCCATTGGATGGTATATGCATTGGGTTACACACCCTTATGTTTACTAATCATAGGTTTGTAATTTGCTTGCTTGGGTGTGTGTTATGTTAGACCCGTGTGCAAAGTCAAACTACTAACTGTGTGCTTGTAGGCCACCTGTCAAAGACTTCTTTTGGGCACTTTAAAAATAATTTTGAATCATTTTCATCATCTTATATATATCATTTACATCGATTTGTCTTATATATATATAGTATGTTCTTGTCTTTCATTTTATAAATAATCACATCTTAATCTTGATTGGATAAGTAATCCTTTTTTGTATGTTTGTTTGTCTTCTAGGGCTATGGCCAGTGTATGCTCTCCTCCTTACATCCTTGAAGTGATTCCTAGAAGATCAAAAAACACATATAAACCCCTTCCTTTTTTATTTTTTCTATGGTTTATTGACATGGATTTCACCACCATGCACTTGATCAAACATTGTCTTCCAATGGAGTCTAAAAATAAGGAGGGATATTGTTAGGCATCAAAGCAAAATTTCTAATAAAGGGTTTGTAGAGTGAGGGGAAATTAAGCTTCAAGATACAAGGTAGTCAAAAAAACATCCTACATGGACTTGGACCCCATCATACTTTCATTTATATAGGAAACACACCTAGAGAGCTTTGTGCAAACCTAGCTTAGGAACCTTTGGCCATAATAAGTGTATTGTTGTAAGAGTCAGTCTCAACTCCAAAGTAGCCATCAAGTGTGAGTGGGGTTGAGAGGGTTAATTTCATACCATAATAGATCACCAGATTAAAACATCACCCATGAATCCATTGGATGGTACAGGTATTGGGTTACACACCCTTATGTTTACTAATCATAGCTTTGTAATTTGCTTGCTTAGGTGTGTGTTATGTTAGACTTGTGTTGTTTCTGAGCTAAGTCAGCCTTCACTTGAAGCTATACACAAATATCTATGTCTTTCTATAATCCATCATCTTGTATATACTCACCTCATCATTTTTTCATCATCCTCTTGTATATACCATCATATATATCCTTACATTGACTTATCTCCCATCTTGTCTTCATCCCAACCTAGTCTAGTCATACTCCACTCATCATTGATCATACTCCATTACTTACATATCCTAATCACCTTTAGTCCTCCACACTTTATCCCGATACCACCTTGTATATCCTTACCTTTTCAAAATATCATTTTGTGCATTTCTCATCATCCTCTTATTTCCTTTAGCCTATCCTATCTCATCATTGATCATATTCACATCACCAACATCTTGTCTTGTACCTCCTTACCCTCTCGTATATCCTTTCATATTGTATTTTCCTTCTCATCATCCCATTATATCTTATTGATCCTTTTTCTTCATCTCCCTCTCACCTATCACCTCAAATACCCTATGTTGAGAGGTCAATTATGGATAATGAATCTCCTATTAGTAGCAATGCATCCTGTACATCAGAGTATGCATCAAAGGTAGTACCTAAAGTATTATCTTCAATATGATCATGTTCAATACCATAATCCAAATCAAATTCCTCACCATAAACATCATCCCTCATCAATTTTGATAATACATGTCCTTTTGAGGATACCTCTAATCTAGGTACCTCCAATACATCACCAGGCATACCCATGGATACCAAATAGGATGATGAAGTCATTAATGAGTTCTTACAAGCTTTATCCATATCCACATCCACATACTTATAATAATTCTTAATCCTAATCATCATCATTCATTTAGTCCAAATCCAAATCTATCCTACATCTACCATCACATCATAACCAACTTAGACAAGACATTATGACACTGCATATAAGTATTTATGTGTTACTTGTTTATTTATCTTATTTTACTATCATATATATATCTTATTTGTCTTATGTTTTATTTGCATCATGTCTCTTTTTGTCTATTGGGAAATGAATGAGGATGCTATGAGGCCACCAAATCCACAATAATGTTTATATGTGACCTCGATGATGTAGAGTTCACTATTTACCCATGCACTTCAGCATTATGTCCTCTTGGTCATACTTATATCATGGGGCATACTTCCAAGTGCTATACATATTATATTACTTATACTATGATGATATTTATGACATTTGTGATGGATTTATAACCTATACCTCAT
This sequence comes from Torreya grandis, assembly GCA_037957365.1. Lineage (NCBI taxonomy): Eukaryota > Viridiplantae > Streptophyta > Pinopsida > Cupressales > Taxaceae > Torreya > Torreya grandis. The sequence goes on along the minus strand of JARHVA010003322.1, from coordinate 1,956,766 downwards.
CATCTATCTAATCATCTAATCATCCTCATTTTCATCACTAATCCAATCTTCATAACCCATTTGGCTAACATTCAATCATTAATCATCATCTCATCATTTGAGTCATATCCTCTAATCGCTAACATCATCCTCTAATCACTAATCCTCATCATCATTATCATCTCATCTATCATTTATCATTTATCCTTGAGTTAGAAATACATCAGCCTGAGGTCTTTTTAGACTATGTAGGTAGCACTTAGCCATGTTTCAGTGCCCAAGAATAGCTTGGCCACTATCACTCTCATCATCATCCCAATTATTTTGGTCACTCGAGCATATTTTTTCTTCTCTATCATCACATACATCATATTTATCAATTCAACTTTGAGTTACACCTATCATTAATCTTATCAAATCAGTCTTATCCTAGCCAACAACTCTCCCTTGCATGTGTCCTTGCTTGGGATACATCTAAAACTTTTGGCCTTTTAATCCTATCATCATCATGTTATGGTTGATTCCCTCTTAGATTTGTTGACAGTTGTGACACCCGTCATCTCTAATATTTGTGCATGTGTGTTTTCCAGGGGCATCATCAATTTGTATCTCATTTCTCATATCAAATTCACCTTATTCAACATCTATCTTACATCTCAAATCCCATCCCCTTATCTATCCATCATAGACCACCCCTAGTTTCCTCTTTCAAGTGGCCATCTGTCTCATTATTCCTTACATGTCCCCTCGAGAGGGCATCATATCTCCTAACATCATATTTACTAACATTCATCCACGACATGATTTTTATTTGAAATACCATTACTTCTTCCACTTCACTCCACTCACAATGCCCTTTCAAGGAGGGGAAAATTTTATGAATCTATTTTTTTTGCCTATATTATTGTCACTAATATTCCCATCAATATTCCCTTTTAACCATTAACCTTATTCTATCCCATTTCATCACTAATTCATCCTAAATCCCCATTATCCTATCCTAATCCTATTTTATCTATTATTTAGGAATTTTAAATTCCCAATGGCCCACCTACAATAGCATACTCATAGGCTCTTATACACCCCTAGTCCCTAATCATCTACCTAATCCCTATCTAATCCATCCTTAATCTCAATTAACCCCTAAGAGTATTCTAGAATCCTTTTTATTCTAACCCCTCCTCTCTAAAAGCCTCTAAATCTAGAGGCTTCTAAAGAATTTTAAATTCCTTGAATAATTCCCATCCATTGATCCCCCTCAACCAAGTTTAAGTCTCAACCATCGATCTTTCCCTCCTCCCTTTATTTAAGCAAGACCACTCCTCCATTAGAGCTATCTAATAAATATCATAGAAAATCCATGTCAATCCAGTCCTTCATTGAATCAATCATCAAGCATCCTCATCATACCATCATAATATCCATAATATGAGTCAAGGTAATCAATCATCTTAATCTCTTTGTTTTCATTCTGTTTGATATTGGTCTAAAGCATTTAACTTTAGGATTGAAGTGTATGACTAAATACCTTGTTATTATAATTGCACTTAATTCTAATGGCTTTATAATCTACTTAGTGGTTTTATATTTGAGTGGTTTAAATTAGTTATATTTAATCTATAGAGCTCAAAAATCATCTACAATAATATTCAAAATCCATTACTTATGCTACTTCTATCTACTAAATAGAGAAATAAAGTTCGAGATAATTACTTGGAAGATGAACTTGTTGAGACTTAGTATCTCCATTGGCCAAAGGTTCTTCATAAGAGTTTGTTTTGGTTTGTGATGATCACTAAAAAATCCCAAAGTATCCAAGACATATCTACAAGACTAGATTCTTCAAGTAGAAAGCCTAAATTAAGACTCCTCAAGTAGAATGGTAGAAGATCAGATTGTAAAGAAGAATAAATGAATAATAAATCATTGCTTTATCTTTAAGAATGAGAAATGATTGTGTTTATATAAGAAGATATAATTCTAAGCCCTTCTAAAATGTTAGGCTGGCAGGGTCAACCCAGTCGACCTAGTATTGTATTTGATAAGAAAATTACTAGATAATGAACTAAGTTGGCCATGCTAGATAACTTAGTTCTTAGTAAGATGATGTCAAAAACAATATAGGGTTGACCTTGCCAACATAGTCATGTAAACTACCAAAAAGGGGTTTAGACTAGGGAAAGGCTAATGAAGGTGGAAAATGAATGGAAGATGGTGCTAATAGGAGGCAAACCTTAAGAAAATGGTTTTTTAGAAGACAAATGTGTAGATATAAAGTGGAAAAAGGGACAAAAATCTTGAGAAACACCAATGGTCTACCCACCCCTTTATTAGTGCACCCCTTAAGGCATGCACTTAGAGAGATTGAGATTCGATATGTTTCTACATGATAGAAAGCATCAGTAATTGATAAATGTTAAAAATATTATGTGTATACATAATCCATTAAAGATGTGATGGAATGTTTATATATTTTTTATTTGGCCTCGAGATCTTCCATTCAATGGAGGAAGAATCAATGTTACAAGTAATCTCTGGGCCCTAAACCTCCTTGGCTTGAATAATTTCAATGATAGTGGATTTTATCGAGGGTGTAGTTCAAGTTGTTGTGCATTACTTTTTACTTTAGGGCCTCTCCCTTTGACTTACGGTCATATGTGGTATAGAGAGTAAAAATATATTTATTTTTAGATAACTAAGCCTCTGTATTTAGTTGGTATGTTTTAAATCTGCTCTAAAGTTTTGGCTGCCATGCATGTTTATTATTCCTCTTGTTGGGCCCCTTCTAATGCTACCTATAACAAATTAGAAAAAAAATTAAGAGATTTTATTTAGGCCAATTCTGAAAGACACAAGGGCTTCCACATAATTGCTTGGAATATTTGTTCCTTCCTCAATGAATTAGGGGGACTAGGTCTTCTCAATATCAAGATCTAAGGGCTGGCTCTAGGGGTTAAATGGATAATTAGAGGTCTTTTTAGGGATGAGGCTTAAACAATTTTTCTTCACCATTTTATTTCTTATGGACTTCCCTGTGATAGGAAAACATGGCAAGGCCCAAGCTTCACTCTTTGCTTATTACCCTAGTGCCTATCAAAATCAAGGGTGTCAAATTGGCCATGATCTTAGATCTTTACACAGAAGATTAAGAAAATTTATGTATGGAGAAATAAAATCATAGATAAATTAAAAATGATGAAGAATCTTGTCTTCACACAATAATATTGCAAAATATGACCTACTTGAATAAAATTACATTAACATGTCTAACCTTCCAAAAAAGAAAAGTGGGGTACATATAGGGAAAATTATGGCAACATGAGGAAGCCTCTAATTTTTTTAATTAAATAATTACATTAAAATGAAATTAGCCTATGTGACTCTTTTATAACTAACCTAAGGAATCTTAATTGGCATAAAATGGACATCAGGCTATGTAGGCAAAACCCAATAGAAAAAAACACTACACTAACACCCCCCTTAAACATAGCTTAGGTGAAATGAGAATTGGGTCCCGGCGTTAAAATCCTGATGAGGTACCCAAGTACATAGTGAAGAACCTCCATAGGAGAAAAAAGAAGGTGGAACAACCCTGACACCAATGAGAGCTCATAGATGAACAAATTTGATCTTTATGAAGGGCTTGGTTAGAATATTTTCAATCTAATCCAATGTCAGATAGTATCAAAGATCAATGGCTTGCTCGTTGATAAGCTCTTTGATGAAGTGCATGTGAATATATATGTGTTTGTTCCTTTGATGGAGAACCAAATTCTTACAAATTTGGATAGTGCTTTGGTTGTCATAGTAGATGATTGTTGTCTTATGAAATTGGATACCAAACTTAGTGAGAGTCCCTTAAAGCAAAATTACCTCAGTGGTGGTAGTGATAGCCCCTCTATACTTTGCCTCTGTGGATGATAAAGCAATTGCATGCTACTTCTTGCTTGACCAACTTATTGGACCCAAACCAAGTGAGAAACTATAGCCTAAAGTAGACTTTCAACTTTGAATATCTTTAGCCCAATCTGAATCTGTGTATCTGATCAAATTAATCTCAGTTCCTACTCTATAGTGTATCCCATAGTTGTGCAAACTTTGAATGTAGTGCAGAATCTAATTAGATATTTTTTAATGTAATTCATGTGAATCCTACATAAACTAGGAGACCATGCCAACTGCATATGATATGTTAGGTCTAGTGTGTGTGAGATAAATAAGACTGCCCATAAGTTATCGATATGGAGTTGCATTAGCCAATGGTGTAGGACAATCAACCTCAAGCTTCACACTAGATAAGAAGGGAGTAGGAGCTAGCTTATAATCAACCATGTTAAACCTCACAAGTAAATCAAGAGAATAATTTGATTATAATAAAGTTATCCCATAGTTTGATTAAATGATTTCAATCCCAAGAAAGTAATGTAGCAATCCCATGTCTATCATTGAAAATCTATCTAAAAGTACAGTTTTCACTATTGAGATGGATGATTGTGAGCTCCCTATAATCATCAAGTCATCCACATAGAGAACTAGGATCAACAGATAATTATCTTATTGTAAGATGTAGACATTCAAATATGAGTGGCATCTGGTGAACCTGAATGTGAGGAAAAAGGATTCCATCTTGGTATATCATGCCCAAGAGGCATGTTTAAGTCCATAAATAGATTTCTTGAATCTATAAACCAAGGAAGAATCTTCCGCAAAGCCTCTTTGGTAAATATCCCACCGATGTGTGGTTGTAATGGCTAGAGTGAGTCTAATAGATGTCATCTTGGTACAATAGAAAATGTCTTAGTGTAGTCTATACCAGGCACTTGAGAAAACTCTTTTGCAATCAGACGAGATTTGTACTTATCAATAGACCTATCTACACTATACTTAGTCTAATAGAGCTATTTAAAATGAACCAATTTTATTCCTTTAAGAAGGGGGACCAAGTCACATGTTTTGTTCTTAATTAGGGAACTATATTCCTCCTGAATAACAAAATCCCATTCTAGAATTCCAAATGCCTCATGAAAGGTCTATAGAATCTGAGGCAATGGCCAGGTAGGCATGTGAAGTCCCCTAAAACTATCAACATGTCTACCTTATATCTGATGGATTTCAAACCCATTTCCCAACACTTTGAAGTGTCTGTCTAGCCCAAGTAGGATCGAAATTGTATGAGATTAGAGAATCAAGAGGTGAATCATCATCATCTATAGTGTGAGTATGAGATGGAGGAAGATAATCCTTATCATTGATCTCATCACTTGAACTTAAAGAAGAAGAAGAGTCATCCTGATCATCAAGATGATTTTTAGGTGGATCCAAGTCACTATCCGAGGTGGAATCAATGTCTAGTGAGACTTTCAAAGAGTCTAGAGTGCCAATAATGAGTTCAAGTCTGCCCTCACAAAACTTGACACTCATTTCTATGAATAACTCATGAGTTTTAGGATGTAAAATCTTGTATCCCTTAGTACCTTTTGCATACCCCACAAAGACACAAGATTGACTCTGAGGGTCCATTGCCTTGAATTTATTCTTGGGAACATGGGCCATTACTAGTGATACAAACACTTGAAAGTGATCCACTGTGGGCTTGAGACTATCCCAAACTTGAAAAGGAGTGATTCCTTTCAAGGATTTATATGGAACATGGTTCTAAATATAACACACATAGTTGATTGCTTCGGCCTAAAACTGAGGAGTAAGAGACTTTGATTGAAGCATGTAATTAACCATTTCCTTCAAGGTAAATTTTTTACATTTGGCCACACATCCTATTAAGGACTATATAGAATTGTGTGTTGCATCTAAATCCCCTCTGATGTGAAAAATTACTCAAACTTATTATTGACATACTCATCACCATTGTTAATCCTTAAGATTTTGATGGAACAATCTGACTGCTTCTCCACAAGTGCCTTGAAGTCCTTGAAGTGGTCAAAGACCTTAGACTTCTTTTTGAGAAAAAACATCCAGATTTACCTTGAAAAATCATTGATAAATGTGAGTATGTATCTGGTCCTATTGAATAAAGGTTTTGGAAATGGACCTAATATGTCACTTTGGATAATTTATAGATTTTGTTTGGCTCTCCTTACTTTACCCTTATTAAATTTATCTTCTAGATGTTTACCAAGAAGGTAGCCATTGCATAGGCCATCCAATAATTTGACTTTAGGCAATCTTGAAACCATGTCTTGATGATTGAGTTGCTCCAGGTAATGGTAGTTTAAATGGCCAAACTATTCATGCCATAGTTTGCTCACTCCATGTATATGAGTAAGTAATGTAATTGAGGGTTGATCTGGGGCAAATTGTGAGAAGGTATACAACTTAGACTAATGATTGGTCTTCCCATAAGCCACTATGATGTCATTTTATAGCTCCTTGATAACCACTGAATCAAGTGTGAACTTAACTTGCTTCCCTATACCTACATGAGTAATTTGGTACACTGATAGAAGATTGATAGATAGTGAAGGAACACACAGAACATCATTAAAGGTCCCCTCACTTACTTCAATCAATCATTTACCACTGACTTCTACTAAAGTGTCATCACCTATGAGAATTAAAGGCATAAAACATGGCTCTATATTAAAAAATAGATCCTCTAAGGAGGCCATGTGATAGGAAACACCTGAGTCAATAACCCAAGTCAAAGGCTGAGAAGATACTACAATTGCCTTGCCCTTATTTTTACCATTTTTACTATCTTTAGCCTTTACAAAATCTTGTGTAGACTGTTCTATGTTGAGGATTCAAGAACACTGATGTTATTCTTTTCAAGCATCTTATTCAAGGTGTCAATCTTCTTTTTCATGCATTGAGATTCATCATACCCAAGTTTCTTACAAAAGTTGCATTTGATTTTCTCCTTCTTAGGTTTTTCACTTGAGGATGACTCATTTGATGATATTTTTAGGCTTGGCATATGATTTATGATTCTTATTGTGTTCATGAGTTGGTTTAGACCATTTCTTCTCATGTTTGCCACTGTTAGAAGGATTCTTATCCTAATTGACAATCAAGGCATGTGATTTTGAAGACTTCAGTGAACTCATTTGAACCAACTTATCTTGTTCCTCAGTCAGATCGATAACAAACTCATCGAATGATGAAATTTTTCAAGTGGATTCTAGTGCATGTTTGGTAGCATGAAATGTAGAGACAAAAATTGAATAGTCATGGCGTAGTTTTGTAAGCATGAATAGAATCAACTGGTCATCTATTTTCTCAATGCCACATTGTTTCAACTATAGTCTCAATGATTCAAACTTTGTAAATAAATCTTATAGGGTATCATAGTCACCTGGGCTCAATGTGATGAGTTCATTCTCTAGTTCATGACCCCTCATGATGTTTTGCACTCCAAAAAGCTTATCTAGGATGGTCCAGACTTCATTGTGAGTTTTTACAGATTCAACATAAAATAGGAGGTCAGGAGACATTGACAGACATAAAAAACCATAGGCCTCGTCACATCTATTGTACCACTTAACCTCGTTTGCATCTATAGATGGCTTAGTTTCCTCACCCATAGTGATCCGATGGAGTCCTTTACCTCTCAAGATGAACTGCATTTTAGAATTCCAATCGAGATAGTTAAATGGTGTGTGGTTCAATATTAAGATCCATTAGTGTCTATTAGATTAACACATTTTATAGAATTGAGATGAAAGCAAAGGATAGATTACACATAGTACAAATACCCCCTTGAACTATCAACAAGACCCCACTTTAAGTTATAATGAAACACACACTCAATATTGGATGTCAGGCACCATCGAGAATGCGTCTATGAGCAATTAGTGTGAGAAAGTATGAGAGGGACATTAGACACAACTGATAATGCATCTAATAAAGGTATAGTGAGTTTTAGGTCATTATACCATGAAGAAAATGGATGTTATAAAGGGCATAAAATAATATCACCAATGTGTACAGCTTGAAAAAATATGAACTTTCAAAAAAAAGCACCTAAAATAGAGTTACAGATTAAAAGTTATGGCACTTACAAGTTCTTACTCCCACATATTCCTAGACTGAAAAAGATAGAAATAGAATAGAACAAAAATGATGGTACCCTACAAACTTGAGTAGTAAAGACCCTTTGAAAATTTGGGTCAGTCTAAGAAGAGTAATCTGGAGTCTTGAGACTACTTTGTTGATGCATGTAATTGGCCTTCAAAAACCCGAGTAGAGGTGCCCCACAACTCCAAGTTGGTTTTCACATTGTAATCTGGGTTTTCCACACTGCTTAACATCTGCAAGTAATTGGAGTTTGAAAACCCAAGTAAGATAGTAAAGACACTTCGAAAGTCTTGGTCATTCTTCAAGGAGTAATTCAAGTTTCTAAGACTACTTTACTTCTAACTCCCAGCAGTAATCATCCTTCTAAAACCTGAGTTAGTCTCAGAAGAGTAATCTAGGTTTTTGGGACTGCTTTACTTCCAACTCTCAACAATAATCACCCTTCTAAAACCTGAGTTGGTCTGGAAAAAGTGTAATCTGGGTTTTCCAGCTTGCTTGACTTTTAGGAGTAATCGCCCTTCAAAAATCTAAGTTGGTCTGCAGTAGTGTAAATTGGGTTTGGCACCTTGCTTACTTAACTTCATGAATTTGAAAGTAAAGCAACTCCACAAGTCTGATTTGGAGTACGAGCAAGTAAGTAGACTCAACAAATAAATTAACTTAGAAAAGTGAAGTTACTCACCGCTAAAAGTCTAATTTGATCTATTGGTTAAGTAACAGCCCTTTGAAAGTCCAGATTAGTTAGCAGACTCTCCAATGCATGCAACATGAAGTTGATCAGTTGTAGAGCTGAAGTAATGACCACCTGTAGATCTGAGTAACATAGAGATTTAGTGGTATGTAAATCAAGATAAGCTAAAAACATCCAAAATACCTCAACAATGGAAATTATATAAGAGACCTATTTGAGATTTTGACATGAGGAAGAAAACCCAAAAGGAATTTTTGCACAGCAACACAAGTACAATTTTTTGTAGAAAATGAAAAATGGGGCCTTGGGATGCCAAAAAGAGAGAAAAAATTGACTATTCCAAAACTAGATCATGTTTACAATCAATCCAAGGGTTTTGACACCTTTTAAAACCAATGGCATGTTGTTTTTGAGATCTGAAGCTCTAGTAGAAAGTTTTACATGAATTCTCCAAGGAATCCCACTAAACCCTTTTTTACTAGAATAGCGAATGTAGCAAGATTTCACCACAAAGATTGTTGTAGCACTGGAAAAAATGGCTCTGATACCATGTCGGATTGGCCACAATCTTGGATCCTTACATAGAAAATTGAATAAATTTATGTATGGAGCAATGAAATCAAAGATAAATTACAAAAGAGAAAGAAACTTATCTTCACACAACAATATTATAAACTATGACATGCTTGCATAAAATCACATTAACCTATCTAACATTCCAAAAAAGAAAAGTCGGGTACATATAGAGAAAATTAGAGCAACATGAGGAAGCCTCTAATTTTTTTAATTAGATAATTACATTAAAATGAAATTAGCCTATGTGACCCTTTTGTGACTAACTTAAGGAAGCTTAATTGACAAAGAATGGCCATAAGACTGTGTAGACAAAATCCAATGGGACAAAGAACTACACTAACAAAGGGGACCTTTGTTATTCAAAGTCTATTGAAGGCTTGGGAGAAGCTTAAACCTCATTTTAGTTGGGCTTGTGTTGAGTTAAGAAATGGCCTCTCCATTAATTCTTAGTCTCTTTGATGGTCACCTTGTCTTAACTTTCACAATGTTTTCTTTGCCTTGGTCCCCTGGGTTAAAGGGCTATGTCTTTTCAAAAAAGGTGTAATGGTTATCAGTGACCTCATTTGTAAAGAAGGTAGGGTTTGACTCAGTTGGCAACAACTTCAAAATATATATCACCTAATAAATTCAGATGTAGAGGCTATTGCAAAAATTCAAGGTTTCATACCTGATGAATATTTTCATAAAATTAGAGTTAATTCTCTTATTCCTTGGTGGAGGGATTGGCATTGGCTAATAACCACCCTTTGCACTCGATACACTCCTCGATTAAGATATCAATTACCATTCCACATGATGTTCCAGTTGATATTGAAGGGATATGAGCTAGGCATTTCAACACAATGTGGTCTACTTCTACTTAGCTCCAAAAAGTTCATTTTTTATGGGGCCTTCTCTAACAGAGTTTATGAGTGGGTGATTGGCTTAGGCATCTGGGTGTGCCTAACCCCATTTGCCCGTCTTGCCATCAACCAAAAATAATTAAACTTCTCTTTTGGTTTTATCCACATGCTTAGTCTGTGTGGCATTGGATCCATTCCCTTTTCCATCCTTTTTTACTGTAATTCTTCACGTCGAAGATCACTCTCTTGGGGACTCAGTTATGTTGCATGCTAAATATAATCTCTTTTAGTAGATCTTTTGAGTCGACATTATGTTTCAAATTTGGAAAGCTAGGAATTATGCTTGATTTAATCATGAAGAGATGGAACGTAATTTTTCTATTTCTAACAAAATTATTGTTCTCTCTAATGTCACTCTTCATATTCAAATCCAAAAAGACAAGATCTATTTTTTGCTCAACCACATTCAGTGTTTTCTTGATCATTGGGGGAATGCCCTGTGTGCGGTCAGTCAAAAACCTCTTGATCCCCCACAAAATCCTTCAGCCCCCGAGGACGAGGACATGGGCCAAGGCAGCAGTAATCTAGAACCGGACATAGGAGTTATTCTCCATGCCTATCACCACCTCGCTAGCCTTTTCCTCATTGTGATGATCAGAGTGGTTCCTCTTGCTTTGGTGTTGATGGTGATGGCTGGGGATCTCCTCTCCCATTCTAGGATGGTGTGAACATAGGCTGGGGTCTGCATCCTTAAGACAAATTTCTATGCTTGGGTTTGGCTATCTCACCTGAAAGAAATCAAAATGAGACCTTGGATGAGAAACAAAACTCTGATTGGGAGCCCTTATTTATTGATGCAGATCTTCCAACCATGGGAGGATGGGGTGATAAGCCTCCGAGTCCACCGTCTCCTTTGCCTCCCCCGATGTCCATGTTTGTCGTTGTTGCATAAGTGTTCTCGTTAATGATATTTGTACTTCGGTTTCTTTGCTTTGCTAGGATGTGATGTGATGTAACGTTTTTCAGTTTGGTCACCTTGTGACCACTTTTTATGACTTTTCCTAAGAAATTTATTGTAACCCTTGGTATGAACTTACTCGCAGAGTGTGATTTTTTACACCCATTTTTTATATGATTAACATTGTACCATATCTTATTTTATATTAATATATAAACACTTTTTTATTAAAAATAAAAAAATATTGTCACATAGATTAAATATTAATTGATGGTTTCTTTCACCATATTTATAAATAAACAAATATTATTATAAAATTAAATTTGATAGTCATAAAATCATATTTACATTTTTAATTATAAAATATAATAATTTAAAAAAAAACCATATTAAATATAAAATAAAAGTTTAATCAAAATAAAAAATATACAATCTCCAATATTTACTTCCTATATTATTAATTATATTATGATTATTATTATATTTGAAGGGTAATCAAATCAATCTCCATGACGTTTACTTTAATTTAAGATGGTCGGTGTTTGGCTTTTCTTCCAATCGAATCTTCATTTTCTGCCTCGTCGTTTCCAGGAAGGAATGAACAAAATTGATATGTAATAAATGTTTAAATATATTGTTTGACAAAAAAGTATTGGAAGGAGATTACGAAAGAAATTAGTATTCATTTAAGTTTTAAAACTTTGTAGCTTAAGTTTAATTAAGACAAATACGAATATTAAAGATTCAACTAGATTAAAGATTCAACTTTTAATTTTGTAAACTTTATTTTTAGATCAAGATTCATCTTGATCTTTAACTGATTTTAGAGATTGCTTTAGTTTGTTTAAAAGTAAGAAAGTGGTAGAGATGTTTTGGCATTTCAAGATCATAGTAATTATATTAGATATTTCTTCAATGTACGATTAGAAGGCTATCGAACCCCTCATCAAGGTATCAATTTGAAGTTGCTTATTGCGACTCTCTCTTGCTTATATAAATGTTCTTGATTTTTTTTCGTCTTGTCATCTTGTTCCACTTCTTTAGTAAATTGAATACTCATAATCAAACTGATAAGGTGTGTGAAATTCTTCCTAATTGTTCCTATCATGTTCCCAACACAAATTCGTGTCATCAACATATCTCTTTCATTCATTTAGTCAAATCTAATTTTTAATATTTCTACAATCTATAAAATAAGATACAATTATTTTTAGAATAAAATATGTGACAATTTTTTTTCTTTTTTTTTAACTCATTATTTCAAAAATGGAAATTGGGAATGAACCCACCTACAATAGCTATCATTGTAATCTGTATACCCTCTTTTTATATGCTTACTCCCGTTCGGTCCTATGCTTAAACCCCTTATTGTCCATTAATTTATACTTCAAATCAAATCAATCGATCAATCTCCATTACATATAATTTAAGGGCAATGGCTATCGTACCACTGGGTCCAATTCTGTTACCCATCCCATCTTTGACACCACAAGAAACTGTCACAGTGGGGTTAAAATATTGTGCTTTCGTAAGGGATTTGATGTTTCAGTAAGGATTATAACATTAATGAAATCCTGCAAATTCATGTATTTCCTATTTATAGGTTTACCTTTACGTTATCTAATCTAGAGGGCTCTCATGAGAAATTATGATATTAAAATATTATATAATGTTTTAAATTAAAAATAAAATAATCTTATTTTTCATTAAAGAAATTTTTTCCAACAGATTTAATATTAAAAATTAGATTTTTATTTTTTATAAATATTATATATCTCTATTTTTTTATAAATTATAGTTAGTATTTTAATACGTTGAGTTAAAAATATAAATATAATAAAATATTTTATGTTTTCATAATTCATATAAATTAATCTTAATTTTGTGAGATTAACAATCAAGAGTTACTTCTAAAGTAGAAGGAAAGTTGGAGATATTGTTTTTTTTCTCAATCATATTTATTAAGTGTTTTATTTTATTTTATTATATATTTTTATTTTAATATATTTTTTAATTATAATATATTATATATTTCAATATATATTATATTATAATATGTTATATTGTATATTTTAATATATTATATTATTTTATATATTTTAAAATATTATTCAATTTTTATATTAATATTATAATATTTATTTATATTTATATAATAAATATTTTTTAAATTGGAATAGGGTGTTAATTATATATTATTTTATAATTAATATTTATAATTATATATATATATATATATATAATATTATAATTAATATTAACAATATATTATATATTTTTTATTATATTAGATATTTTATTATTTTATTATTTTATATAATTTATTATATATTTTATACTATATTATAATACATTATATATTTTATTTTATTATTTCATATATATATATATACACACACTTATACTTTTTAAAATATATTATATATAATATTAATCTATAATACATAATATTAGATTATATGTATAAATAAAATTACTTTTTAAAATATATTATATATAATATTAATCTATAATACATAATATTAGATTATATGTATAAATAAAATTATATTTAAAATATTGATATATAAAAAATAATTATATAATATAAATATATTTAATTATATAATAATATGATATATCATAGTATTACTTTATTTTTTATTTGTTAAATAATAAAATTAAAATTATATATATTATTATACATATTATTATATTATGTAAGATATAAACATTATTATAACATAATAGTATTAATTTATAGATATCAATATTATATAAAAATTATTATTATTAGGGTATATTTAGTTATATAATATTATTTGGACTTCACAAGTTTCGAGGTACAAACAACATGATATGAGAATAAAAAGTAAGAGTTGTGAATCGTCCTTTCTAATGTGTCATCTAAAGTGACAAAACGTAATTATCAGTTTCAAAAAAACTACCCCACTATTTCTAAAATCTTAGGAAATTAAATAGATGTCCTCTTGATTAATAAGGAGATGGAAAAGTGTATATGCACTTGTCACTCTCCTAAAACCATCTTCACAAATCATGATCTCCATTTAGTAACTTCCACCGCTATCACGAGTTTGACATAGATGACAATGGACCGAGTGCCAAACATAATAGATATATTGAATGTTGTAAATCCTTACGTCTCTTTACATGCTTTTGTCTAGTCTCCTTTGCACATTTATGTTAAACATTGCACGCCAAAGTAGGAAAAGTAGAACTCTAATTGTTTGTTATCATTCTGCAACAGGTGATTCAAACTAAAAATTTAGCATTTCAACATTGGAATGGGACCAAACAGTACACATAAATATAAATTATAAAACTTTAATATCTTCTTCCCATATACTATTATTATTATAATTAATATTGTTATTAAGCTCTACTATATATTCTATAATAATATACTATATAATATATATTATATTAATTTTCATATATAAATTATAGTTATGTATATTTTATTAATATATTATATACATTATTATTATATTAATAAATATAAAATTAATCATGTGTTGGGTAATTGAAACAGTTCGATGGATGTCATAGATTACATTGACATATGTCATATGTCATAGAACTTTGTATGTGTATCTGTTCGAGTTTCTTCGAGTTCATACTTTGAATAGTCTTGTCATTACTCTCACTATCACCACCCAATACGTTTTAAAATCTTTTACCACTTTCATATTTTGTATGTCCTTGTGCATTCTTCCAGGTGTTTAAGTATGACATTTTCTTATGTTCTTAACCCTAATGTAATTGCTCCATGCATCAATATATTGGCAACATGGATGAACAAAAGCTATAAGATAGACTCTAGAACTCAATGTCTTGTCTCCACATCAGTGATATTACAATATTGATTCAATCCACACATCAAATGTAGAGCCCTACCACAATCAAATCAGCTTTTGTGATGTCCTCATCCACCCTTGACAATAGAAAACATTAGGGTGGTGTTTGGATTTCCATGAGCAATGCCCATTGAAAAGGGGTCCATAGCTTGTAAGGTGACGATATTAACATATTGATTTTTAATATTGGATAAATTAAACCATGAATAAAACATTTGAGATTTGGAAAAAATATATATTAAAAATGTGTTTAGCAAACAATAAAAAACCAACAATTTCAACATGGTTCATTTTGTATTTTATATTATATTATACGATTGGTGGTAAGATTAAATTATATAATATTTTATCACATAATAATAATATAGTATATATGATTATAATATTAGATGGAGTCGATGATCATACCAATTTACACTCCCTCACTTTACGAAATCAAAATATTACATTTCTTTCACTAATTTGATTTCGAGTTGTTCTTAACATTTTGTTTACAAATGGTCAGACAAGGTCAACGGCCATTGGTTTTGAGTTAGATATAGTTATGGACTTACACTCTTTCACTTTATAAATCCATGTTTTATCAAAACAAAAAAATACATCCCTTCTAATGTAACTTGCACTTTTAGAATAACTTCTTGTAAGATCTAAAACATGTCATTATTATTAATAAGTGCAAAAGTATTATAAACGTTAAAAATTCAATAATTAATGTTGAAATAATATTATTATATAAGAAATTAAAATTTTAATTAACCCAAAAAAATATATAAAAATTAAAAAAATAAAGAAATAAAATAAAAATAAATAATATGAAATTCTATAATTTTGAATCTTCATAATAAATTTCCTCATGGGCAATGCTTGCATAAGTGATATGTCCTCATCTATAAAAGAAAGAAAATGAAGTAGGATTTCAAAAGTAAAATTTGAACATATTATTAAAATTTATAGATAAAAAAAATATAACGTCAAAATCAACGTATATGGGAATCCTGTTCAGTGAGCATATGAAATAAGGACAAGATGTCATTGCCACATGAGTACATGTACTAAAAATGAACCAACTAACCAGTAAAAACAAATACAATAATTACTTAGATGAATATAAGTGGATAACAAGCATAGAAATGTGGTTGGTAACACAAGAAGAACTATATGGAACTTGTTTGTGATCAAATTACATTAAAAGCAAGTTAGTGTTGATATAATTTTTTTACATTAAACTGAGAGCATCTTGTATAGTTGAGAAGGAGATATATACCTTGGACTAAGTAATTAGTAACATTTTAACTATTATTATTATTGGCATCATAGGTGTTATATTGTTATCAATCTAAAATCCTCATGATCTAGCTCATATTTATTTTGACTTAAGACAAGAATGTGAGATAGCAATGTCAGTGAATAAAGAAACATATGAATAATTTTAAATTTAGATTAAATGTAACATTTTATAGAGTAATGCAACATTAAGATGTTGCATTTAATCTACTTGTGTGCAACATTCTATAGATTAAATACAACATCTATATTTTTCTACCATGGTTTCTTTTTCAGTTTGGTGATTCTATTTATCATTTTAAATTATTATAGCATGATATACCTACTTATGACATTATGATTGGATCAAATAAATCTTTCAAATTTATATCTAGTTACTATCTAGCCTCATGAGATAATTTTTGCTAATAATTATTCTTTATACAAGAAATCTCAGTATTGATGCAAAATACACTTGAAAGAAAAGCCTAAAAAGCCTATATATACTATTTGGATTTGAAAAAACATTAATTTTTGTAGTGAAAATATTGAACCTATTATAGAAAAATTTAATAAAGATTGTTGATCTGAAAATCCTTTGAATTTCTGACATAGAAAAAAACATGATTGCAAAATTGAACTAAAACTGGTAAAGTATAAAGAAGGAAAAGAAGTAGAGCCAAGGTATAAATCTCATCACTTAGGTATGTCACCTACTCTTAGAGAAGAATGCTTTCAATAAATTAAACACCTTAAAGAAGAAGGATTGATCAGAGAATCTAATAATCTTTAGGCATGTGAAGCATTTTGTGTGAATAAAAGATCGAAACAAGTTAAATGTAATAAAATATTTGTTGTTAATTATGTACATCTAAATAAGCATGTTGTTCTTGTTCAACATCGTAATCCTTTGATGGATGAAATCCTATAAAGAACCAATGGGAGCAAGGTTTATATAAAATTTTATTTGAAATAAGGATTTTGGCAAATTCAAGTTGCATAATAGGTTAGGTATAAAACTACTTTTGTTACTCCATTTGGATAATATGAATGGAATGTTCTTCTATTCAGTCTAAAAATTGCTCCTAGTATTTTTTAGGAAATGATGAACAAATTTTTTGCTTCTTTCTCAAAATTTATAATTGTCTATATAGATGACATTTGGGTATTTTCAATATCTCCAAAATATCATATCAAGCATATTGAACAATTCTATCAGGTGGTATATGATAATGGATTAATTATATCCACTAAGAAAATGTCAGTATTCAAGGATGAAATTGAATTTCAAGCTGTCACTATAAAATTAGGAGAAGTTGCAATTCAAGTGCACATACTAAAAAATATGAAGAATTTTTTTGATGTTCTTAAGGAAAAAAAACATGCTTAAAAGATTTTTAGGATGTGTTAATTATTTTTTTTGATAATAATATAATATTACTCGAGATAGAATATTTTTAAACACAAGGTTGTCCAAAAACCCTCCAACATGGACAAATGAAATCACCAAGGCAATTCAATGAATTAACCAAAATTAGCAAAATTCACTCTTTTGACCTTAACTAGTAATGGTTTTAATAATATTGAAAGAAATGCTTATGATTAATTTTGGGGTGCATTTCTAAAGGGAAAAATTACCTAATGGATCAGAGAAGTCAAGTAGATATGTTTCTATAAGTTTTAATCAAGCTCAAAAGAATTGTCATTATACTCATAAGGAAATTCTAGCTACTATAAAAGTTATTCAAGCTTTTATGTGTTTCATAAGATCAGGGAAGTTTCTTATCAGATATGATTTAAATAATTTTATGAGGATATTGAATCCTTATGATAATCTTAAAAAATGATCTATCAGCAGGTTAATCAAGTGAACTTCATTCCTAGTAGATTTTGTTTTTTTAGTAGAACATATAGCTGGGAAAAGGAATTGTCTTGTAGAATTTGCATCAAGGGAAACAAATCCATAATATTTAGTAATGGTGGGTACGGTTATAGAAGTAAGTGAAGAATTTGATGATCATATCTGGAGATCAACTCCTTCAATTATAAATCAGCTTAGCAATGAAATAAATAATCTAATCAGGAAACCCAATGAAGCTTTGGTTAACCTTAATAATTATCATCTTGAATGGACTTCTCAGTTTCAAGAACCAGATGTAAAGATATGGGCTTCTATAGATTTTTTATATAATGAATTAGACAATCCTATGTTGATTGGTATTAATAATCCTTTCAAAAAAATTATTATTAGACATGGGTTTGAATTCCTAATCTATTTGTCTACTTTTTGGCCTACTTATAATCTAGATGAACAAAATTTCTGGCTATCAGAAGAAATTCATGACTACTTTAGAGAATTTCTTAATTATGTTTTACCATTAAAAGCCTTTGATGATCTTAATGTTCGTATTGTTTGTGATCATATTCAAAATATTTTTATTGCTTTAAATATACCTTTTAAAGTAAAGTTTAAATTATTCTATGTTCAAAAGCATCAAGTTAATCTACATGCTAGTCTATTTCCATCTCAACCGTTAGCGGCTCTATGGAAGCATTTTTCCATAACACATCAAGATGTTTTACCTCCTACACCTCTAGGTCACATTATGCATATACCATCAACACTTTATTTGGACATGGATGATGGGATTGATGAAGACTGCCTTTATTCACCTTTATGAAATCATCATTATTCTCTAGAGGGAGAATATGATTTTTCGGATGATTGACGAGACTACTTATGAGATTTGTCCATAGGTGTGAACGTGGGCACAATATCCCTATATAATTTATGTGTACCTCACCATTATTTAAAGGTGGTATGTTTTTAGCCAAGTTGATAAACTTTTCTTTGATGTTGCAAAGTGGACCATTTTTCCCACTAGTTTTATATATTTTAGTTTGGTTCGTCAATATTGCATCTTGTTATCAATCATCAATTTTCTCCTTCTCATGTTATAAATAGGAGAGACTCTTCATGTTACAAATAAGTGATGATAGTAATAGTCTGATGTTTGAGGTCTAAAAGTTTATGCTCTTCGCTTTCCCTCTTCATGATCATGTGAATCAAATAGGATAGTGAGTGAAATGGGCTAAAATTTGATGAATTTGAGAGGTTTCTCCCTCCTCAAAATGAGATTATATATCTGTAGACACTAAAAAATTACACACTTACATTTTTTTGATGATTAAATACCTCAGGACCTCCTAAAACTTTTGAAGCCTTAATAAACCCCTCTTAACCTAACCAAATCATTATTCTCCTATTCACAAAATTCATTCAAAATCACTATTTGAAAGTACTATTCACCATTACTATTCACTATGGGACCCACTATCACTATTCATGATGACATGGCAAGTGACATGGCATGTGATTTGGAGGTGATATGTTAAGTGACGTGGCTTAGAAGTGATGTGGCTTGATGTGGGACATCATACCCTACCTGGGACCCTTCACAAAGTGCTTGATGACCTCATTCAAGCATCACAAGCCCCACCTTGAAAGGTTGAAAAATTCACCTTAAAAGGTCATTATTCAACATGTATTTTTGTCTTTCCACATGAAATTAGACTTTAAAAGAGATACCTACCTCTTTAAGACTTTGGGAAAGATAAAGAGCATCTATTTTTGAATTTTTAGCTCAAATGGAGGCTCACCAACCCAAATGGGAGAATTTCTAACCCACATGGGAATCCCCACCAACCTCACCTTAGACTTTTCATACCCCACATGAAAAATGGTGACACATTTGGTGTGCCACCCCTTTAAGTGCTTGTGTAAAAGCAAGAAAAGATGGGGAGAAGTCTTTAAGCCTCATTCAAACTCATGTGCATGATTTCCATTCAAACTTGAAGACTCACCAACCCACATGAGAATCCTCACCAACCTCACCTTGACTAAATCATGAGCCCTCTTGGATAAATTGGCATGTTTCTTCACACAAAAATGCTATAAATACCCCCCTCTCCACCCAGGAAAAGAAAAAGAGAGAATTTAGTATTTTGTTCTTAGCATATTATTGTAGGTTTTTTGAAGGAGGGAATCATTTTGGAGGTAATCATAAAGGAGGTTATCATCTTGAGAAGAAAGAGCTAAAGCATCGGAGTTCTACCAAAGTTTTGACAAAATTGCTTCAACAACATCAACACCAACATCTTCATCAACATTCTTCTTCAAGCTTGGAAAGTAACCTTGGTTTTGTTTGTTGCAATTTAATTTCTTATCTCTCTTGACCTATTATTTATTGACTTCCAAACCCACCCTTTGTCCTTATTCTTCACTTTGCCTCCATATCTTTTCCCCTTTAACCTCTTCATTTTCCTTTCTCCTTTAGCCATTTACCTCTTTTCCCATTTCCCTCTTTACCATCTTTACTCTCTCTATCCCTTTACCCTTTTGCCACAATCATTTGTTACCTTATCCTTCTCAACCTTCACACCTTAAACCTTTGCTATATATACCATTCTCCAACCCAAACCCCATCACTCTTTTGACCCTTATCATTTCACCAAACCAAAACCTTGCTTTTAACTAAAATTTGACATTTTAATTATTCAAACTATTTTCTCTAGTTTAATTATCTTAGCAAAACATTTAGTTTTAATTAATAAAATTTAGGTTATTTGTTGTATTTAATTTCAATTTGCTTTTTTAAATACATGTTTCCTTCATTTTTATCTATCAAACTTAAGTGTTAAAAGTAGGTGGATTGACAACCTCCTAGAAAATTGTTGCTTCTAGGATCTATCTCACGCTAGGCAATCCACCCAACTACTTGTCTAAAAAAAAAAATTTTGTGGTAGTATTTTCTTATTTGAAGGTATTATTCCCTAGACAAATAAGAGTTCTCCATAATCATCTGGATTCAACACACACACTTTAACATGTATTCTTTCACACCTTTCATTCCTAGTTTCTTTCTTTTCAAAGAATTAAAAAAAACAAAAAAAATTGAGAGAAACATTTTAGCACATCCAGTTGGACCTACTTCAATTTTCTTCCTTAATTGTTTGCTCATAAATTGAAATCACTTCTTTTTGGGATTAAAATCAACCCTTTGCATCCATTGATTGCTTGTTGATCTTAGTTCATCTAGTAATTTAGAAGGCAAAGCAATCTTATCATATCTTTCACATTTTCCATCACACACTAAACCAAACCAAAAAACTATTAACACATCAAAACAATACTTGATACAAGGACGGACTAGGATTTCATCACTTGGAGAAAACCTTATCCCTTCTTGGCTATCCCACTTGGATTTCAATACCAATGGGAGAACCAACTCAGCTCTCTGGTTGAGTATAAACTTTGAACTTGGTATATCTTGGCTAAACACCAATCACCCTTATTGCTACAGGATTGTGAAGTGAGGGGATAGACCCCAATACCAAGCCACATACTGAATTTCAACTTAGATCTTTCTTTTGAGCACCTAAACAACCTAAAACCAAACATAGCTTGCCTTTCTAGTACCCAATCTATAACCCAACTTCCCCCTTTACACTCTTTAAGGCATAAGCCAAAAGCGATTTAAAAGTAATGCTAGGATAAATGCATTTTAGTGTATGCATTTATTGCTTTGAATTCTTTTTGGTTTCTTTATGTTTGAGGTGTAAGTTTATTTTTTTTTCCTTTCTCACATGGTCTTTGGCCAACTATTTAGGAATAAAACCTTTTAAGAACCTACCTTTCACCACCTTATCTCAGTTACTTAGTTTAATGGATACCCTTCCTACATCCTTCCCTAAAGATCCTAACTTTGCTATAATCTTGGAAGACAACCCTCTTTCCTTAAAACATTATCTTACGTCACGAGCCATTTATGCTCCCAATCCAACCTAAAATCAACACAACCCTACCTATGACCAATCCAACTTCAACTTTAGCCAACCAACAAATGGTCAACTACCACTTGAGTTGGTTACAATGTTGATGGACCAGATAAGTAAATTAGAATCATCTATTTCTAGTACCCACGAGCAATCAAACCTCACCTACAATCAATCAAACCTCAACTGATCAAATCAATAACCATTTGGTTATCACCCTACCTTACCCACAACATATCAACATCTATCATGTCAATTATATCAAACCTTGGGCCCCTTATAACGACCATCATATCTATTACCCCAATCAAACCTATCAACATTAACCTACCAACCAACCTATAAACTAACTTATTAACCCATCAGCCTATCAACCCAACCAACTTGTCAATATTTTGGCCCAACCAAGCTAATCAAACCAACCCATCTTGTTACCCCAACCATCATATCAATTGTCTCAACCTATCGACCAACCGACCAACCTCTTAATCTATCAACCTTACCAACCTTACCCAACTTATCAACCCTATCAAACCCAACCAATAACTACCAACCAAACCTACCAAACTTATCTAACTTATCAAACCTACCTAAATTATCAAGCCCACCAAGCCTATCAAATCAACAAACCCTATCAAACCAACCAATTAGCCCACAAAGGTAGTATACCCCACTGGGGGAATCTTATGCCTCAATCCTTGATAAATTCTTGGAGGCTTCAATCATTAGTCTTCCTTTAATCAAACCTATCAATACATCTCTTCCAAAGCCAATTTGGTTCATAGAAAATGAATTTTGTGTGTATCATCGCACACACGACCATGACATAGAGAGATCTAGATATTTTAAGAGCTCATCCAAAACCTTAGCAATCATAAGGAGGTTTCAAAAGATCTTTTCCTTACCCCCACCAATCTAGTCTTGGACATCATCAAACAATCAATCATTGAACCTCTTCATTCATTTATTTATGAAGAAACCCATGACCAAATCCCTTAGCACAATGAATCCCACCAATCAAATTTAGTCTGTATCAAACCTATAATCAAGGAAACCATAATGCAACCCTTAACTAAACCACTTGTTGACCAAGTTCAGCCTTCACTCCTTTCATAAAAAACCATCATTGAGGAAAACAACCCATCTATTCCACTTACTCTTTAGTGGATCCACCACTGGAACAACCTTCTCCACTTTCCCTTTTAAAAGACCCAAGTCAAACCTAACAATATTTTCCTCTTCCCCTTTTAGTGAATCAAAGCCAACCAAAATCATCTAACACTTGTGAGGTGCACATGATCAATGTTGTTATTGATAAACCTATTACTACTACTTATTCCACCCCACTCATTGAAGTGTGGGAATCACTTCCCATTCTTTTAAATAGCCAAACAAAGGAAGCAACCACTTCCTTCCTTTCACTTGACACCATTACACCTTCTTCCCCCACCATAGACTCACCTACTCTTCCTTTGGAAATCATTCCTTTAAAAGAGGTCACCTTATCCACTCCATCTATGGAAGAAACATCTTCTCTAAATTTTGAACCTCCACCAAAAGCATAGATGGGGAAACTATTCCCTCTTCTCCACCCAAGGGTTTAAACTTTGAAATTAGTAATCAAGGAACCAAACCTATCTACAAGCCCATTTCTAGGCTATTACAAAGCCTAGATTTCACCTATCAACCCAATCTTGATAGAGCCACTTTTTGGCATCATTTTGGCCTCCCTTACCAAAAAAAACAAGAACCCTTAGCTTCACTTAAATCCACCCTCAAGCCTATCACTACCTCAACCCCATCCTTAGATACTCCATCCTCTAAAACCATAAGGGAACCATCCAACCCACTTCCATCTAAAATTGTTAAATAACCTTACACCTCTTTGACCAAACCCATCACAAATCTAGGAATACTTCCTATTCCTAGCCAGGCTCACCAATATTTGAAATTAGACCTAATTCCATCAAGTCCATAAAAGAAAACTTTGACTAAACCTATTAAAAGGGTGGAATCTCCTAAACCATCTCAAAATAGACCCATGGTCCCCCATTCTCTTAAATATTCCACTTCTAAACCAACCAAGAAACCCCAACCTAACCAATCTACTAAAACCATTCCACAACTAAAAACTTATAGGTAAAGCCTACTCCTAAGAAGGCTCCCACTCCAAAGCCCAAAAATCCATCACCCCCAACACCTTTAATTGAATCCTATTCAACCATTTTACAAAGGTTATAGAAAACCTCATCCTTAACCTTACCACCTCTCAAACATTTCCAGCCTGACTAGTCTTTTGACCCTTCATGTCCTCAACCAAAATGGTTTAATGCTAGCTTAGTCTGTGCATACCATAAGACATTTGGACATGACATAGAGCATTGTAAATCTCTCCAAGCACTCATCCACAACTTATATGAGGATAATATGTTATCAAATGAACCTCCCTTAACCAAGCCAACCCAACCTAACCGATAAACCAAAACTAACCCACCACCCATAACTTCTACTATAAAAACTAATTTTAGGAAGGCTCCCAAAACGAAAAACCTATCACCTCCAACACATTTGCATGAATCCTATTCAACCATTTTAAAAAGGTTATTGTAAACCTCTTCCTTAACCTTACCACCTATCAACCCTTTTGACCCTATCAAAACTTTTGATCCTTCATGCCTAAAACCATCATGGTAAAATGACCACCATGTGTGCTCTTACCATAGGATACTTGGCCATGATACCAAACACTACAAGGCTCTTGAAACCATTATCCACTAGCTTTACAGTAAGGCTAATATGTGATAAAATGAACCTCCTTTGAGCCCATTACCAACCCAACCATCAACCAAACCTACCCAACACTTACCTATTCCCCCATTCTCACCTAAGCGTAAGGAGGAACCAAAGCAACAAGCTAAACCAACACTTCCTTTTATCCACACCATTTGTAGGGTTACCCACTCTCAGGTCCAAAAAAAGGATAAGGGAAAGGCTAAATTGTCTACTCCATGGGCATACCCTTCAAACCCTCAACATTCTAATTGAACCCAACCACAAACACCTTCACTTCAGGATATTTTTCCCACCTATGCAAAGAGTAAACTGGGGGAACTTTCCTTCCATAAAACTTTAACCATTTACTAAATTTAACCATACCTTAATTATTAACTTAACTAACCCTTGGCAATTTTTCCTCAATCTATCAACCAAACCTATCCATCAACCCAACTTAAACTAAGTGGTATATCAAATTAGGGAAACCCATTTGGATACCACCTAACCTATTTAGGATAAAAATTCTCCCATCGAACCATTGGAAATTACCCATCTCCATCAAACCTAACCGACCTTACCTCAAACCTCAAGACTTCAATATTGGAGACCTCATCCTAAAATGAGACCAACATCTGTCCAACATGGTGAAAAGTAAAATCAAGCAAGTTTGCTTTCAATTGGCTTGGACCCTACATCATCACCCATAAGTATGGATCAAGAGCTTATTGTTTGTCTTCTCTGAAAGGCAAACTAGACCCTGAGCCTCTCAATGCTTCACATCTATATCTATTTTTCTGTTAAATAAGGATCAAGCTCACATGTTTGTCTAACTTAAGCTCATCCCTTAATTATGAGATTTTAACCTTCACACACCTTCCTCCTCCCCTTTTAAGGAAAATTTATTACAATATAGAACCATGTGATTAACCATCATAGTCATGGCCTAATCCTAAATATGGGTACCATAGCTCTACCCATAGCATGGTTCTCATGGATAATTTTCATCTCTAACAAGATTGAATCCCATGGTCATTATCTCTCAAAACCACACCCTTTCACATATAATTGACCTTCTTATGTAAAGTTTTACCCTCATAAAGGTAAACCTTTGAACCTAATTGGATTGGTCCATGTCTAAACACATTTCATCTTAAAATAATTAATTGGGTCAATATTTTAAGCATTGCAGACTGCTCCCTTGAAGGATAGCTTCCCAAAAACAAAATAAAAATTTCCACATGTAAGTTAGATTGCTCCATTGAAGGAAAACTATCGATAACATTAAAATAAATCTAATAAGCTTAGACGAATCCCTCGAAGGATGGCTGAGTTGAATTTGTTAAAAGTAGATAAATTTCATGGAATCTTACCACATCGATCAACTTCCCATATACAACAATAAATCAAAAGACCCACTACCAAAAAAAATCTACAACTACAATCAACTTTCACATGTAGACTTCCCGTATTGATTAGTCTACATCTAGCAAATGACATGAACTTATCTATTACCATTATTAGGCCACCTATAGAAGGGAAAAACTAATTCAAATGAGGTTATCATACATATCACCCATTTCCATTCACACCACCCATCATCCATCTTCCCTTTTGATTATCTGTAAATCAAAGGATTTAGAGCTTACTTGACACCTTGTGATCATGAAACCTTTTTTATCAACTAACGACTACTCATGCACAACATTTGAAGGGCTTATATTCATTAAGATGATCTCACTTAGGTTCTATTTTTAGTCCTTGTCAAAAATAAAGCATCATGCCCTATTCTTATCTTAATGTGCATGGTTGATGTTTTCACCCTGACTTGTACCATCCAACATTGCAATAATAATGGTCATTTCTTTTACATTAAGTAAGATTACAACAACCATAACCATACCCATCATAACCATAACCATAACCATAACATTCATAAGTATCCACACAACATCACACATAATAACATTTGACCAACAATATCCAACATGTTACCCTCCTATTCCTACTAGCCCATTACCATAAACTCTAAACATCAGACCCCACCCATTGGCAGTGTCTACTCAAACATGGAAATCTTTTCTTTTATACCAACTGAGAGTCCATCTATAATATGGGAATGACTATCTGATCCAATTATATCACTAATATCTTGGACCACATAGCCCCTTGATATCAGGTCCTCTTTTAAATGGGACCCCATGTCTGTGGTTCCAAGCAACTAAGACAGAGGATGTAGACATGGCCACCATTTATCTAGCCTACCCATGTAGCTCTTAAGTCAATCAAGGTCCATCCTCTATCGCTCACCACATTGTTAAATTCCTTAATTATATAATTTTCTTGACCATCAAATAAATTCTTTGTAGGTCATCACTTTGTTACTTCCCTTAAAACTTAGCTCGTAGCGGTGATGAACCTTGGCCACAACGACTCTATAGATCTAGATAGACCCCCACCTCCTAAAACTCATCTCATAGTAGTAGACACTATCTCAAAATTCCTACCCTCGCACAATTTTAAAAGGTGCAACCTCTTCATAAAAACACCTCTTCTTTGGATTAGCTCCATTCAAGATTAATTATGGTACTCAACATTGTGTTCCCTTATAATTTATCCTACCTTGCCCATCCATATCTCTCATCCTACCAAATGTGGGATCATTGTGGTAACTATTTACCAACCTACCCCATTCACTTTCACTGACACCTTCACCAAAACCCAAAACTGTTATTTTACCAAACCTTCTCCCTCAGCCCAAACTAGCCCATGTGGTCCATCAAATTGGGGAAACCAATTTGAACACCACTCATCCAAACCTTGTTGAGCTACATTGGCCTAATGTCCATAGACTATGTTGGTGTTTCTTAGCCATTAACAACTAATTCATATCCCCTTCTTTTTCTTCTCACTAATTTTCACCGCTAACAGTGCCCTCTTGCTTAGGGTGTTATACATCAAGGAAGATTTGAATTCTTTCTTCAATGTCCTTATGTTATAACACCATATAATACTTCCTCTTAAGTATTTCCCCCATTATTGGGAGAACTACATTGGCCTGAGGTCTTTTTGGACTATGTAGGTAGTGTTCAGTTACTGAGGTCAGCTTAGCCACTTCCTTTACTTTATTTAC
Source organism: Torreya grandis (assembly GCA_037957365.1). NCBI lineage: Eukaryota > Viridiplantae > Streptophyta > Pinopsida > Cupressales > Taxaceae > Torreya > Torreya grandis. Next base: position 1,928,826 of record JARHVA010003322.1, on the reverse strand, counting down.
CCTTCTCACCTAAAATATCTTCCTCCACTTCTCTACCTATCTCCTAACCATCTCCCTACCTCTAGCTTGTCAATCTCTTTTAATGACTTTTACAGTTTTTCAGTCTCTTTTAACACAAGGGTTGATAGCATTTCCCATTGGCCCCCCTTACCTCCCATAAATCTGCCTCCTACTCTGCTTCGTTGGCCTTCCCATCATCTTTCCTTGTGCATGATTCATGGCCCACTTACCCACCCACCTTTTGCATTTTCTACCTCTCTTTCACCTTATTATCAACCTTGCCCTTTATCCCCTTCAACTTCTTTCTCCGTCCTCATCATCTCCCCTCACCCTTGGTTATTTATCATAACCCCTTTATCACTTTCCTCACCCATTCCACATCATATTATGCATCTTTAAAGCTTTCTATTTCTTCTGTTGCTGCACTTTTTATTTATGTGTACCACCACTCTCTTCCATTCTACCACTCTTCCCACTGTACCCATTTACCATTATTCTTGCTTGCTTTTTTCCCCCCATCTTTTCATCCTTTTTATCTTCCCCTTTTTCCTCCACAACTAGTTTCTCCCTAGGTATTTATCCTTTGAGAAGCCTTCCATAATTTCCCTTTTCTTCTTTTCTCCTTTTGCCTTTTGCCCTTTGTATTCCTCTTTTCCTCTTTCCATCTTGGTACTCACTTGTCTTTTGTATCTGTGTGAGTATCCTTGCTTTATATCCCAGTTTCAATTCTTCCTTTTTGTCTTTATCATCCCTAATCTTCATCCCTTAGTTTCATCTCACTCCCTTTCATTGAATCCCCCTATTTCTTCACCATCTCACCCCTTTTCAACTTATCAATCTCTCTTAACAAGATGATTGATACATACCTTATCTCTTTAGCTTGTTTTTATTAACCCCTTTCCCATTTTCCATCTTGTTCTCCTCTCCAAAACCACCATCTAATTTGTTTCATTATTCCTCTCCTTAATTATCATCACCCTTACTTACTTGGTCAAGATACCACCTTCTTTTTCACTCTCCTATCATCTTTTTTATGTCCTTATTTCACTCCTTTTTACTCCTATTTTAATTCTTCTATTTATTGCCTTGTTTTTTTTCATTTTCATCACCAAACTATTTTTTTATTTGGACTATTTTTAAACTTATTTTCAAACCCTTCATGGCCTCTCATATTTCCCATTATCCCCTTAACCTTCACGATCATTACACTTCTCTCCCCATCCTTTTCAATTCTCCAATCTATCATTCTTTAGTGCATCTCTCACCCCCAATATTTTACCTTTTATTTTTCTTCTCTTTTCTCTATTTCATTTCATTTTTTCATCTCCCTTGATGCCTTCCTTGCTCTTCCCAACCTATATTACCATGCCTGGCTTCTTCCATCCTTCTACACCTTTGTCTTTATTTATGACCTCAATGTTTTCTCTTCATCCAACTCCTGGTCCACCTTTACCTCATCCCTTGTTGGATCTCCCTTATGTTCTCTAATTTCACCTCCACCTCTTTAGAGCGTGGTCACCAATTGTACTGCTTATGCATACATCTCCTTGTCTATTTCCTTGTATCCTCCATTCCCTTGCCTTAATACATAAAATATGGTCAGGTTGCTTACTTTAGGATCATCCCTTTCTTTCTTTAATGCCTCTGTATGTTGTGCTCAGACTCTTTTTTTTGTCCCTCTCTAACTACTCCATTCACCCTCCCTATCACCTTTTTCCTTTTCAACCCTCTGCCCATTTTGAACATGCTATGGCCTCCAAGGTCTTCCAATCAATTTTGGCTTACTATGAGATATATACCAATCTTATGGCTCTACATAATTGACCAGGACCATGGGCTCATATGACCAACTAATAAGCCTGAGTGTTTTTAAGCCATCAGGATGAAAATTTCTTCCCCACCTATTCTAGTCTTGCCTATTTTTAACCACTTTTACTCTGACCTTTGAAGATGTTAGAATCAAAACTAAAACCACCTTCAAATGGAAGCTTTGGGATACCCATGTGGGGATGCTATCTACACCCTCTCATGTACCCTACCTTTCAATAATTCCCCATTGATTCTCCCTTCTTAGAATACATCTTCTTATGCCTTAAAATATCCCTTACTTTAATGCCCAAAACCCACAACCTGCTCCTTCATTTAATTAATATTATTATTCACCTCGTTCCATATTCTAAAACCCCTCAGTGTCTTTCTCTAAATTCCCTCAAAACTCAACTTTTACTTATTTTGGGGCCCTACTGACTCAAGGGTTAAGGGTTCAAATCTTCACCACTTCTCACTTACCCACTCTACTACTTTGCTTCCTTGAACCATTGAATAATAACCTGTCATAGCCTATTAATGACATTGTTGTGGAATGTGTATAATGTCAGCTTATTTGGATGGTGATGAAAGAACCCATCAGATCAATGTGAAAATTCAAAGTAGTTTCAAAATTTTTAAATCTTGGTAGTGCATATATCTGTCTTTCCTTTTCTTTACAATGGTGGCAGAAAAATTCACGCTTCAACTTGCCTATCCATGACTATAGATTCCTTTTACATAGTTGAAGCAATCATCTAAATTGAATCCTAGATCATCTCATCCACCATTTTTACCACACCCATTAGAAACTATTTGATAGCCATCTTTTCCACCCTTTGGTGCTTCCCTTTCTCCAATGTCCTTCACCTGGACCTACCTATATGATATCGAATTGGGATAACCAAGTTAACCAACACCCTTTGCCTCAAAAGAACTACATTTGGCCTGACATTTTTTTTGGATCCCTATCTATGAAACTATGTAGGTAGCATCCACTTGTTGCATGCATCTGGAGTTAGCTCAAGCATCCCCTTCCAACCCAAACCCAATCCACCCACACTTTCATCACGTCCACCTTGACGTTAGTTATTTTTGACCTAGAACATTGGTTCTTTTTGCAATAATTTTTTCTTGTAACAACCAAACTTGTCATGTTTAACTTCTAAACATTTGCACCACCTCATGAAAAATCAAACCATTTGTGTTTTTCTCAAGAGCACTACCTATCTTGGATATCTGAGTCAACACCGACCCTATCTAAAAACCTTGATAAGACTAAGCTGATCATCTATGACAAATGTTGGGGACTGATTACCTTGTCATTTATCTTATAATCTAACCTTTTTATTATCAACATTGGCACCTTTAGTCTCTATGTAATTTTGACTATTTCACCTAGTCATATTTTGTGAACCCATTGGCATTTCACATACCCAACTACCTTGTGGCACCACCTAGTACCTTCCCATCAATTGCTTATCAAACCTACACCTGATTCAACCTTTCCTCATTAACTCTCATTTTGAGGGGGAACACCTCCTTCCATACTAAAGGTACCTTGACCTTCAACCAAGTGATTCATTTTTGTTTTGTAGCTTGTTAATTCAAAACCACATAACAAAAAGGGGCAAAATGTAGACACTAGAAAACTACACACTTATAATTTTTTGATGACTAAATTCCTTGAGACCTCTTAAACATTTTTAAGCCTTAACGAACCCCTCTTAACTTAACCAAATCATTATTATCCTAGTCACAAATATCATTCAAAATCACTATTTGAAAGTATTATTCAAAAGTACTATTCACCATCACTATTCACTATGGGACCCACTATCACTATTCATGATGGCATGGGAAGTGACATGGCATGTGATTTTGAGGTGATATGGCAAGTGGCATGGCTTAGAAGTGATGTGGCTTGATGTGGGACATCATACCCCACTTGGGACCCTTCTCAAAGTGCTTGATGACCTCATTCAAGCATCACAAGCCCCCCCTTGAAATGTGGTGAATTTTCCCTTAAGGGGTCATTATTCAACATGTATTTTTGTCTTCCCACATGAAATTAGACTTTAAAATAGATACCTACCTCTTTAAGACTTTGGGAAAGACAAAGAGCGTCAATTTCTGACTTTTTAGCTCAAATGGAGGTTCACCAACCCAAATGGGGGACTTTTCAACCCACATGGGAATCCCCACCAACCTCACCTTAGACTTTTCATCCCCCACATGGAAAATGGTGCCATATTTGGTGTGCCACCCCTTTAAGTGCTTGTGTGAAAGTAAAAAAGGATGGGGAGAGGTCTTTAAGCCTCATTCAAACCCATGTGCATGATTTCCATTCAAACTTGGAGACTCACCAATCTACATGGGAATCCTCACCAACCTCACTTTGAATAAATCATGAGCCCACTTGGATAAATTTGAATTGATTTAATATTATTCTATTTTGGCATGTTTCTTCACACAAAAATGCTATAAGTACCCCCCTCTCCTTCACCCAGGAAAAGAAAAAGTGGGAAGTTAATCTTTTGTTCTTAGCATATCACTACAGGTTTTTTGAAGGATGGCATCATTTTGGAGGTCATCATAAAGGAGGTTATCATATTGAGAAGAAAGAGATAAAGCATCCAAGTTCTGTCAAAGTTCTGCCAAAATTGCTTCAACAACATCAGCACCAACATTCTTCTTCAAACTTGGAAGGTAACCTTGGTTTTGTTTGTTGCAATTTAATTTCTTATCTCTCTTGACATATTATTTCTTGAATTCCAAACCCACCCTTTGGCTGCCTTCTTCTCTTGGCCTTGATATGTTTTCCCCTTTAATCTCTTCATTTTCCTTTCTCCTTTATCCATTTACCTCTTTTCTCATTTCCCTCTTTACGATCTTCACTCTATTTTTCCCCTTACCCTTTTTCCACCTCAATCGTTTGTTGCATTATCCTTCTCAACTTTCACCCCTTAAACCTTTTCCATATATACCATTCTCCAAACCCAACCCCATTACTCTTTTGACCCTTATCATTTCACCAAACCAAAAACCAAAATCTTGCTTTTAACTAATTTTCAGCATTTTAATTATTCAAACTATTTGCTTTAGTTTAATTATCTTAGCAAAACATTTAGTTTTAATTAATCAAATTTAGGTTATTTTATGTATTTAATTTCAGTTTTCTGTTTTAAATACATTTTTCTTTCATTTTTATCTATCAAACTTAAGTGTTAAAAGCAAGTGGATTGACATCCTCCTAGAAAGTTGTTGCTTTTAGGATCTAGCTCATGCTAGGCAATCCACCCAACTACTTGTCTAACAAATAAGTTTTTGTGGTAGTGTTTATTTATATGTAGGTATTATTCTCTAGTCAAAGAAGAGTTCTCCATAATATTTTTGATTCAATGCACACACTTTAACAAGTATTCTTCCACACCCTTCATTCCTAGTTTCTTTATTTTCAAAGAATTAAGAAAAGCAAAAAAAATGAGAGAAACAATATCATTGGCAACATGTATTAATTGTTTCTCAAAAATTTATTCATATTCATCAACAAAAAATTATTTTTTAAGTAAAGTTTAGAGTTCAGAGTTCAAAGTTCTTTTCTTTTTTTAGGAGGCTCACTATTGAATTTCCAAAAGAATGGTTGTAAGTTTAGATTTCTAGTTTAAGAATATAAAGGATGTCTAGAGGATGGTCTTTATTGTTCAAAATATGACTCTACTTCATGAGGTTCAATTTTATCCTTTCTTATCTGGAATATCTTATCTAAATATTTTTTTGTATCAATAAAATTTTTAGCTTTGGCTTTCTTGAATGATTCTCTTTGTAACTTGATCACATCGTGCCAAGTATGAATACTTTTACTATAGTATTCTTCATGGATAGGAGCAGGTTATTTAGTTGGTTCTTATTTGCTTAGACTATTGTTTAGATCTTCTAATTCATTTTTAGAAGTTCCTTAAATCTAAATGACTTTTGCTTTAGCTATAAGTCTCTTATTATTTTCAATGAGATTTTAAAGATCTGAATGAATCCCTTTTGACCATATGGATGCTTGACTGATTAGGATGATTAATCAATTTTTTATAATTAGTGTAGAATTATGAATATATTTGGGGATCATGTATCCTTCTAAGATGGAGGCATTGTGTAATGACATATGGAATAATTTGTAGATGATCTCTTAAATCATTAGCTTGTGAATCAATCCTAATGATTGTTCTATTAGGAAACTGTTTGACATAAGTAGCAAATTATAAAGATTTTCTAGGTTTCTAGACAAAATCAGTATTAATGATCCATTTTTAAAAAAAATTTAGATCTGATCATGAAATTATTTTAATAAGAATAATCTGACTATTTTCATTGGTTCCACACACCATGATTTTACATTGTCTTGGACCATGTTTAACATCAAGATGGAGGGTATTTTAAAATCTATAAATGACTAGTTATTGGATAGCAAGAGGACAAGATCCTTATATCATTTTTAGGGCAAGATATAAAGGGAAAACACCTATAGCTATAGCACCAATGTGCAATAATTTATACTTAGACTGAGATTTTAACTACCTAATAGACTTAACATCTAAGATCTAAAGGTTACATTTATATTCATCTGTTTGACGAACTTTGATAATATTTTATGAAACTTCTATACTAGTCTTAGCTAACAAATGAAATGGAGACTATTTATAAAAAACTTCAACAACCTTTAAATAAGGTAATTTATATTCAGAGATATGATTACTTTATTCAAGAACAATAATAGTCTCATTTATTAGAAGAAAATAACCAAGTGACATATTAGTGAGGTTAAAATCATAAAAAATACTTATAGTGTCAATATATATCTAGTTGGATGTATCCATTATCTGATCCTATCATCATTACTAAAAAAATACACAATACCACTACCCATGCCTTGAAAGGATCATCTCCTTTACTATTTTTAGAGAGACAATAGAGAATAGGGATATAATAACACAGTGACAAATACAGAGAACAAGAGATGCAAGAGGATTTTATTGATAAATTTGTGTGTGTATGTGTGTGTGTTTCGAATTATTAGTATGAATTCGATAAATCAAGGTCATAACTAGGAGTATTTGGAGTAACGAAGGTTATTTTTAGGTATTGTGCACACAATTAACTCTCGATTATTATTATTATTATGTGTTCTTAGATCATTATTAAATAACATTTTTATAAACCAAGGACCTAATAAAGAGTGATGTAACCTGAATAAATAATGATTATTGGATATACGTAATATTTGACTATATTTTTTCATTATTATATGTCTCTATTATATTATTATACCAAAATTTGACAAATAAAGGCCATATTGAGGATTAAAAAGATGAATAAAGTCTTATTTTGGGATATATGCACACAATTGACCCACTTATTTATTTCATTAAGTTTTTGTCTCTTGTTATTAGATAAAATTTTATAAACCAAGGCCCTAATTGGGAGTGACCAGAGAAATGAAGGTGAATTTGGGATTAACATATAAAAATCACTCTAATTGGATTTTATTGGCCCTAAATTGCCTTATTACTGCAAGATCTAATCAAATTCAATAAAATGACAATAACTTTCTCCTAATACATATATTTTATGGGTAAAATTTTTAAATTTTTAGTGTAAACATTAGCCATCTAGTCCTCACACCCTTCAATAACCTTAAAATTAGTCATTAATTGTCATTATTTCTTGCAATTATCCAATCTAAGTGCAAGAATTAGTCAATTTACAGATAGTTTTAATTAAATAGCTCCTATTACCTATTATTGGTCTCCATTAGGCCTTATTAATTTAAAAATGGGTCGATCTGGGGCTAATCTCACCCATCATTAAACTTAATTGTATATTATTCATCCTATTGTGTTTCATTTAGTGAAAGATTTGATTTACTTAAAGCTAGTTACCTCAATCAGTCCTAATTCATCATTATTGGTTATAATTATCCTTTATTATTATAAATAATATTTGTCAATTTTAGGCTAATCACACTCTTCACTAACCTTAATTATTGGTTATTAGTTATTATTTATTAAAATCAGTGGTTGTTAAAGTAAGAGTTAGTTCATTTTGAGGTAATCACACCTAAATTCCCATAATTAGTCATTATTTGTATAAATTAACCCTGATTAGAAATTTTATTGTCGGTTTTTGGATAATTACACCATTCATTGACACTAATTGATCATTGTTAGTTATGATTTGTTTCAATAATAACTTTTTACTTGATTAGACTGGTGAAGGCTGATTTGTGACTATTCATAACCTTCACTATTAGTTTTAATTCACCATTCTTAGAGAAATATTTGGTTGTTCTCAAGCTAATCACAAGCACTTTCACCTAATTAGCAATTATTAGTCACAATTGTCATTTATTAGAGTAAAAAATTGTAATTATAGGCCTCAAACCATTCACCAACATTAATTGGTCATTATATGTCATGATATTTTGTAATTAGTCGCTCTTAGTGCAAGTGTGTGTTGAATTAGAGATAATCTCACTCAATTAGTCCTTATTACTATAAATATATTTTTTAGTGTTAATCATGCCCTTAATTGACATTAATTGGTAGTGATTAGTTTGAATTGGCACTTCTTAGTGAAAGAGGTGATTAGTTAGGAGATAATCACTTTAATTAGCCATATATTCATTTAATTTTGGTATAAATTGACCCTTATTAGTTCAAACATTATTTGACTTGAGGTTAATCTCAGCATTCACTAGCCTTAATTGGTTCATATTTTTTTATCATTTGTTAAAATTTGATTGAACTATTAGTATAAGATATCATTGATATTGCAATAATATACCGTAATTTCTCATTATTAATAATTATTAGTATAAAGTAAACCTCATTAGTAGAAACAAATTTTGAGTTTTGGCTAATTTCACCCCTCACTAACAGTAATTAGTCAACATTTGTTACCATTAAATATTTTTAGTACAATTTTAATTTTGTTTGGGGATAATCACAACCAAATTTCCTTAGTTAGACATTATCAGTTTATTAGAGTAAACATTAATTTATTTTGAGTAATGTTAACTTATATTGACCTTAATTGGTCACTATTGGTCCCATTTTCTCCTCTTAATGCAAAATTTAGTCATTTTGGATCTAATCTCATTAATCATCTATTATTAGTCCTTTTTAGTCATTATTGGTCCAATTTGTCTCTTATTAGTTTCAAAAATGGTTGATTTATTGTTAATCATACCCTTTAGTGAGCATCATTTGTTATTATGGGTCCCAATTTTCACCTTTTACTATAAGAGTTGATTGATTTGGATAGAATCACCATAACTAAATTTAACTGGTAATTATTATTTATAATTTGTTACAATTGGTTATTCTTAATGTAAGAGTTAACATAATTTTAGATAATCAATCATAATTTCCCATGATTAGTTATGTTATTGGTATAAAATATCATTTATTATATAAAATTTGTCTCATTTTAGCCAATCATAATTCTCATTGACATTAATTGGGCATTATTTTTCATAATTTTTCATTATTATTGTAAGAATTAGTAATTTGGATAATCACAACCAATTTTAAATAATTGATAATTATTGGTCATAATTATCTAATATTTAAAGAAATAATGATTGATTTGAGGTTAATTTTACCCTTCAATGGCCTCAATTATGTGTCAATATTTATTTAAACTAGTCGTTATTAGTGCACACAATTGTCAATTTGGGGCTAATAATACCAAATTATCCCTAATTAGTTATCATTGACAATAATTAGCCAAGTTGAATTCGCATAAAAATTATTTGATTCGAGTCTAATCACATCATTTATTGAGATAAATTGGTCATAATTATAGTCTCATTTCTACTCTCTTGATTTAAGAATTGATATATTTTGGACTTTGGTTTATTAAAATAGGCCTATTAATAATATAAAAACATATGATAATCATAACCATGGACTAATTAGGTGTGCATAACATTAAATTGTGCTTTATTTATATTAAATAGGGCCACCACTTATCAATTTTTTTTGAATAACAAACTAAAAGCATTGAATAAGAAAAATATGGATTAATTGTGAGTGTATTTCTCACAATTGGCATTTTTTTTCTCTTTTTACACTTTAATTTGGACATCAATTTATCATTATTGGTCACAATGCCTGAAACTAAATAATATTGAACAACTTAAATCAAGGTGAGTGGGGTGGTAATGGTGGGGGCCAGTGATAAGATATTTTAGGTTATATAATAATCTATAGAGTCCATATAGTGCAATAGACCCAAATTCAGGGCAACTATTGGATTTATATGATCTGCACCCATTGTAAAGGGTTATGTAACTTACATGTTGGTGACATCTTTGATTGGCAGGTTTATAATGTCAAGGGTTGATGAGGACTTCATGGGATATGACTCAATTATAATAGGGACCTAAGTCTATTGTGTACTTCAAATCAATGTTGTAATGTTGCAAATGTGGGGAGAATATACTTAGTTCCCATGGTCTATCTTAATTATGATTTTGAAGGACACATGTGGAGTTAATGTTGGGCTAAAGTGCACATGGAGCTCATGATGGGCTAAAGGGCACATAGAACCCATGCTACTTGCTAGGCAACTCAATAGGGGGTAGGTGAGCAGGACACTTGGAAGAAAAATGTTATATTTAAATTGAATGTTTTAAACTTTTATATATAATATAATATTAATATTTATAAATAATAATAATAATAATTATTATTATTATTATTATTATGTTATAATAATATTTATATATTAAATAATATAAAAACATGTATATAATAATATATATATAATTTTAATATTATTATTTAAAAAATTAAAAATTATATAATAATATAATATAATATTATTATATGATTAAATATATTTATATTATATTATTATTTTTTATATATTAATATTTTAAATACAATTTTATTTATACATATAATTTAATATTATATATTATAGATTAATATTATATATAAACTTTTTTATAAAATATAAGTCAAAATTCAATATTAAAATATTAAAATGTCTAATATAATAAAATGTAATAAGATAATTAAATATATAAAATAATAACAATAATATAAAATATAAGTAAATTATATAAGATAATAAAATATCTAATTAAATTAATATTAATTATAATATTATATATTTAAAATTATAAATAATATATAACTATCATTTTATTTAATTTTGAAAAATATTTATTATATAAATATAAATAAATATTATAATATTAATATAAAATTTGAAAAATATTTTAAAATATATAAAATAAAATAATATAATATATTAGAATATATAATATAACATATATTATAATATAATATATATGAAAATATATAATCTATTAAAATATATTACAATTAAAAATTTTAATATTAAAATTAAAAATATATGATATAATAAAATATATTAAAATAAAATACTTACTGTATATAATTGGGAAAAAAATAATTCCTTCGACAACTGCTAGTTTATATACGTTCTTCCATTGTTCATTATGCAATACTAAAGGTCATTATCAACATAAATATGGGTTTGGACGTGTGAGGGGAAGGAAGGACAAATTGGTACGACATGCACTTGGTACTCTATATCGAAAACAAAATCAATGCATTATCCATGTGCAGGCAAGAATGACTTTTGAGACACGGATGACATCATGGCCAAACTACCATCGGATGCCCATGCAATTTTGATGGCTAGATAGGAAGACGTAGACAATAGGCATTCTAAGACACACTATTGGAAAAGCTATTCATTACAACTACAACTCCATTTGACACTTTTATTAACCTGCAAAGAGAAGTCTTTAAACTCATAAGGTACTAGGAAAATTGACATGTGAAGTTAAGTTAAGATACACTTGCACAAGACAATAACCATCACATACACTTAGATAATCCTTGAATGAGGTAAAAAACAACTATCTTTATTGATTCAAGACAAAATTTTGGTAGGGTTTCACCATACCCAAGTGGAGTTATATCAATAATGGCCAAAAGTGGCTCCATTTATAGAATTTTTGAGAAAGAGAGAGGAAAGAACAATCTCAAATATCATGGACATTTGTCAAAATAAAACATAAGGGTTACATGTGAAACTGATCCTACAAAGTTTGGAAGCACCATTGGCAATCAAACATTATCAGAATAGTTATGTTGAAATGTCATGAATGAGGAACAGATGAACAATGTCCTCCAACCTAGATGTCTTCATAAAACATGATGGTTTTCCCAAGAAAGATGCAGAGATCCTTTGGTTAACTTTGAAGTAAAAGCTATCAAGCACTAAAAGTCTTTACAGTCACTCATAGCTCTCTAGGCCTTGCTTATTCCATTTGGCAGCTATGTTTTATTCTAAACCTCAGTTGCATATGTCAAAAATGGCTTGTCAATTTTTTTAAAAAACCCAAGGTCTCATGTGTTCCCATTTGCTGCTAAAAATGGACTTGGCCTTTTACATGTTAACCTTCATCTTTCTTGTTAAACCTTTGTGACCCGATGTAATGTGAGCCTTTAGATCTCACATCATCTCACCCATTCGATCTTGTCTATGTGAAGGGCCACAGAGTTTTGGATCTTCTCCTTGACCTCTCAAAAATGTCTCCATATATTCCAAGTGGCATCCTCGCATTCATTTTATTATTGACCCCACACATTGTTAGATCAAGATGAATGATCCAACGAGGACCGTTGCTCTGCCTGGGACTCACTACTTAAACACCAATAGCTAGCCCATGACCCTAAAATTGATGTCAATAGACCCATCATAAATTCCTTCAAGATATTTTCCTTTGATACTTTTTCTTGTGGATCTATTTTATTTCAGACTTTTTTAGCCACTTTGTTTCGTCACTTTTATCGAGAGAATTCATTTAGGCTCTTTGCATCAGGTCTTTTCCTTCAGGCTTTTTTTTAAAAAACAAATACTTTGGTCTCTTTTTATGCATTAATTCCTTTGAACTATTGAATGATGCTTCGGCTATATTGAAAAGGACCCTCAGAAATCTTGACAACACCCTTCCCAGAAGGAAAATACCCTTCGAGGAAATTTGAAAGTATCATCGACTTTCTTGGATATAGACTATTTTTTTGAAAATAACCCTTTGGAACTTTCCATTTAGTATACTTTAGGAAAAACATTTTACCTAAAAAGTGCCCTTTAGAACCTCTACATTGAACCACTTTGGTGAAGAAAGGTACCCTTTGGGATTACTAAAGATGCCCCTCAACTTTCTGAAATGGACCTTTGAAATTCTTGCAAATGAATCCTCCGAAAGGAAAATTGTCCCTTCGGGTTTTTTGTAAAATGTCCTTTCAAAAGGAAAATACCATTCAAAAACTTTGCAAAGGACCATTCGAAAAGATTGAAGTGCCTAAATAGTATTCTAATCATTTCTAGATAGTGTCTAAATAGTATTCTAATCATTTCTAGATGGGGTATGATTTGTACTTGTTGATTACTTTATCTATGTTTGTAATCATGTTATTGAATAGTTGAAATTTTATCTTAGTTTTATAAGCTTATACAAATTGTTTAATTATTTTATAAAATTTCAATTATTTATTTGTTTTTAGAATTTTAATTTTTGGTCAATAAAATAAAGATTATATTTACAAGATTTTTCTAACTTTTTATTTAAAGTTATAGTTGTTATAGTGGAGAAGTCACTTGGAGAAAAAACTTTAAAATTGTAAAGACAAATTATATATTTTATGGAAAAAATAAATTTATAAAAAAAAAATCTTAGAAATGTAATAAAATGCCTATCTTTATAATATTATAGAAAAGTCTCTTGAAATTGATTATGGAATATTCTTTAACAAACTACAACATTCAATTTCGTGCTTGCCAACACTTTCCAATCCTAATTTGAATGTTCCCAAAAGATATCAAGTTTATTCTTCAAACTTTTGAGGCAAATACAAGCTTTATATTGTTAGATGCTTAATTATGCATATGTTATCTTTGTTATCAACCATTTTTTAATAGTAATTGTGTTTTCTATTGATAATTTTTAGATCATGTCATATTTATTTTATAGGTAAATATACACTACACATAACACGCATGTGTTATAAACTTTATCAACAATAAAAGAATTAAACCCACATCCATTCTCATTCTCACTTATTTTATTATTTCTTTTGAGTTTATTTTTCTTAGGCTGTGTTTGCATTGTTCTTAGATCAGGAGAAAACACATTCACATTTCTTGTGTTTTCAATGAATCGATAATGCCACCATGGAGGGGAGATAAGCAACCAAAAATCAAACTTATTAACACTAAATTTTAGCTATTTTATTATTTACATTATTTTATTTTTCAAATCACTTTTTATAAACAACCCGTTAAAGTACAAGATAAAAATTTGTGAACCATCCCCATAACCCTCTGTCTAACCCTGTTAACCCTCCTAGACTTCTTAACCACCCTGGTACTTAGGAGGATTTGACTACACCCATAGTTGACAATAAAATATAAATTGAACAAATAATTAGGAGAATGAGGGACCCCACTTCGACCAACACACACCACACCTATTTGGATAATACCCTAGAGTCATTATTAGGCCATGTTGTTTTGGTTATGAATCAAATTGATAGATGGGCATCATATAAGGAAAGATGTAGGGCTTAGTATGTTAAAAACATTTTAGCATATCAGGTGAAGGACAAAAAAACATCAAAAGACCTAATTTGTAACTTATTCATTGATCTAACAACTAATGCATCTTTTCCACTATCCACAAAATATTTCACAATCCACTAATGTCAACACAATTTGATTAGAGACAATTTTTTGGAATGATGGTGGATGGTGTTTGATTACCCACCTCATAACAACCACATGGTTCCATTGTATTTTTAGGAAAATCTATTTTGAGTTTGTCCTCAATGATATTCTCAACTATTTTTACTCCTCAGAGTTTCAGGGCCAAGGGAAAGGCTTTGCATAAGATAGAACAGGTACATGTCATGCATCTAATCAATGTACAAGAGTCCCTACCTAAAATCCACCTCAACTTGAGATCCTCTCTATAATGAAGGAGGTCATGGAGATCAACACTTTTGAGAAACATTTAATATTTTTTGAAACACTTTAGTGAAAATTTAGATAAGATATTCTAGTTTGTGACCTATATTTTTTTATATTTTTTCAATGAATACATTCTTTAATGAATTTGGCAAGTAAATAGATCCTGAGAATTGAAAAAAAAAAAAGGATAGCCATCCATGCGGCATGCCTAACTACGTAAAAAAAATGAAAAACATTTTATTTTTAATGTGTATAGAATTAGGCCTAGTTTGTGAGCATATAACTTTTTACACACTTGGATCAATGACAAATAAATTACGTGAACATGTATAGGCATGTATGTTTGTGGCATGTAGTGGCCTAAAAAGGTATAGTTAGAAATCAACATAGTTTGAAACCTTAAATTAATCGAAAAAATATAAAAATCATATTTTTGGAAAGAGGAGAGCATGCTCATCACAATGGTATTAAGTTTTTAAATTTTCACATTGAAATTTGTAGTGTATTTGGCCTTCAAAGTTGATTTTTTTATAATAACTCTTAGACTCAGCTATATATTGACAGGTCCAAGCCTTTGGCTCGAGAATCCAAGCCATTCTTGAGCTAAAAGGTGTGGGATTTGAATTCAAATTCAAATAACACAATCACATTAATGTATAATGAGATCATGCTAATAAATAATGTAGTCACATTATTATAAAAGTGATAACATGATTGCATTACTGTTGTTTTACATATTAAAGAACTGAACATGTAAATGGAGTGAATGTTTGTTAATAGACAATGTGATCACATTTTTAATAACGCGATCACATTCCAATTATTTTGCACATAAAATCATGTGGACATGCACATGAAGGCAACTTTGGCTATAAGCTTATATTTACTTCTCTTAATGATAAGTATAAGTGTACATTTATAATGTTATATATATTTCCTTGTACTTTAAATTTATTTTAGTAAATATAAGAAATTAGGGTCACTCTACATTTGATAGAGTTGGTCTCACATCTGCACACCTTATGATATGGAAAATAGTTTTCCAAAATCAAATTTGGTTAGTACTTAGGCATTTTCAGGATCTAGGTATTAAACTTATAGATTTTAGTACATAAATTTTGCAATTGATATGTATTTTTGGTAAACATATCATTCATTTTTAGGTTTTTGTGCCTTCTAAATTGATTTTTATCATTTATAAGAGTCTTAGGTTTATCAAAATTGAAGTTTAAAAACTAATCACTTTGAACTTAATCCAAAGTGATGTGATTTGGGTAGTGTAGGTCATATTGATGACCTGCACACATCAAACAACATTTTTTTGTTAATTTCACTTGTTCATCATCCCTCCCTCATCCTTGATCACTTTCTAATCATCCCTCATTACCCCTAATCACTCTCTCATCATTCTTTATTATCCCTAATCACTCCCTTATTGACCCTCACTATCCCTAGTCATCTCTAATCACTCTCTTATCATCAATAATCATTCCTCCATTGACCCTCACTATCCCTCATCATATATAATCACTCCCTCCCCTTCCTTAATCATCCCTAATCACTTTTTCCTCATCCCTCATCATTTGTAATCAATTATTCATCCCTCTTCATCCCTCCTCATCCCTAATCACTATCTCATTGACCTTCATTATTTCTCATCATATATAATCACTCACACTTATCATCCCTAATCACTCCCTCCTCATCCCTAATCAATCTTTCCTCATCCTTCATCATCGATAATCACACCCTCATTAACCCTCACCATCTCTCATCACTACATCATTGACCCTCATCATCCCTCACCATATCTAATCACCTTATCATCATCTAACTTAAGTATATAATCTAAAGATATCTTTGATTCCAATCATATGTTATTTAATCCATTATAATAATAATAAAAAAATTAGAGGTTTTGGTTGAAATATAATTCAAGAACACAAAATAACACAATCATATAATATTATCTCTGGAAATAGATGTTTTATTGCTCACAAAATTGCAAAAAACATATGCTTATCTCTAGAAAGAGATGTATGATCCCCTTCTCAGGATACATCTATTTTTATACATACTT
The DNA here is from genome assembly GCA_037957365.1 of Torreya grandis. Taxonomy (NCBI): domain Eukaryota; kingdom Viridiplantae; phylum Streptophyta; class Pinopsida; order Cupressales; family Taxaceae; genus Torreya; species Torreya grandis. The sequence goes on along the minus strand of JARHVA010003322.1, from coordinate 1,911,872 downwards.
TGAAGGTAGGAGGAAGATGTGAAAGGTCACCAATCTTGAGGGATAATGAAGTGGTTTATCTTCCATAATTTACAACAACATAGAATTCAAGAAATTATTTTTTTTAGAAACTTTCCATTTTTAGATTGCACTATTAAAATTGAAATTTTAGGAACTTTCATTGGGTTTTAGGGAGTCTAAAACCACCAAGAATATTTTCATACCATCTCATCACATTATAATCATTCTTATTTTTCCAATGGTTCAAATGGGGAGTCAAACGGAGCTATGGTTTAAAAGTTATGGCTCTCGAAAGTTCTGCCACCAATTGGGATAGAACCATTGTCCGAATTGTCACCCAAATTATCGCCTGAAGTGTTGCCCATATCAAATAGAAATTAAATATTTTCTAAGACTTATTGTGTTATTAATACCCATTTGTGAAATTCAATTTTATTATTGAATGAATTGGATGATCTTCCAAATTTATAGTCAAGTAACATAAGTACCAACATAAAATAGAGTCTGAATTTTAGTTCATCAAATTATCTTTGTTGTGCAGTTGACTAAATGAAAATTTATTTGGTTCTACCTTTGGTAGCTTAGTTCAAAAGATAAAAATTAAACACAAATATCTTGTATAATTTTCAAATTTTAAGAAGATTTGAATTAGATGCAAAGTTATTTAGTGTTTCACATTCATGTATGGCTTGAATCTTGGTCAGGTCACACATGCACTCCTTATGTGTGTAATGTATCCCAAATATTTTATCTCTTTTTTGAAAAATGAATATGTTTATGCAAAATGTGAAACACTAGTTCAACATGGTGTAGACGTTCATCCCATATTTTATAAAGATTAATATGTCATCAAGGTAGATTTTAAAAATGACATAGGTAAAGGGCTTGAGGATGTCATTCAACATCTCAATGAATGGATTTGCTACATGAGTTAACCTACGACATAACCAACTAGTGAATCAATCCTTCCTTTATTTTTAAGACCATATTCCAAATGTCTAGAGGTTTAATATGAATATGATGATACCCAAACTTAAGATCAATTTTGGAAAATAATTCTACACCATGGATATGGAAAAAAAATGCCTTAATATTTAGATGAAGATAATAGTTATTCACTTTAATCTTATTAAGATTTTTTTAATTGATTCACTACTTTGGAAAAATCATAATTGGGCTTATGCAAGGTAATGATTTGGGTATGATGTGTCCATTATCCATGATCTCATAGACTTACCACTTGATCTATTCATTCTCTAGAAATGATATGTTGTATAAATAGGTTTGAGGTAGAGGTAGTTAATGGATCAAATCAATAGTATTATTTAGTGTACAATATGTAAGAAATTATTTAGGTGACTAAAATATATCCTTGTATTCATCTAGTTTATGGTTCAATTATTTTGTCTTTGTTATTTTTAAATAAATCACACTATGATATGGTGACATAAGAATGTTATTACATTTACTTCTTACCATCAAGATTATACTTCTTACCATAACTGACAAGATTCTTTCACTTCCTAGCACTAATGACTGAAATATTATGAACTAACTACGATATATGGTATTTTAGATCATGACAATATATCAAAACATTTCAAGGATTTAATTCATAGACTACATGTACATCACACACCTCTAATGGTGAGATGTCACAAAAGATTGCATCTTAAAAAAGTTTGATTTTGTACACCAAGTAATACTACTAGGTGATCCATTTCTCAAGGTCTAGACCAGACCATACACTAGTGTAGGTTATTGATGATGTATAAATTTCAAGTTCAGTTTTTGAAAATATACTTTAAGAAAAATTAAATTCTTTTGACTTTCATTGGAAATGATGAATTGTACTAGCTCACCATTGATCTACATTTGTTAATGAAACAATATTTCTATTTCATATAATTTCTTGTTGGGGAAGTAGAGATATTTTTAGTACCAACCATATCATTAGGTTCATAATCTATTATCTACTTACCTTTTTATAGTTTTAGATAATTTGTACCCACTTCTCGAGATGTACAAGTAGAGAACTCATAATGTGACACACTTCATTGGATTGAATATTGAAGTTATGAATTAAGCAACACTTTCCAATCTTGGACTACTTATTCTAATAGTTTGAAAATTATTTTCCATTCTCTAGTATGATGACTAAATCAATAGACATACAAATAAAAGGCCTTCAATGTAATTATTCGGATAATAAAATGTATTCATATAGAAAGCAATTGATTTGTTTTAGTGAATCACATAGCTTGGTGATCTTCAATTTTTGGTGCTATGGTGGTTTTACTTGATTCTCTTTTTCTAGCAGATTTTCAAATATGAATTACATCATTTCTAATAGGCCCATATTTTTTCATAGGTGTTAAATATTTATGTTTCAAATTTGCCTCCACATCATTTTGATCACTATGTCTTATATTTTATGTTATCACTCAAATCTCTACTTGTATATCCTAGCATTATTAAACCCCAACAAAATACCACCATCAAGGTATTGGATGGAGTGAATAAGGATGAGGAGGGATAAGGAGGAATTGAGTAGAGATGATGAAGGAGTCAATATGGATGATGAGGGATGGTGAAGGTCAATAAGGGAGTGATTAGGGAGGATGAAGGAGTGATTAGGGATAATGAGGGATGGTGATGATTTTTCTTGAAAAGGGAGGGAGTCGATTCAATTTGAGAAAATGGTGGACATAAAAATTGCATGATAGGTAAGGTGGACTGTCAAATTTTTTGACATCATCTTTCTGCAATTCTTCCTCCTCATTTTTGGGAAGGAATGAACCCACCACAACATTAAAAATTACATGACATGTAAGGTATACTGTCAAATTTAATTAGAGTAGCCACTCACATGGACTGTCCTAATTGTTTTATGAAATTTGGTGATGTTAGAAATGGTCGATAGTTTGAAGATCATTGCATTAATTTAGTCAAATATTATTTTTGACCGGTCCATCCTCTTTTCTTCCATGTTGTTTCCATTCGATTCTTGTTTTCATTCATTTCCTTCACTTTTCATCCTCATTTATATGAAGGACGAAATGATCATGTTTGTTCATTACATCCATTTAGTCATATCTAATTTTCTCATCATCTTCTTTTCGTAATGCTTCCTCATTGTTTTTAGGAAGGAATGAACCCACCTAAATACAACAGATCAATGGTTTTCATATCTAAAGTTCAAATTCCCAAATTTCAAGTGCCATAATTAAGATTGATTCTTGTATGAAATTTTAAACATTGTTTCAACAATTATTTGTAATCTTCAATATTTTAAAAATAGTTTTCTTTAGATTTTAAGAGGAAACATTCTATTTTTTGTCATTTCAACTTTTGCAATTAACTTATTGTTAGGTTTTTTCTCCAAAATCACACATTCACCATTCTCAAAGTATATTATATACTCTTTTTTCAATAATTGATCAATGGTTATCTAATTGTGTTGCAAACCAAGAAAATAATATACATCAAGTATATGTTTCTTTTCACCTTGTTTTATTCTTATGTTAATTGAGCATTCCCAATGACTATACTCTGTGATCATTCCCCAAATTCACTTTTGATTTTACTAAATAATCTATTGTTTTAAATAACTCCTTACTTCCACTCATGTAATTGTTACACCTGCTATCTAAGAACCATACTTATTTTGAACTTTCTTGCGCAACATTACATGTTATCAGCATTGTGTTTTGTTTACTAGTGTTGTACTAGTTTTCATTTGTAAAAATTGTCTTTTGTTTATTCATAGCATATTGTCTTTTTATACATTCAAATGAAAAATGCCCAAATATTTTACAATAATGACATTAAATTTTAGATTTATCATACCTTTTTTCCTTGATGATTGTTATGAAAATGGCTATTGCCTCTTCCTCTTGTTGGTGTGAAAGATGTATGTAGGCTTGGTGCCAATTTTTTACTTTCAAATTGAGTAGATTCTCTACCTCTTTTTGGTGAAAAAAACCTCTACCTCTATTGTGATTTGATCTCCCTCTTGTTTTGTTGATTGAAAATTGGGATTTAAATGCATTTTCTAATGAAGATATCCCTGAATAATTTAGTCAAGATGCTCATGTGAAAATAATGAGCTCATTAATTCATCAACTAACAACTAATTTAAATCCTTAGATTCAACAACATTGGCTATTACAACAAAATCAAACTTTGCATACATGCTTCCAAGTATTTTTTCTACAACCTTCTGGTCTTCCATACTCTCACTATGAGTTCTTATTTGATTTACAATGCTCATTACATGTGTAAAGAATGAGTCTATACTCTCAGAGTCTTTCATCTAAAGATTCTCAAAATCCCTTTTAAGTATTTGTAATTTGGTAGTTTTAACTTTTTTTGTATCTTAGTATGTTGTTTGCAGGCTTTCACATACTTGCTTTGATCTTGTTGCAGCTGCAACCCTTGGAAAAATTGAGTCTTCCATTACTTGTTGAATAAAGAATAGTGTCTTTGCATCCTTTTTCTTGTTTTCCTTCAATAGGCTCTTCTTGCTTATGAGAGGACTTGGAATGCTTTTTGGTTGGATGGTTCGAAAAATCTATTTTCCACTAAATCCCAAACATCTTTTGAGCAGAACAGGGTTTTCATTTGTATACTCCAATAGTCATAATTTTTACCATTGAAAATGGAAATTTAGGGTTGATAAATGATACCACTTACTCCTGCCATGGCTTCTCCAAAACTAATCTCCTTCTCTTTGCTTTTTGTTGTTAGGGTTTTTCTTTCTCCTTTTTATAAAACTCTACTTCACCTTTGTTAGGGTAGACAAGCTATGGATCTTTTCCTTTTGACTTTACTTATGGTTGTCACTTTTGTGTTGAAGTATTTTTATTTTTTAAAATCCATACACAGGATGATTTAAAATAAACCCACTTATTTGGCTGAATCATTCCTCCTTTTAAATTGGTCTCTTTAATTTAATGCTTATACTTTGGCTCAAAACCTAAGGACTTTTTTCTTGTTTTAAATGACTCCTTTTTTTTATTTGGGTGCTTCTTGCACTACCCAAAATGTTTCTACTATGATACTATATTTTTGGGTGAGGCATGGAAGTATTTAACTTTACAGGGCTTCATTGCAGTTTTTATGCATTATATTTCGTAATTCTAAAATAGAGTATATCAAAAAATACTTCTATTAAGATTATTACAGAGCTTCAATTCTCAAAAAATACATTGCATTCATCTAGAAACAACTTGATAGAGCTTCAATACTCTCATACATACATTCCATTCATCAAAAAACTAAACTAAAAACTATAATAATAGATCTCTTATTTAGAGATATCTTCGCTTGGAAGCCTTTCAAATTACATCTAGACCAATATGAAAAGATTGGCATTAAAAATATTAAATGCAATCTGTATACACAAAAATGAAAAAGGGATATCAAAAGATATTTGCAATGCATTAAAACATTAAAAATTGATGGAGAATAAACACAAGTCATTAGCCAGCTATAGAAGGAGATGACATGGCAGGGGAGATTAACAATTCTATTGAAATCCAAATAATCTAACCCTTCCTCCCATTCCATACAAATTGATGGTTTGTTTATATGTATGCATACTCCCACTCCTCAACAATATATATGCATCTTAAAATAAGAATCGTATAGTGTTGGTTCGTGATTTTTTATTGAATAATATATTACATTTGATATTTGTTCTATTGAAATCAAAGTTTTAGTCTATGATCTATCTCTCTCTTCGTGTAATGATTAGTCCCTTTATTTATATTAAAATTTGCAATGTAAGCTTATTATAATAATAAATATTTAATATAAGTTCAATGCAATAATAAATAATATGCAAAAATTAACAAGGGCCACATGCATCAACTCCCTACTAGGTAAAATAGAATTGAAATTTGTTTTAAGTGTTTTATTTGAAAAAAATGATAGTAGAGAGTATTGATATCTTGTAAAATTAATTTAATAACAATAAAAAAATGTTCTTTAAAATACAAATTTGAGAGTGTTATTGATATTATTGTGGAGGATACAAATGATGACAAAATATCAATAATATTGATAATTTTCTCATCGTCTTCTTTCCATAATTCTTCCTCATTGTTTTCAAAAAGGAATGAACCCACCTATAATAGATCAATGGTTTTCATATCTAAAGTTAAAATGCCCAAATCTCAAGTTTCATAACTAAGATTGATTTTTGTATGAAATTTTAAAATCTGTTTCAACAATTGTTTGCAATCTTTGAGGTTCTAAAAATAGTTTGCCTTGGATTTTAAGAGGAAACATTCTATTCATTATCATTTTAATTTTTGCAATTAGTTTATTGTTAGTTTTTTGTCCAAAATCACACATTCACTATTCTTAAAGTATATTATAAACCCTTTTTTCACCAATTGATCAATGGTTATAAAATTGTGTTGTAATCCAATAAAATAGTATATATCTGGGATATGTTTCTTTTTACCTTGTTTTGATCTTATATTAATTGATCATTCCACATGACTATACTCAGTGATAATTCCCCAACTTCACTTCTAATTTTACCGAATAATATATTGTTGTAAATAACTCCTTACTTCCACTCATGCAATTTTTACACCCGTTATCTAAGAACTATACTTCTTTTGAACTTTCTTGTGCAGCATTACATGTTATCAACATTGTGTTTGTTCACTAGTGTTGGGCTAGTTTTCATTTGTAAAAATTGCCTTTTGTTTATTCATATCATATTGCTTTTTTCTACATTCAGATGAAAAATTCCCAAATATTTTACAATAATGATATTAAATGTTGGATTTATTATACCCTTTTTCCTTGATGATGGCTATGAAAATGGATACTACCTCTTCCTCTTGTTGGTGTGAAAGACATATACAGGCTTGATGCCAGTCTTTTACTTTCAAATTGAGTAGATTCTCTACCTCCCTTTGGTGAAAAATGATCTCTACCTCTATTGTAATTTAATCTCCCTCTTATTTTGTTGATTGAAAATTGGGATTTCAATGCATTTTCTAATGAAGATGTCCCTAAATGATTCAATCGAGTTGCTCATGTGATAATAATGAGATCATTAATTCATCAATTGATAGCTAATTTAAATCCTTAGATCCCTCAACATTGGCTACTACAACTGAATTGAACTTTATAGACATGCTTCTAATTATATTTTTTATAACCTTTGGTTTTCCATACCCTCACCATGAATTCTTATTTGATTTATAATTCCCATTAAATGTGTAAAGAATGAGTCTCTACTCTCAGAGTCTTTCATTTGAAGATTCCCAAAATCCCTTTTATGTATTTTTAATTTGGTAGTTTTAAATTTGCTTGTACTTTAGTATGTTGTTTACAGGAATTCCCATCCTTGCTTTGAACTTGTGGCAGTTGCAACCCTTGGAGAAATTGAGTCCTCCATTGTTGGTTGAATGAAGAATAGTGCCTTTGCATCCTTATTCTTGTTTTCCTTTAATAGGTCCTTCTCTGGTTGTGAGAGGACTTAAAATTTTTGTTGGTTTGATGGTTCAAGAAATTCATTTTCCACTAAATCCCAAACATACATCTTGTGAGTAGAATAACATTTTTGCCATTGAAAATGGGTATTCAGGATTGAGAAATGATACCACTTACTCCTACCATGGATTCTCCAAAACTAATCTCCTTCTCTTTGCTTTCTATATATTAACTTACTGAACACTTGCTTTCAGTGCCAATTCTTAGACCACATGATTTAGGAGTGCCCTATGATGGTTCACACACATCTTGATCCTTAGGAAAAAGGCAGATCTAATGATAAATCTTCAAATAGCAATGTTGAAAATTGGATTATCATCACCAACACAAAATTAATAATAATTCTTCCAAAGGTGGCGATAGGATACAAAAATTTTCATTCTAGCCTACTAGTAATAATGTTACATCAACCTTTGCTGGCAAGGCTACCTTACCCACCAAAGTGTCTCTACCTATTGAGCGTATGCCACATGCATTAGCCTCACTGGTGGAGACACCTCCTTCAATGTCCCAATCATGACCCTCTCCTAGGGTGAGTGCCCCCAAGGAAGACATGAGCATGGTCACTCTAGACCAAAAATATATTTTACAATGTTCTCGCAGTCCATTTCCATCCCCTAAAGAGGAAGAATATATGGCACACAAGTTAAAACCATTTATAATAAATTATAACATGCCTACCAACCCTATGTATAATAAGTTTATCATGTTAGAAGGTCTTTATGAAGTTAATGACATACACCTTGATATTTTCCAATGATTGTGTACGCTTCAAAGGTTCGAGGTCTTATTGATCTATCGCTTAAGTATGCAGTCAGGACACTTATCATTTTTTTAGTAACATTAAAATTCTTTGTTTGTAATAAGTCAATATTTCTAGCATCCTTTTGTAGCATGAAATATGGATCATTTGGTCTGGGGCCATTTGTCAGGCCATTAGGCATGACACTAGGCATGGTGGGGTAGGCACTTTTTTGGCTCTAAATCTAACTTAGAACATTATTTCTTAGAGTTTAGACCCCACCCATCAAGTTGTGTGGACCCTTTTTTATTTCAACAAATGTATTTTTGGCTTGGCTAATTTATATGCCTCCAATGATGTTGTGAAGTGGACAGCCATGTGGAGTGGGCAGCCATGTGGAGTTGGCTAGCCGACTCTCTCCTAGATGCCCATTGGATCCTCTGAGGTGACTTTAATATGGTAGAGTTGGATGTGGATAAAGAAGGTCACCTTTCAATGTGATGGTATGCAGGAGAGTGGGAGGCATGGTTCTACATATGCAAAAACCTCAGGGTTTTTGATCCTAACCACCACTATAGGAAGGATTCAAACTCCCTATGGTTCACCTAGTCCAACTTCTAACAAGGGGATGACATGGTGCTTCAACATCTCGACAGAGCTTTGCTTGTTGAACAAGATATTTTTTATTTTTTTCCAATTAGGGATAGGCCTATATTTGTTATTCCTGATACTTTTTTATTGAATCATCACCTGATTTGCTTTAAATTTAAATGGAGTTCTCCTCAATTCAAGCCCACATCCACACAATTTTATCTCATTATTGCCCACCTAAAATGTAAAAGAGTAGTGGGGAATATTATTAGAATTTAGAACTTAGTTCCTTGACTAGAAGGAGATGCCTGTTGGATTTAGTGGTGGTCTGAGGTGTTAGGTCAAACTTCCACATTTCTTCAAATCTATGGTAAGCAAACAGTTGTCTTCAGAAGGTGTTTGCACAATGATACAAACCATGAGTTTATTCATGACTAATAGGAGCTAGAATAGGCACCTTTTAATGTTCACTTTCAAACTTAAGTGGCACAGTAGAGGCACAAATCATAGATTAAGGAAACACACAAAGCCAAAGGATCTCAATTGAGATCTCATATGCATTGGCTCAAAATTGATGATAGAGTGTCTAATGACTTCTTTGCTCTCCTATATTCTCAAAGAACTACTGATAGAATTAAAGTTGTTAAGGAAGGAAATGCAAGACTTACCAAACTTTTGGACATCTTACAAGCCTTTGTGCATCATTATCATGATGTTTTCTTAGCACATGCCTCTTCTCCAGAAAAGGAGGTGACTCTCCTCAAATGTATTTAGGTAGTGCCATGCAAAGTTTCTAACTCTCAAATAATTACTTATGATAGGCATTTATCCCTCAATGACCTTTATGAGGTTGTTAAAAAAATGGTTATGGATAAAGACCCAGGATTTGATGGTTTCCCATGTGAGTTCTATCAAATCCTATAGGACATTGTTGACCCTAATCTACATCAAGTTTACATCAAAGTAGTTCTAACCAATTTTTTGGGAACCCTTATCAATTAGAGTAATATTAAATTCATCCCCAAGGCTGGTGATCCTAGAATTATCACAAACTAGACACCTATTACATTACTCAATGTCTCCTATAAGATTATTGCCAAAGCTTTGGATCTCAAGGTAAGACACATTCTCCCTCTTATTGTTCAAAGTGAAAAACAAGATTCATTCAAAATGGCTTCATCCTAGATAATGTCATTAGTGTCTAGGAAGGTATGGAGTGGGATAGACTTTCTAATCAAAAGGCCCTATTTATTAAGATTGATTTTGAAAAGGCTTATGATCGTATTAAGTGTCCCTTCATTTTGGCAATGCTTCAGGCATTGGGGTTTGGTCTAAAGGTTGTTCAAATTATTAATTTTATTCTTCAAGATGCAAGGGCTTGTATTACTATTAATGGAACCCAACCTTCTTGGTTTGAGATGCATCGTACCATAAGGAAAGGTTTCCCTTTGGCCCCTTATATGTTCTTGAAATCGAAGGTTTTAGCTATCTTATAGCTAATTATTCTACCCGAGGTTTGGTGAAAGGCATTTTTCTCAATCAATTTGATCAATAAATTTTAAAAGGCCATTTCAAGGATGATTCCTTTCTCACTCTCCAAGAGGAGGAACAATTTGTTAAAATTCCATGGAATGTTTACATATATTTTTTTTGGCCTCAAGATATTCCATTCAATGGAGGAAGACTCAATAATAGGTAGCCTTTGGACCCTAAACCTCCTTGTCTTGAAGAATTTCAATGGAAGTGGATTTTACCCAAGGTGAATTTTAAGTTCATGAGCATTCCTTTTGCCTTTCAGGCCTCTCCCTTTGACTTATGGTCATATGTGGTGTAAAGAATAGAAAAAATATTTATTTTTGGATAACTAAGCCTCTATCTTTGGCTAGTAAATTTTAAATCTACTCTAAAGTTTTGGCTGCTATGTATGTTTACTTTTCCTTTAGTTGGGGCCCTTTTAATTCTACCTACATCAAATTAGAAAAAAAATTATGAGAATTTATTTGGGCCAATTCTGAAGGACACAAGGGCTTCCATAGAGTTGCTTGGAATATTTGTTATTGCCCTAAAGAATTGGGGGGACTGGGTCTTCTCGATATCAAGCTCTAAGGGCTAGCTCTAGGAACCAAATGGATAATCAAAGGTCATTTTGGGGATGAGGCTTGAAATATTATTCTTCACCATTTTATTTCTCAGGACCTTCCCTATGGTAGGAAAGCATGGCAAGGCCTAGGGCATCACTCTTTGATTATTACCCCAGTGCTTATCAAAATCAAGGGGACCTTTATTATTCAAAGTCTATGGAAGGATTGGGAGAAGCTTAAGCCTCACCTTAGATATGCTAGTGATGGGTTCACAAATGGCCTCTCTCTTAACTCTTAGTCTCTTTGGTGGTCACCTTGCCTTAACTTTCACAATGTTCCCTTTGCCCTAGTCCTCTAGGTTAAAGTGCTATGTCTTTTTAGAAAAGGTGTAAATGTTATCAGTGACCTCATTTGTAAATAAAGTAGGGAATGGCTCACTTGGAAGCAAATTGAAAACAAATATCACCTAATCAAATTAGATGTAGAGGCTATTACAAAAATTCAAGGTTCCATACCTAATGAATATTTACATAAAATTGGAGTTAATTCTCTTGTTACTTGGTGGAGGGATTGGCATTGGCCAACAACCACCCCTTTCACTCCATACACTCCATGGTTAGGATATCAATTATTGGATCCACATCATGTTCATGATAATATGATCAATATTAGGTGGAATTTTCATTCCCATAAAGTGATCTAGGCTAGGCATTTTAGCATAGTGTGGTCTGCTTCTATTGAGCCAAAACAAGCTCATTTTTATGGTGCCTTCTCTACCAGGTTTTTCTAGTGGGTGATCAACTCAAGCATCAAAGTGGGTTTAACCCCATCTACCCATCCTACCATTAACCATAAATAACTAAACATCTCTTTTTTTTGTCCCCATGATCAGTTTGCATGGCATTGAATCCATTCCCTTTTTAAGCCTTTTCACCTAGAATTCTTCACAGGGATGATGGCTCTCTTGGGGGACTCATCTATGATGCCTGCTAAATATAATCTCTTTTGGTAGATATTTTGAGCTAACATTATGTTTCAAATTTTTAAGTATAATAAGTATGCTTTCTTTAATCATGAAGATTTGGAATGTAATTTTTCTATTTTTAAAAAAATTATTGTTCTCTCTAATGTCACTCTTTAGATTCAAATCCAAATAGAAAAGGTCTATCTAGAGCTCAAACACATTTAGTGTTTGCTTGATCATAAGGGGAATACCCCATGTGCTATTAGTTGAGAACCTCCTGATGCCCCATAAAATCATTCACCCACCAGGGATGAGTGCATGAGATTCTTCATGTCAGTCACCACCTCGCTAGCATTCTCCTTGTCATGGTGGTCTGAGTAGTTCCTCCCATTCTAACAGTGAAGGTGAGGGTTGGGGATCTCCTCCACCATCCTAGGATGGTGTGAATAAAGGTTGGGGTCTACCTCTCCAAGGCAAATTTCCATGCCTAGCTTTGGCTATTTCCCTTGAAAGAAATCAAACTGACACCTTGAATGAGAAATAAAACTTTGGTTGGTATCCCTTACCTATTGATGGAGATCCTCCAACCATGGGAGGATGGGTGATAAGCCTTTGGGTCCACTGTCTCCTCTGCCTTCTATGACATCTATGTTTTCTACTACTACATAAGTGTTCTCGTTAATGATATTTGTAATTTAGTTTCTTTGCTTTGTTGGGATGTGATGTGACATAAATTTTTTTGTTGTGGTCAATTTGTGACCACTTTTTATGAATTTTCCTAAGGGATTTCTTACAACCTTGGGTGCATACTTACTCGTGGGGTGTGACTTTTCCACCCATTTTTTTGTATGATTAGCATTGTACCATATCTTGTTTTATTTTAATATATAGGTGCTTTTCAAATTTTTTTAAATTTTTTTTGTCACATATGTAGAGAGGATTACAAAGCAAATTAGTCAAACATTAGTCAAGAAATCATGAAAAACACATTAAAGACATAACAAAACTTATCCTATTTACTCATGTGGAAATTACAAAGGATAACAAGAAACAAATGAAAGAAAACAACATCATATTACCTTCCCAAATGGATTCAACATACAAATGTGGCTCAAAATCATGTTCTCCCTTGATCAAGAGCTCTTATCTTCAATAACAATGGTGGCCACCTCCTCCAATGTCTAAAGAACTCCCCACAAAACCTAGGCTCATGGTTTAGAATCACTAAAATAGCCTATCAATAAAGTTTGTAACTAAAATTAATGGTCAAATACAAAGGATTTTGAAGACAATTCAACATAATAACTTTGCACAAATCAAGCTTAAAAATGATGTCCAAGGCCTTTCTATTTATAGATTTTCAAAAATGACCAGAATTAACCATGATCGTCCATCTTAAGATTGAGATGTGTGGTCATGGATTAATTGAATTTATGTAATTAAAATGCATAATTATCCTCACCATGAATTTGAAAGAAGGGACATTAATGAGGCATGGGAGGTAATAAAGAGGCATGGTAGAACCATAATCCTCATATTTTATGCACTTATGACTTGATGGATGCCACCCCATAGATGACATCACTTGATGATGTAAATAATATAAATCAATTTCCAAAAATAAATATTCAGCAACTCTCATGTAAAATCCACTTAATATCTTGATTTGGATTAATTAGCCTTAAACAAAGTTAATCAACATTTATGCAATTATTTGGAAATTGGCCCTCAATTAATCAAAATGGTCAGAAACTCATATTATTGAGTCATAATTTGACTTGAGAGGAATTAGAAGGTACCATTAGATGAAGTGGAATTGTATTCCCATTTAAGATGTTTAAAACAAAAAATAACAAAGGTATATGACATGTACCAATGAATTAGAAGAAAAGAGTGATCCAGAGCACAAAAAGGTGAAATCATCATTTTGACTCAAAATGAATTGATCAAATTTAGTTGGCCCATAAACTGCATTACCCCATTTATGGATACTTTTACCTAAATTGGCACTTGTAAATGAAAAGTTAAAAAAATTTAGCACGTTTGATGGATTTTAACCTAAAATGTGCTTTTGAGTGCAATTCGAGTAAGATTGACAATTTCAACACAAATGGTGTTAGGAATTGGATGTCTACAACATAAAATAAATGTTAATTGATTATTGCCTTCACCATATTTATGAGTGAAAAAATATTATTTAAATATTAAAATTTATGGTCATATAACCATATTTACATTTTTAATTATAAAATATAATAATTTTCTAAAATACTGTATTAAATGTAAAATGAAAGGCCCCTAGGGTTATACCTCAATGGTAAGCTATTGCAATGGTGACCACTAGGTTATTGTAAAATAAAAGTTTAATCAAATTTAAAAATATACAATCTCTAATATTTATTTCTTATATTATAAATTATATTAACATTATACTATGTTTATTTTAATATTTGAAGGGTAATCTTGAACAAATAAATCTCATAAAAAAATTGCATAACATATAAGGTGGACTATGAAATTTAGTCACTCAATGGAAGTATAAAATCAATGAGTGATAATTTTAAGCTCATTATTATCCATCAATTTATACTTTAAATCAAATCAATCTCCATTACGTATACTTTAAGATGGTGTTTGTTAGGTCAATGTTTGTCTATTACTTTAAAAATGGCCAATAGATTGAGAGGTCGGTGTTTATCTTTTCTTCCTTGTCATTTAGTCTAATCAAATCTTCTTTTTCTCCATTGCTTCTCTATTTTTTGAACATCATCTTTCCACAATTCTTCCTCATTTCTATGAAGGAATGAACCCACCTACAACATCAATAGTTTTTATCTCTATGGATTCTTTCACTTTGTGTTCTTGATAATGGTTTTCTATAGTTAAAAATTTTGTCTTGTCAATGTAAATGGAATGTTTAATTTTATAGGAGTGTTTTGTTAGAAATCTTCTCTAAATGGATGTTTGTTACATGTTCTTTAATCCTAATTTAGATACATCTCCATGTTTCATTGATAAAGGGAATATTACATAAACTCTCAATTTTATAAACCTCACTTTTAGACCAAGGTTCACCCTAATCTTTAAATGATTTTAAATATTGTTTAGTTTGTTTAAAAGTAAGAAAGTGATAGAAATGTTCTGGCATTTCAAGATCTTGGCAATTATATTAGATATTTCTTCAATGTATAGTTAGAAGGTTATTGGGACCCTCATCAAGGTATCAATTTGAAGTTGTCTATTATGACTTTATCTTGCTTATTTAAAAACTCTCAATTTTTTTTATAACCATTTTTGTTAAAAACTTCTTTTAAATGGTCTAATTCTTATTCTAAATAGTTATCGTAAACCCTCAAAGCTCTAGTGGCCAAAGTCTTCAAAACCCCTACGTTTTGGGCCTGGTGATGGTGAGAAGTAGCATGTAAATAAAGGTCAGTGTGTGTGCTTTTTATGTAAACTTTAAGAGCCAAAAAACCATCTTTATTGCGATAAAAGAGGAAATCTAAAAAAAGATAAATTGTCATCTTATTCCACCTCTTTAGTGAATTGAATACTCAAAATCAAATTGATGATCTATGTGGAATTCTTCCAAGTTGTTCTTACCATGTTCCCAACACAAATTCTTGTCATCAACATATCTCTTTCATTCATTTAGTCAAATCTAATCTTCAATATTTCTACAATCTATAAAATAAGATACAATTATTTTTAGAATAAATTATGTGACAATTTTCTTTTCTTTTCTTTTCTTTTTTTACTCATTATATTGAGAATAGAAATTAGGAATGAATCCACCTACAATAGCTATCATTTTAATTTGTATACCCTCTATTTATATTCTTATTCCCATTCGGTCCTATTCATTCTCGTCCTCTTCCTCCATTCATCTAGTCAAATCTAATGTCCTTTTTGAAGGTCCATGTTTGTCTATATAATATCACATTTAGGCATAAGACCCCATAAAAAGAGATTTTCAACCATCCCACTTTAAAAAAAATAGATTGACATTTAAAAGAGAGTTATCATAATGAAATGCATATGACGAGGCTTTGGGACCTCTCTGTTTGTCCTTCCCTTTTTCATGCAGTCACTCACTTTGCCTTTTATGCTCATCTCAAAACTTTAAAATTGATGGAAATATATAAATAAAGAGAGGGAAAAAAAAACACACTCTATGTTGTGGTGAAGATGAAAGCTATTATTTAATTTGGTAAAAAATAATTTGACGTTTCTTTTTTAAAATTTTTACATTTATAATTTAAGTTTGAATTACAAAAATTAAGAAGTAAAAAAAAAAATTAAACTTAAATTTAAACTTTAAAAAAATTGAAAAAAATTTAACAAAACATTCTAATTTTTATTTAAATTTATTTTTGGAATACATCACTTCTAAATTTAAATGTTATAGTTAATATTTTTTTAAAAATCCTAATAATTTATTATCATATAAATTAATATAATTATATTATTTGATATTTTAAAATAAATAAATATTACAAATAAAATTAATAAAATTATATTATGATTAATAAACATTTTATATTTTTTTGGGATAAACACTTTTGACAAAAGATATGAATTAGAAAATGTTTTTGAATGGAACCAAATATTATAAATATATAGTTTTTATTTGAGCTAATCTTCACTAGAAAAATCTTTTCTATTTTAAGAGTTTAATTGTGTATCACTCATACTTCCAACTCTATCCTATTAGTATTGTAAATAAAAGGTAGTTCATTATTGATTCAACACTGGTTAATTGATAATTAAGCAATAATTATGTAATTGTATGTTTTTTTATTATTATACACTTATCTTTACACACTGAGTTTGTGTGAGGTCACTTGAGGAGCACAGAGTTATGGTGGGATTCTATTATAGAATTTCACATCTTCGTTTGTTAAATTTTATTAGTAAAGACACACTTACATCAAATAAATGAAAAATTATGGTTAATTGGTTATGTGCATCTTGCAATCAAAACTCATTGTCTAATTATTGTAATTAGGAGCCTTATTCTGATGAATTTGATATAATAACAACCTAATCATATTGACTAATGATAAATATATGTTGAATAACTTAAGTTCTCTAATCACACTAAGTTGGGCCTGCAAAATGACCTACTATAATTGAATAACCAACAAACAATGATTAATTAAGGACACACAACCTCAAATCAACCTTCATTATTCCATTTACACCTAATTGGCATTTTAGTTTGTATATTCTAATAACAACTTATTCACACTAAATAGTGAAAAATAATGGTTAATTGGTTAACTTGTAGCCCTATATCAATATTCATTTCTTTACTCACAATTCATTGGGGCCTTATTTTGATGATTTTGATATAACATAAACCTGCTCATACCAAATAACAAAAACACAATGGTTGATTGGGTGGTTGTAGATTACAACTCATTGAGCCCTTCACTTATTAATTTGGCCTCCATATTAAAATACTACCAACAAATATTATAATATAAAAAAATTATAATTTAAATGGAGCTCAAATACATACCCTCTATTTACCATTTAAACCTAATATTGACATATTCCTAACAAATAACATAATTTACAAGCAAGATAATTTAAAATAGCAGAACATATAAAGTGGACTCTAAAATTTAATCACTCAGGTAAAGTATCAAATCAATGGGTGACAGTTTGAAGCTCCTTATTATCCATTAATATATACTTTAAATCAAATCAATCAATCTCCATTATGTATAATTTAAGATGGTGTTTGTCTATTACTTTAAAAATTATCAATAATTTGAAAGGTCAGTGTTTCTATTTTCTTCCTCGTCGTTTACCTGAATCAACTAAACTTATAGGAATAGAGGCCCAAGCAGGTCAATAATCAAACATTCAGAATCTAGGGATGCACATAAATAACATAGAGATCATAACAAAGGAGAACAAAATATGGGCATAAGTCATTAAAGACTCAACATTAACGGTTTTAGAAGAAGAGACCAATACAAAGGCTGATAGCATGCAAGAAAGAGAGGGAAAAGAAAGACAAGACAAGGTAAGAAATGTCATTATAAGAGGAGTAAGGGATTATGGTAACAATGAAATAACTTTCAATCTTACAACTGACTTCTTGAGAGAAAAGTTGCATTGGAAAGGGAAAATCAGCCAAGCTAGGAGGATTAGAAAGGTAAGTGATGAAATAGATAGACCTATCAAAGTTGTCATGGGAAACAGGGAAGACAAACTCCAAGTCTTAATCAAAAAGAGACTTCTGAGGGGATCTCACTTCTTTCTAGATGATGACTTAATAGTAAAATAATAAGAGGAGAGAAGGGTAGAATTGGCTAAAATTAGGATAGCAAAGGATGAAGGAAAAAGGGCATGGTTATACAATGAAAAAGAGATCATCACAAATATAGGATCCCATGGTAAGTTTGAGAAGCAAAGAGAGAGTGGGTATCTCTAGGTTCACAAGAAATGGAGGTCAATAAATGGTGACAAAAAGGGGAAAAGACTCGAATTTGAGTTTTTTGCACCAAAATAAATAGCAATCAGGGACCCCCTAGGCACACTTAAATTTAGTGTGCTAGAATTGTAGAGACTACCCTTGGAGGAGGGGTCTGGGATTAGGGCTTTTTATAGAAGAACAAGACATAATTTATCTTATTGAAATGAATGAACAAGAAGGCTACAAAACTCCCAGTTTTGAAGGTTACACAAAGTTTGTGGTTTGGAAAAAAGTAGTGGGCAATGGCAAAGGGTACGGTGGCATAATGGTTTTAGTGAAAAAAGTTGAAGGATGCACAATTTAGTTGGAAAGAGAAGACACAAATAAACAATACATTTAGGTCAAAATTTTATAAAATGGGAATCACATAAACATTGCAATGTGTTATTTTTCTCCCCAAATCTCCAAAACCTACCAAAGAAATGGTCTGGATAGTAAAGATCCCTATGCAGCCATAAAAAAAGATATCTCAATGTATTCCCAACAAGGTGAAGTTCTTATTTTGGGAGACTTCAATGTAAGGACAAAAAATGGTCAAGCTAATATTTTATGCATAAAGGAGGATCATAATCCTATCTAGCTTATAAAAGAAGAGAATCAATAATGGGAAAGATGCTTTGAAGACAATAAGGACATCAATCATTATGGTGAAGATTTTCTTACTTTGTGTGGCACCTTTGATCTAATCATTTGTAATGGCATGGACAGATAGAAGAAATTTGGAAATTTTACTTGAAGCACATACAACACGGTAAGTGTTGTTGAATATCCAATTTGTTCTAAAAGCATGCTGGAAAAGATAGAGTAGGTCACGATTAATGAGCACTTGTGGGAGTTAAAATTTGATCATAGACCTGTGTATGTAAGAATTGCATAGCTGGTAAAAATTCAATAATAAAAAAAAATACAGACCCCACAACATCCAATTACAAAGGGTAGAGTTATTTTGAATCAAGAAAACCATAACAACTTCAAGGTAATGCTAGACCAATTATGTGAAAAGGGGATAACTAGCTCACAATCTCTCAATAGTCATGAGTTAACCAATATGATCCAAGGAGCACTTGAGAAGTGAAAAAGGGCAAAGAACAAGAAGTCAACAAAAAATTATTTTCCAATAAATATTTGGTTTGATGGTGATTTTAAAATTGTAAGAAAATATCTAAAAAGGCTAGGCAAGGAGATGATGAGCATTAGGTGTTACAAGCAGATCATAAAAGCCAAAAAAATAGAGTTTATGAACACAAGGTAGGAAGAGTTAATCTACCTAGGTAAGAATAATCCTAAGCTATTTTGGAAAGAACTTCAGCTAAAGAAGAAGTAGACAGAGAATACCATCACCACTAGTCAATGGTTTGATTATGCAAAACAATTGTATGAGCAAGAAATAGAGACTAACCCTCCTCCCATGATCAGTGCGAGATCTAAGCTTTTCATTGTATAAGAGGTCAAGGTTGGTATAGGGAAGTTGGGGGTTATAAAAGCTAAGAACTTGGTTAAAGTTTAGGCACAATACCTTAAGTGGTGGGTAGAGTTTCTTGCACCCCATATTATGAGAATTTTCAACAACATTATTTAGCATGGCTTCCCTAGAGATTGGATCACTAGCCTAGTGATCCCTCTTTTTAAGAGTGGAGACATTAATAATCCCTCCAACTATAGAACTATCATGATCAATCTATTGTTTGCAAAGTTGTTTGGTAGCATGGTTGAGAGAAGAATCAACAAGTGGGAAAAGGAGAAGGGTAAGAGAGCAAAAGGGCAAGCAGTCTTTAGGTCTAAGCACTCTACTATAGATCATGGAGTTAGTTTGAGACACATCACTTAAAAAACTTGGGATGAAAAGGAAGAGTCTTATTGTTGTTTTGTAAACTTTAAAAAGGCTTTTGACACAGTCCCTAGAGATAAGTTATGGTATAGGATGAAGGAACTTGGCATTCCATAACATCTTAGAGTGGCTATCCATAAACTCTATGAAAAGGTTCAAGTTAAAATTAGAACTTCAGTAGGTATCTCTAAAAGTTTTAGGAGTGACATCGGAGTTAAGCAAGGATTCCCTTTATCACCCACTCTTTTTGGCTTATACATTGACAAACTTGAAGAGTGGTTAAATTTGCAGGGTGGGGATGGTGTTCACCTAGGGGAATATGTGATAAGGCTCCTTTTATATGTTGACGACCTTATTCTGATTGCTAAGTCCCCTCATGGATTGCAAGAGCACCTTGATGCCCTTGAGCTTTTTCGTAGAGATGTTGGTATACAAGTCAATACTAGTAAGACCAAAATCATGATTTTCTCTAACAAAAAGAAAAAGATCCAACACACATTCCTCTTTGAGGGAAATAATCTTGAAGAGGTAAATAAATACAAGTACCTCAGGTTTGACTTTAATAATAGGCTTAGCTGGGAGACTTGCAAAAAGAAAAAAACTTTAGGAGGTTGTAAAGCATGGTATGCCCTTCAAAATAGATGCAGAGAAGCTGAATTATGGGATTGGAAAACTATTCAAACTCTTTTTAGACTATTGGTAATCCTGGTGGTGCTTTATGTGTGTGAGATTTGGGCTAGCAGCTTGTTAGAGTCCAAGTGGAAGAAAATAGAGAGAATTCAAAAACACATGATCACCAACAAGTTCAGGATAAAAGTTGCAAATCCATATGAGATCTTGTTAGTTGAAACAGGGACTATTCCAATGGAAGCCATGGTAATGGTGAGTCTCCTAAGATATCTCAAAAGAATTAAGCATCTAGAAACAAGTAGGTGGCCTAAGGTAGTTTTTAGTGAGGTGCCCAACAAAAGAAAGAAGTCTTAGATGAAGTAAAACAATAAGTGGATGATCAAGTGGAATATATATTTGAATGTGTGTCCTATTTATAGCAAATATATAAAAGATTTTGTCATAGATAAATTCCACAAGTGTATGTGGGGTGGTATGCTAGGGAGAAAGAGGAATTATTGCATTGAGGTGTTCAACTCCACATGTGATCATCAAAAAAAGGCTTACATTGGGGCAAATATCCCTTGGAGAGCTAAGATTTTGATTACTCAGCTTAAAACTAATTCCCACCATCTTTGATGCAAAATGGGAAGGTGGAAAAGGCCTAAATAAACTTGGGAAGAGAGAGTATGTAAATTCTGTAATACGAGGGTAGTTGAGTCAGAAACGCATTTTATTTTAGATTGTGATGCTTACACGGACATCATGGCAAAATATGTGGACTTCTTGACAACAACCTCTTGGCATGGTCTTTTTATAGAGAGGTCATTGGAGAAAATTGGAGATCTCATTATTTCTTTGAATAAAAGAAGAAATACAAGGCAAAAGCAAATATGACTAGGCTGGTTGTCTCATAGGATATTTATTTATTTGGCCTTATGGACGTTAAAATATCTTCTTCTTCTTCTATTTTTTGAACATCCTCTTTCTACAATTCTTTCTTGTCATTTCTGAGAAGGAATGAACCCACCACAACATTAAAAAATTGCATGACAAGTAAGGTGGACTATCAAATTTAATCAAAGTAGCCACTCACATGGATTGTCCTAATTGTTTTATGAAATTTGGCAATTTTAGAAATGGCCTACAGTTTTAAGATCATTTTTTACTGCATTAATTTAGTCAAATCTAGTTTTTGACTGGTCCATCCTCTTTTCTTCCACGTTGTTTTCATTCATTCCTTCACTTTTCATCCTCATTTTTGTGAAGGATTAAACAATCATGTCTATTCATTACATTCATTTAGTCGGATCTAATTTTCTCAACATCTTCTTCTGCAATTCTTCCTCATTATTTTCAAGAAGGATTGAACCCACCTACAACAAATTAATGGTTTTAATATTTAAAATTAAAATGATTAAATCTCAAGTTCCCTAATTAAGAGTGATTCTTATATGAAATTTTAAAAGTTTTTTC
Source organism: Torreya grandis (assembly GCA_037957365.1). Classification (NCBI taxonomy): domain Eukaryota; kingdom Viridiplantae; phylum Streptophyta; class Pinopsida; order Cupressales; family Taxaceae; genus Torreya; species Torreya grandis. Next base: position 1,889,573 of record JARHVA010003322.1, on the reverse strand, counting down.
AACAATTGTTTGCAATATTTGAGGTTCAAAAATAATTTATTTTGAATTTTAGGAGGAAACATTCTATTTCTTGTGATTTCAACTTTTGCAATTAGTTTATTACTATATATCTTGTTTAAAATCACACATTCACTATTCTAAAAGTATATTATATACTCTTTTTGCATCAATTAATTAATGGTTATAAAATTGTGTTGAAATCCAAGAAAATAGTGTACATTGGGGATATGTTTCTTTTTACCTTGTTTTGTTCTTATGTTAATTGATCATTCTCCATGACTATACACGGTGATCATTCTCCAACTTCACCTCTGATTTTAATGAATAATCTATTGTTACAAATAACTCCTTACTTCCACTCATGAGATCACTACACTTGCTATCTAAGAACCATATTTCTTTTGAACTTTTTGTGCAGCATTACATGTTATTAGCATTGTGTTTTGTTTATTAGTGTCGGGATAGTTTTCATTTGTAAAAAATGTCTTATATTTATTCATATCATATTTATTCATATCATATTGTCTTTTTCTACCTTCAGATGAAAAATGCCTAAATATTTTACAATAATGACATTAAACGTTGGAAATATCATACCTTTTTTCCTTGATGATGGCTATGAAAATGGCTACTACCTCTTACTCTTGTTGGTGTGAAAGACATATGTTGGATTGGTGTCAGTATTTTAATTTCAAATTGAGTAGATTCTCTACCTCCTTTTGGTGAAAAATAACCTCTACCTCTATTGTAATTTGATCTCTCTCTTGTTTTGTTGATTGGAAACTGGGATTTGAATGTATTTTCTAATGAAGATGTCCCTAAATGATTTAATTGAGCTACTCATGAGATAATAATGATCTCATTAATTCATTAACTAACAGATAATTTAAATCCTTATATTCCAAAACATTGGCTATTATAATAGAATTAAACTTTGCAGACATGCTTCCAAGTATTTTTTCTACAATCTTTTGGTTTTCCATACTCTCACCATGAGTTTTTATCTAATTTACAATGCCCATTACATGTGTAAAGAATGAGTGTATACTCTCAAAGTATTTCATCTAAAAATTCTCAAAAACACTTTTAAGTATTTTTAATTTGGAAATTTAAACTTTGATTGTACCTTAGTATGTTGTTTGCAGGCTTTCATATACTTGCTTTGACCTTATGGCAGCTACAACCCTTGGAAAAATTGAGTCTTCCATTTCTTGTTGAGTGAACAATAGTGTCTTTGCATCCTTCTTCATGTTTCCCTTCAATAGGTTCTTCTCTGCTTATGAGAGGACTTGGAATGATTATTGGTTTGATGGTTTAAAAAATCTATTTTCCACTAAATCTCAAACATCTTGTGAGTAGAACAGGCTTCCTTTCTTTTTCTAGGTCTTTTGGTAAATTATTAGTCATGAGGTTTGCTTAGTGGTAGCTAAATTCTTCAATGTGGAAACCTTGCTCCAAGATTTTAAAAACACCTTTTTGGTCCTCATTCTTAAGAAATAGGATATGTCCAAGGCATCAAACTTCATACCTATCAGCTTGTGCTCCACTTTTTACAAAATTTATACCAAAGGCCTTTCCTTTAAAATTCAACTCATGCTTAATAAAATAATAGCTGAGTAGTAAGGCACCTTTATGTTTTGTAGATAGATTTATGATGGGATAATTACTGTTCATGAAACCATACACTTGGTTTCCCATTCAGAACAACAAGGCATATTCCTAAAGCTAGAAATGAACAAAGCCTATGACCAGGTTTCTTGGCTTTTCCTCAAAAAAATCTTGGACAAAACTAGCTTCAATATTTGGGTTAGAAAATTAATAACCACTTGTATCTGCAACCCATTGTTCTCAATATTAATCAATGGGGTGCCTAGGGGTTTCTTTCTGGTTGAAAGAGGCTTAAGATAGGGGGACCCACTATCCCCTTAACTTTTCATTATATTGGTGGAATATTTAAGTCACCTTATTTCTATAGCTAGGACATATAATATCATCAAGGGAATCTTTTGTGCCACTGACACCAATCCTATCACTCATCATTAATTCACTGATGACATGATTATGATGGGGGAGGCTTCAATTTTAGAATCTAGATGCTTCAAGAATATTCTTGAGGTGTTCGAAGGGGTATTTGGACAGAATGTGAATCTCAGTAAGAGCTCCATATTTCTCATAAATACTCCATTGGCTCTTCAAATTAAAATTTCCAAGATCCTAGGATGTAACATAATAAATCTCCCATCAACTTACCTAGGAATTCTTATGTTTGATGGCTCAATGAAATCTAAATTTTATAATCCCCTCATCGACATGATCTAGAAAAAGTTGGAAGGATGGAAAGGGAATATTTTAACACAAGCTAGAAAAGTTCAACTCCTAAAGAATTCCCTTCAAAGTATACCTATTTATTTCATGTCCCTCTTTGCCATTCCAAATAGCATCACTGATAAATTGGAATGCATTCAGAAAACCTTCCTTTGGAGAGGTACTAAAGACAGAATTAGATTTCCACTTATCTCCTGGAACCAAGATTGTCACCCATTATCTAAAGGAGGCCTAGGATTGAGAATTGTCAAAACCATGAACTAAGTTCTCATAGTGAAGCAAGGCTAAAGAGTGGTTAAGGAGGAAAACTAGTGGACCAAAATCATTAGGTCCAAATATCTTCTCTCAGGGGAAGGTTATCAATTTTTATCAGAACCTAGTCCTGACAATGTTTCTGCTTTCTAGAAAACACTACAAGTGGGCGAGGATCTTCTTCAAAAAGGTCTCAAATGGAATGTTGATAGAGGCAATTTGGTTAAATTTTGGAGTGACTCATGGATCTTGACCCTTCTAAAATCCACTTTTCAAGACCCAAATTTCATATCCTTTTTCAAGAATAATTATGGCCTCAAGGTTATGAACTATTGAGAAACTAGAAATGGGAAAAAGTGTTGGAAAACCCTATCTAAAACTGGTTTGGACCAGCAACAAGTCCACTTGATCCAAGACTTTAATAAATCCATTTAACATATTCATATCAGTCACTTCCCTATGGATGACAAACTTGCTTGGAAACATGATTCCAGTGGGATTTACTTAGTGAAATCAGGATTCTTATCTCTTTGGAACTTGGAGGAAGAGGATTTCAACTAGAAGTCTCTTTTGATTAAGAACCTCATACCCAAGATCAATGTTTTCTACTAGCTGGTAGTATAGAATAAGATCTTAGCAATGGACAATCTGATTAAAAGAGGACTAATCATCCCCAATAAGTGCTCACTTTGCAAATGGAAAGTAGAGTCTGTGGAACACTAATTCCTTTTGTATCCTTTTACGCCATCTATATTTCAATGCTTCTTCAATACTTCCAACATTTCATGGGTTTTTCTAGGATCTATCTTGGACTTAATCACCCAATGGAAACCCCCTTGGAAGGAACCTCTACTAAATTGCCAGTGGAACTTGGCCCTACCTCACATTTTATGGGGCATTTAGAAAGCCAGGAATTCATGTATCTTTGATAGTCATCAGCCTCATCTTGATTCCACTTTCAAAAGGATCGAGGCTTTAATGCAAGAAAATTGGTCAATCTCAGCCTCTTCATTTGACCAACTAAGCTCTCCACTCATTTCCAATATCATGAATCAACTTAATCTGGTCATTCCCAAAAAATTCTTAGCTAAAGGTGTGGATAGATCCCTTGTCAAGTGGTCTCCCCCTATTCCCCAGTGGGTCAAATTGAACTTTGACGGGGCATCAAAGGGGAGTCTTGGCCCAGCTAGAGCTGATGATTTGATCAGGGATTCTTTAGGGAACATCAAATTGTCTGATGTAGGGCCCCTAGGGATTAAAATTAATCACATCTCTGAAGCTTCTTTAGCACTATGGGGTATTAAAGAGGTGATTAATCTTGGGTTTCAATTTATATGCATAGAAGGGGATTCAATGAACATCATCAATTACCTTAAAGGACTCTCACCACCTTCTTGGAACATTTCTGGAATCATCAATGATGAAAAATTATTATTAAACCATTTCAAAGGAGTTATCATTGAGCATGTATATAGATAAGGCAATAGGGGAGCTGACTGCTTAGTGAACATCGAGGTCCTTAAAAGTGATTACATCACCTAGCACATTAGAGAATTTTTGGATGACATCATCTGAATTATCGAGATTGAAAAAGGACACATCACATAAAGGAATGATGTTTAAACTTATGATGCTAAGATCATGGGTTATGGAAAAGGACTTTCACACGTGAAAAGCTCTGATTTCTAAGGCTTTGCATGAGCAGCAACCATCATGCTCTCAAACCAAGTTTTTGTCTAGTTCTAGCTCCATTTATTATTATCTTCCTTCTATATAAGGCACTATTCAAACCACTTGCAAAGGTAATACTTAGCCAAAAAATGGGAGGGGTATAGAGATTGCTTCAAGCTAATTTCTTGTTCTGATATCAAAAAGAATGATCATGTCTAGAAAAAAATGGTTAAAGGGGGTCTGGCCCCTTTTATGGAATGCCTGGTGGGGAGTAACACTTCACTCTCTAGGGGTTTTGCCTGAGGCTAGAACAATCATGAGGTGAGAATGCATGGATTAATGATTTATATAGCAAAAGAGCTGATAAGAGAGACCACCAAGATGGAATGCCATGAATTAAAGGCATTTGAAGACAAGCACTGCAAGGAGGAGCTCATGCAGATTTTCTTCAAAAAAGAAAAGGAAAAGTACAGGCCAAAACCCTCATCTAACAAAGGCTTCATGCATGCTAACCTACCAAGGAAATGGTCAAAAGTATGTCTCCAAATCATGCAATATATTACATTGGAAAGAAAACATACTATTATCTATTCGCATCATTTCTTGCTCTTGAATCATTTCAAAGGTCATTTTATTAGTATCCCATTTTTTTACTACAATCATTAGAGGTGTCTGTATTGAACTTCAAGAAGAATTTGGCTATGGATTTAAATCACCAAGGCTTCATACTTCTTTTGATTAAATGGGAGGAATTAGTATGGTTTAAGATCATCTTCAAGGCTATTGACATCAACAATGAGAAGGAGTCTGTGGAGGAGGGAGTTAATGCCTCTCAACCAGATCCCTAAGAGGAAAATAAGGGAAAGATTTAGGGGATTCAAGCACCCATGCAAATAAAAAACACATAATTGATTTGGGAAGCCCTTCCTACACCTCTAGAGGTAAAGTTTTCTTGGGGGCTAATGTTAACAAGGGTGTTGAGGATTCCCTCCAGAAACTCCACAATAAAATCGCAATTCAGAATCTTTTATGTAGAGAAAACTCAAAGGAATTTGAGAGGCTTAGTAATTTTTTCTATGTTAACAAAAAAAAATTAATGATGGCAAGATCCCTGAGACCCACACCCCCAGAGATGATGGCTACACAGAAGGATAAAGAAGAGGAGGACATCCAATTTTCTGAGGAAGATAAAAGAGGATCCCTCTGCTTGGAATCCAAAAGGAAGAAACTAGATAAGGATGAGGAGCAGTTCATCATAAGTTAGACCAATGGAAAGTACAACAAAAATGCCAATACAGAGACCAAACAATTGGTCTCTTATTATGAAACATATTAAATCTATTTCTCCTTGCTACTTTAGGCACCTTTTTGGTCTTTTGGTTGATGTTTAGTGGTAGTTTGGCTAATCTATTGGGTTAGCCCTTTTATCTCGCTAGGTTGTTTTGCTTATTCCTGATTATCTTTTGATTCTCTTTTGTACTGCGTATAGGCCCCTTCAACCCGTCTTTTACCTATCAAATAAAAATCACTACCATGATTCATAATTAGGAAAAATCATGTTAAAAACTACAAATTGGTTTCCTTATATTAAATAACATTATGCATTGAGGTGATGAAAACAATAAGAAAATGTATGAATGTAAATTAACATTGGATAGCCATTGAAAACCAGTTAAGTGGGTGAACAAATCAAGGAAGAGTTGTTCACTATTGAAGAGGAGATAAGATTTATATGTAACAAATGTTAGTTTAATGATTAAATATATTGTTTGACAAAAGGTCTTGGAAGGAGATACAAAGGAGAACACATTTAGAGATTAGTATTCATTAAGTTTTAAAATTTTGGAGCTTAAATTTAATTAAGAGAAATAATACCATCTAAAGACTCAACTAATCCTAGTGAAGGCTCTATCCATTAAGCAAACATGTTTTTAATTTATTAAGTATGGGTCTCCACACCTAATTAATCTTTATTCCACCATCTCGATTTAATTTTGGCACATGTCATCCTATCTCTATGAATTCTCTGAACTTGAATTTTTAATAATGTTCTTCTATAGCTAAAACCTTTGTCTTTTCAATACAAATGAAATGTTTAGATTTGTAGGAGTGTTTTGTTAGAGATAGTTTATCTATCTTCTCTAGATGGATGTTCGTTGCATGTTCTTTAATCCTAGTATAGATAGGTCTCCATGTTTCACCGATATAGGGAACACTGTTAGAACACTCAATTTTGTAAACATCTCTTTTAGAACAAGGTTCTACCTAATCTTTAACTGATTTTAGAGATTGTTTTAGTTTGTTTAAAGGTAAGATGGTGGGATTCTATTGTATAATTTCACTCATTCGTTTGTCAAATTTTCTTAGTAAAGAAACACTTGTATCAAATAATTAAAAATGACGGTCAATTGGATGTGTGCATCCCATAATCAAAACTCATTGTCTAATTATCATAATTAAGAACCTTATTTTGATGAATTCAATCTAAAAACAACCTAATTGCATTGAATAATGACAAAAACGTGTTGAATAACTTAAATTCTCTAATCATACCAAGTTGGGCCCATAAAATGACCTACTATAGTTGAATAACCAACAAACAAAGATTAATTAAGGGTACACAACTTCAAATTAACCTTCATTATTCCATTTACACCTAATTGAAATTTTGGATTGTATATATAACAACCTATTCACACTAAATAGAAAAAACAATTGCTAATTGGATAACTTGTAGCCATATATCAACCTTAATTTCTTTACTCACAATTCATTGGAGCCTTATTTTGATGATTTTGATATAACAAAAACCTACTCGCACCAAAGAACAAAAACACAATGATTGAGTGGGTGGATGTAGATAGTAACTCATTGAGCCCTTCACTTATTAATTTGGCCTTAATATTATTAATTACTACCAACAAATATTATAACATACATGAATTATAATTTAAATTGGGCTCAAAGACATACCCTCTATTCACTAATTTAGGCATAATATTGACATACTCCTAACAAATAACATAATTTACAAGTATTAAAATTTAAATTAGGCTCAATAACTTAATAATAGGAGGGTAGTTTATAAAAATATCCACTACAAAAACCTAAAAATACATAATCAAATTTTTTTCCACTCTTTTCTACTATGGCAAAATTAAATTTATTGGTCATATAACCATATTTACATTTTTTATTGTAAAATATAATAATTTTATAAAAGAACATATTAAATGTAAAATAAAAGTTCAATCAAAATTAAAAATATACCATCTCTAATATTTATTTCTTATATTAATAGTTATATTAAATTTTACTATGACTATTTGATTTTTTTTTTGTTGACCGGGAGGTGTCGCCACGTTCATCCCAACCACTGCATCCCTCCTTGCCTTGAACTTACTGTTTGCTGTTGAGTTTTGGGGAGAAGAAGAGGTGAGCTAGGTGAGACTAATCCTCTCGAGACCCATGCAATCACCTAGAAGCCATGCATGCCAAGTAATTCCAGGCAGTTGGAATCGACCTCGAGACCTATATGGGAATCATTAGTTAAATATTTAAAGGGTAATCTTGAATAAATAACCCTCATCATAAAATTGCATAACATATAAGGTGGACTCTAAAATTTAATCACTTGGCTAAAGTATTGAATCAATAGATGGCAAATTAAAGTTCCTTGTTGTCCATTAATTTATACTTTAAATCAAATCAATCTCCATTACCTATACTTTAAGATGGTGTTTTTTAGGTTGGTGTTTGTCTATTACTTTTAAAATGGTTGATATTTTGAGAGGTCGGTATTTGTCTTTTCTTCCTTGTCATTTAGTCAAATCGAATCTTCTTGTTTTCCATTATTTTTATATTTTTTGATCATTTTTCCGTAATTCTTCCTCATCATTTCTGAGAAGGAATAAACCCACCTACAACATCAATGGTTTTTATTTTTATGGATTCTTTCAGTTTATGTTTTTGATAATGGTCTTTTATAGTTAAAATTTTTTCCTTATCAATATAAATATAATGTTTAATTTTGTACGAGTGTTATGTTAGAATTAATTTTTATATCTTCTTTAAACATATATCTGTTGCATGTTCTTTAATCCTAGTCTAGATAAATCTCCATGTTTCGTTGATAAAGGAAACATTACAAGAAATCTCAATTTTGTAAACCTCATTTTTAGATCAAGGTTCACCTTGATCTTTAACCAATTTTAGAGATTGTTTTTGTTTGTTTAAAAGTAAGAAAGTGGTAGAGATGTTTTGGTATTTCAAGATCTTAGCAATTATATTAGATATTTCTTCAATGTATGATTAGAAGGCTATTGGGCTCCTCATCAAGGTATCAATTTGAAGTTACATATTGTGAATTTATCTCTCTTATTTAAATACTCTCGACTTTGTTCCCTTTATAGCCATTTTTGTTAAAAACTTCTTTTAAATGGTCTAATTCTTGTTCCAAGTAGTTATCACAAACCCTAAAAGTTTTAGTGGCCAAAGTCTTCAAAACCGTTGATTTTTGGGCTTGGTAATGGTGGCATGTGTATAAAGATTAGTGTGTGTGATTTTTTTGTAAAATTTACGAGCCAAGAAACCATATTCATTGCAATAAAGGAGGACATGTAAAAAAGATAAGTTGTCATCTTGTTCCACCTATTTAGTGAATTGAATACTCAAAATCAGATTGATGAGGTATGTGAAAATTTTCCAAGTTATTCCTACCATGTTCCTAGCACAAATTCGTGTCATCAACATATCTCTTTCATTCATTTATTCAAATATAATCTTCAGTATTTCTACAATCTATAAAATAAGATACAATTATTTTTAGAATAAATTATATGACAATTTTCTTTTCTTTTTTTTCCTCGTTATTTTAAGAATGGAAATTAGGAATGAACCCACCTACAATTGCTATCATTTTAATTTGTATGCCCTCTATTTATATTCTTACTTCCATTCGGTCATATTCATTCTCATCCTCCTCCTCCATTCATCTAGTCAAATCTAATGTCCTTTTTGAAGGTCCATGTTTGTCCATATAATATCATATTTAGGCACAAGACCCCATAAAAAGAGATTTTAAACCATTCCACTTTAAAAAATATATCTGGACATTTAAAAGAGAATTATCATAATGAAATGCATATGATGTGTCTTTTCACTTGGTGGTACCTCTCCATTTGTTCCTCCCATTTGCATGCGGTCACTCACTTTGCCTTTCATGCTCATCTCAAAACTTTAAAATTGACAGAAATAAATAAAGAAAGAAGAGAGAGGGAAAAAAACCACTCTATCTTGTGGTGAAGATGATAGTTAATTTTTATTTTTTAATTTAGTAAAATATAATTTGATATTTTTTAAAAATTAAACTTTACAAATAAAAGTAATAAAATTGTATTATAATTAGAAATAAACAAATGTTAAGAGCCATGAATTCTAATTTTTTGGCTCTTATTCCTAAAAGGGAAGGAACTAATTATCTGGATCATATTAGACCCATTTCTCTTTTCAATGTGATTTACAAATTTATTATTAAATTGATTGAAGAAAGATTAAAGTGAAGGCTCAACTCTTTGATTTCTAAAGAATAGGGTGGATTTTTTGCTGGCAGACAAATTCTTGATGGGATTATGATTGCTACTGAGGACATTCATTCTATGTAAATATCCAAGGAAAAGGCCATGTTCATCAAACTTGACATGGCAAAGGCTTATGATAGGGTCAAATGGGCCTTCTTACAGAAAGTTATCCTAGCTTTTCAATTTGGCAGAGTGGGTCAATTAGATAATGAGCTATGTAAATTATACTTCCTTTTATGTTCTTATTAATGGTGATCCATTTGAATTATTTGGAGCTTTTAGGGGTCTTCAACAAGAGGATCCTCTATCTCCTTACTTTTTCATTATTATGGCTGAGGGGCTAGGAAGATTTATCAAGTTTCATGTTAGATAAGGATTAATTTAGGGTTGGAGTTGGGGCAATAGGTTGCCTCCTCATTCTCACCTTCAATTTGTGGATGATACAGCTTTGATGGGCATGGCCAGAATTGAGGAAGTAGTGAATTTAAAGAAAACTTTGGACATTTACTTAATTGCCTTTGGTCAAAAGATTAATAAGGGAAAGTCCTTTATTTTCTTTTTTAGTACTCCTTCACTTATTCAAAGCAGGATTGCTTGGATTCTTCAGTTCTAGATTGGCTCTCTTCCTCTGACTTATCTTGGGATTCTTATCTCTATGGGATCTCAACTTAGAGAGTTTTGGTAGGATGTTCTAGATAAGTTTCATAGGAAGGTAAGTTATTAGACTTGTAGATGGCTTTCATTTGTTAGGTGAGTGACTATTTTGAAATCGGTGGTTCAAGCCTTTCCTATTTATAGGTGTTTTATGCAGGTTACCCCTTGATGCTTTATTAAATATTTTTATACCCTTACCCATTAATTTATTTGGGTAAGGAATTTGTCCTCTTTAAAGTGGAACCTAATTAAGTGGGAATCTGTATGCAGGACGAAGGAGGAGGGAAGTCTTGGGCTCAAGCTAATGGGTTTGAATGGTCAAGTCTTAGCTACTAAATTATATTGGCATTGGTGTACTTATCAGGATTAGAATTGGGATAAAATTATTACTCCTAAGTATCTTTAGGGGGTGAGTTCCTCTAATGTGCCTCGATGTAGCCTTCTATGGAAGGGATCTATGATTTGGGATACTATCAAAAGAGGGGTGAAGCTTATTAAGAGGATCTATTTTATATTTGTAATAAGGGCTCTAATTCTCTTTGTTGACATGATTCTTGGGATGGTTATCCCCCTATTCTGACAATATTTCCTCATTTACAACCCCTTTGTATCAGTTTTCTTGAAGCTAGTTGGAGTAAGGTGGAGAACTTCAAAACGGTTTAGGTTTTAGGCCAGGTGGAGGTGATGTGCTAAAAGGATCCTCAGGTGTGGCCACCTGGTGGTACTAAAGAGGCTCGTTAGGAGATTTCTAGGATTTTGGTTGGTAGAATGTGTAATTAACTTAAAGGGGAGGATACTCTGGCCTGTGGCCCTAATTTGAAGGGTAAATTTTTAGTTGCCTTAGGTTACTTAGAGTTGGATAGATAATTATTTGGGAAGGTTGGCATTCCTTGGTGGAAGCAGGTATGGAATAAATTTTCTTGGCCCAAATGTAACTTCTTCTTAGGGTGCGTAATCCAAAATAGATGCCTTACCTAGGAGAATTTGTGAAAGAGAGGATTTTAGGGTTTTTTATCTGTGTTCTTTGTAAAAATAGTGAGGAATATGCTTCTCATCTCTTCTTCCAATGTCCTTATGATAAGGAGATTTGGCACATCTAGTGGGGGGCTTGGAATCATGCTTGTGTACATGCCACATCTTTGGTTGAGTTATGGGATAGTTTGGGTAGACCTCTAGGTCATACCTCTTTTCTTAAGATTGTTTGGGATATTGGCCTTACTTTCATTAACTGGCATCTTTGGTTGGAAAGGAATCAAAGGATTTTTTAGGATGAGATAATGGTGGTGGCTCAGTTATGGAAAAATATCATCAGTAGGGTCTAGGAGACTATTTCATTAAAATGTAATCTTTCAATTACTGTGGATCCTAGGGATTTGGCTATTATAAGGAATTTGAATTTGGTTGATAGAGGTTCTAGTTATTCTATTAGTAGAGAACCTCGATAGACCAAAAATAAAATTATTTGAAAGGGTAAGTCGCTTCCTCCTCCTCAAGAAGTTTTGAAAGGTAAATATTAATGGCTCTTCTAGGGGGAATCCTAGGTATATGGGGATTGGTGGTGTTGGTAGAGATAGTGCTGGCGGTATTATTTTTTATTCTCTATTTATAAAGGGAAACATACTAATAACTTTATGGAGTCCCGTAGTATTATTTAGATGTAAAAAGAGGGTGTTCCCTTGGTTGGAAAAAGATTATTTGTGAGTTTGATTCTTAGATTGTGGTGGATATGCTGGAGCAAAGGTTGGATGGAGCTAATTAGAAACTGCCCATAGTGGTTAAACAGACTTTGAATCTATGATACTCTTTGGAATATATTTTATTTTTCATATTCCTAGAGAATGGAATCGAGTGGTAGATTATCTTGCTAACTGGGCTTCAGAGCATGAAGAGAGGTGGAATGTTCGAGACTGGGGGCTTTTATCTCTAGATTATGTCCTGGCTTTGGAAAAGGTAATTTTGGAAGACAAAAATATGTAACTAGATTTTATGTGGCTTTCCGTTAGGGAACCTTCTTTGATTGTTGGATGTTTTTGTATTCTTTCTTGATTTTTCAATAACTTTTTAACCCTTCTCTTTTAAAAAATAAAATAAAACTATATTATAATTAATCAATATTTTAGATTTTTTTGAAGTAAACACTTTTAACTGAAGATATGAATTAAAAAATATTTTTGAATGGAAATAGATATTTTAAATATTTTTGTAGTCATCTATTTATATGGTTACTCCCAATCGGTCCTATTCATTCTTCTCCTCCTCTTCTATTAATCTAGACAAATCCAATATCATTTTTGACAGGTCCATGTTTGTCTGTATAATATCATGTTTAGGCACAAGACCCCATAAAAGAGATTTCCAACCATTCCACTTTAAAAAAATTACTCAACATTTAACTTATATCTTTCCACAAACACACATCCCAATAATGAAAGAGACTTATCATAACTAAATGCATGTGACATGTGGCTTTTCAGTCTCTTTTCATTGGGTAAGACCTCTACATTTGTATATACCAACTTTACTTTTGAATTATGGTTCGTTGGTAAAAATATGAAATAAGCTTCTCCCTCTCTTTTCTGTATGACAACTCACCTTGCCTTTCATGTTCATCTCAAAACTTCAAAATTGAGGGGGAGGGGGGGAGGGGACTCTTTCATGTAATAGGGGAAAGGTCCCAGTAGTGGTGCACCTACCAATGGTGGAATAGGGTTTTTATTAAAGTGTGCTCCATTGATGGAACATATTGGTGTGTACAAATATTAAAGTGCACGAGTAGTTGTGTATGTAATATCTAATACTTATTCAATATTTACTCTATAAAATGAAAAGTAACCAATCACATATTGACAAGTAAGACTCAAGTATTGATACTCTAATGCACAACTACTAGTACTCCAAAAGTTAAGTTTTGGTCATAGGTTTAAAAATTGCATTTTATGACCTCTCACAATAAAATTAATTATTTAATAAAATGTATAATGAGTTAGGCCTTGAGACCTTAGTTATAAGTATTTAAGACAATATATTAAAATGGGTAAAAACTTTGGAGTCTAATGTGATGTTATGATACCTTAATTCATTGTCCAAAGTTAGGTTATTTTTTTGGATTTTTTATAATTTATTTTTTTTTAAATTAGTGTTTTTTTAAAATGCTCACAGTTATAATTCAAGTTTGAGATTAAAAAATTAAGAAGTAAAACATTTAGAATTATAATTTCAACTTTTAAAAAAATTGATAAAAAATTCACAAGTATTCTATTTTTTTATTTAAATTTATTTTTGTGGTCTATCAAATTCAAATTTAATTGTGAAAATTAATATTTTAAACAAAAAATACTAATAATTTACTATCATAGAAATTATTAAAGTATATTGATAAAATTATCTTCAAGGACACACACACACACACACACACACACACACACACACACACACACACAAAATTTACTCCAAAAATATATAATATTTTTTAATCATAATATAATTTTATTAAATTTTAATAATTATATATATATATATATATATATATATATATAATTATTAAAATTATATTATGATTAGAAAATATTTTATATTTTTAGACTAAATATTTTTGATCGAAGATATAAATTAGACAATATTTTTGACTCAAATTAAATATTATAAATAAAAGGTATTCTTTAGTTGAGTTATTTTTGGCTAGAAGAATCTTTTACATTTTGAGAGTTTAATTGTCTATGAGTTGTAGTTCCACCTCTATCCTATTTGTGTTATAAAAGAAAGGTAGTTCATTATTTATTCAATGTTAGTTAATTGATATTTAAAGAATACTTTTGTAATTATATGTTTTTTATTATTATGCTTCTACTTTTACTCTATGAGTTTGTGAGAGGTCACTTGAGGAACACAAGGTCATGGTGGGATTCCATTGTAGAATTTCACACATTCATTTGTCAAATTTTCTTAGTAAAGACACACTTGCATGAAATAATGTCAAATGATGGTTAATTGGTAGTGTGCATCCTGTAATAAAAAACCATTACTTTAATTGCACTATAATTAGGAACCTTGTTTTGATGATTTTGATCTAATAAGAACCTAAATTCACCGAATAATGATAAAAAAGTGTTGAATAATTTAATTTCTTGAATCACACTAAGTTAGGCCCATAAAACAACTTACTATAGTGAAATAATTAAGAAACGATGATTAATTAAGGGCACACAACCTCAAAATCAACCTTCATTATTCCATTTACATTTAATTGGAATTTTAGTTTATATATTCTAATAATAACCTATTCACACTAAATAGTGAAAAATAATGGCTAATTGGTTAACTTGTAGCCCTATATCGACCTTCATTTCTTTACTCATAGTTCATTGGGGCCTTATTTTGATGATTTTGATATAACAAAAACCTACTCACACTAAATAATAAAAACACAGTGGTTGATTGGGTGGATGTAGATTACAACTTATTGAGCCCTTCACTTATCAATTTGGCCTTAATATTAAACTATTACCAACAAATATTATAACATACAAGAATTATAATTTAAATCAGTCTCAAAGACATACTCTTTATTTGTTAATTTAAGCCTAATATTGGCATACTCGTAACAAATAACATAATATACAAGCATTATAATTTAAATTAGGCTTAGAAACTTAATAACAATAGGGTAGTTTATAAAAAAATCCATTATAAAAACATAAAAACACATAATCAAATTTTTTATCAATTTTTTTAATCAACGAGTCACTCTCTTGATGGTAATGGGGTGTATGCAATTAGAAATACATCATGTCTATAAATCAATCATGTCTCAGAGAAGATAGATCATACCTACAATTTTGAATGGGGATACACTTGTTAAGCGGGAGCATGACCAATATGGGGATCTGCTAGACCCGGTTAGGTGATCACTTATCACAACATATCATGCTAGGAAGGGTTTCAAAGCCTATAGTCTAACACAATCACACAACAACCCTAATGGAGTCCTAAGGTTTAAAACATTCACTTATTTGAATAACAGGAAAGTAAATCTAATCTAGTGCACACCAAAGCTTATGGCACAAAGTGGGGGGGTTAGAAATAATAAGACAAACTAAACTAAACATGTATTAGAAGACATATACTCACATTAATGTATATAGAATCATAATACATGAGAGAAGAATATAAATGCATTATCTATCTACTCTTATAAAGGAGAAATAAAGTTAGGAATACTTACCTTTGAAGATGAACCCATCAAGTTTCAATCTCTCCCTTGGCCAAGGTGATTCATAATAGATTTTTGTGGTATGTAAGGATAATCAAGATAAATTAGGTCTAAGATACACAACCTAACTAAGCATCCAAAAGACTTCTCCACAAGATAATCTATATCTCTAAATAAAGTATGGAACCCTAAGCTTTATTCCTCAAGTAGAATGGTTAATAAGCAGATGTTCATTCAAACTTCTTCGATCTTAATTCTTATCTTATGAAATGGTGGGAAATGAACTTTTATATATAGGTGGATATTGCCCTAATTCCTCTTGGAAATGTTGGCTATAAAAGGTTGACCCAGTTGACCCGATGTGTTTTTGAGGAAAATTCACTAGGTTTGAGCTAGGACAGCTGAAAGGCTAACAAGCTAATAAAGTGAAAAGTACCCCTAAACTGTATTAGGTCGACCCAGTCAACCTAGTTCAACCAACTGACCAAAAGGGAGTTAAGGCAAGAAAAGGACAGATGGAAAAAGGAAAAGACTAGAATAGTTTGGACTAAGAATAATAATCTTAGGGTTAATGGTTTTAGGAAACAAGTGTGTAGATAGAAAGTGGCAAAAGGGATAATAATCTTACGAAGCATTAATGGTTTGCCCACCTCTTTCTTGGTACACCCCTTAAGGCATGCACTTAGAGATATTGAGACTCGATAGGTTCTTACAAGATACAAAGTGTCATTAATCAATAAAATATTGAAAGTATTATGTGTATACATATGCCCCACTTGGAGCTCATCACATGTCACGTAAATGTAACATGAGATGGTGCTTTGGGATAGAAAATAATAACACATAACGCTAATGCTAAGTAAATTACAATAAGTAGAAAAAAAGATAAATGAAAGGACTAATTTGAAATACACATAACTTACCTTAGTGTCATAGATAAAGAAGTAGACTACAAGAGATGTGAAGGTGTCCAATGTAGAGAACACTAAATGAACCAGTAGAAGGTAGTGCAAAAAATAGCCAAAAATCAAAAAATTTAGAAGATAAACATATGGTAGTGGAAAATAATCTCTACATCATCACGAATCTAACTCACTTTATGGTTTGTAAAATGGATGAGTAAAAACAAAGATATAGGTAAAACAAGGAATCTATAGGATAATAATTGAAAGATTTTGAATAGGTAAAAGTGTTTTTAAATAGGGCAAAAGACAAGTTATTTTTTATTTTGATTTGTGAGAGATAAAAGAGAGCTCTGGAGATAAAACAAGCTAAGATGACAATGATACAATAGGTTAGACATGGAGAGGATCTAGAGGCAGTGAGAGGTGCACTATAGATATGCAACTAAGAATCTCAAACCAATTTTTAAAATTTATATTAAGTGTATTTTTAATAAAATTTGATTTTAAGCATTTTTAGATGTCAAAATTGAACAAGATTAGATTTTAGGGGTAGAAAATAAGAAGATGGGAAATGGTTTAAGAGGATTTACATATAAAGTGAGAAAATAACACTTTTTTAGGAAAATACAAGGGGTCGACAAGCAAAAATCACTGGGTTGACCTAGTCAACCCAACAAGCTAAAAATGAGTAGAATCCATAATGTCAACCCAATAGGTATGGGTTGACCCTATACATTCTATAAGTTTAAGGCCTAGTTCAAAGTTACCAGGTGTTCTGAAAGGTCCAGAATGGAAACTCAACACTAGGGAGGGGAAGAAAAGGGGGTTGACTCAAATTTTTTAGTCAACCAAGCAAAAAGATAAGATAATTTTGGTGAAAGTAGTTTGACCAAAGAACTAGAATGATATAGAAAAATATATAAAAGGTTGAAAGATGGCTACAATTGCTTGAAATGACCAAGTAAGGTCAAGAAGGACTGATTAGACTAAAAATTAGGCTAAAGAGAATAAAATAAAGTAATTTAGGCTTGTTTTTGTTGTAAAAATGTAAAAAGAATGTATTATGACTATAAATGACATGGAGGAACTGATACATCCTTTGTTATTTTTTGGGTGTAGGGACAATGGATATTTTGGAGACTTGTGGATGTGGCATGGTTACTGAACTTGTTAGATAAGTTGTTAGATGGATTTAGGGATAAACTAGGATCTATAGGTCTAGGCAGAATATCATAAATGTGTTAGACCCCCCTCAATGTTGATCTATTGTTCATGTTCCTTGGTTTTTGGGAATAAGTAACTGACACCTTTAGATGGGAGGTGGATGGGATACAATATAGGTGGCTATCATGCTAGAGGGTGTCCATACCATCATGGGGATACCTATGTAGGAGCACAGGTGATCGTAGGGATACCAGGTAGCCTAGATGAGAGGAGAGCCTTAGCCATGTGGGTTATAGGCTTAGAGATGATATTACTAGGTAGGAGAGTGAGTATGTTTGATGTCTATACATTATATATTTTAGACATACAAAAAGATGTGATAGGCCTTGTGACACAATGGGTGCTATGTCACAAGTCAGATGACAAGTTACCATTATTCATGTTAGCCTTGAGCCGGATGATATTAAAGGAGTGAATTTTATATGACCTAGGCTCTATCATTTGGGTCCAACGGGTACATGATATGTATGAGATGTTTGCTAGAGGGCAGAGGACCATGGGACTGATCATATTACTGACAACTTGGATATATGAGAGTTTTCTTATATACCAACCAACTGGGTTGAACCATGCAATCAATGATAGGTCACCTCAGGTGTAGATATGGAGGGAGGAATAGGTAGCATGGGTCATGCCCCACATTCCAATGCTATAATGAGTGAGATATACAAATATCTTGTGACAGCCATATGATTATTTGGTAGCTACTTGGGTGAGTTGGGACATAGTTACACCAATGACAAAGAAGATAGAGGTTATTAGACACTATTTTGGTGGAGAGATCCACATCTAGTGGCATGGGTGCCATGGTAGATGGGCCTACCTCATTTAATGACACTGATACTAATGCTTGAGCAGTGGCCTCAACATGTGAGGGAGCCACAGGTGAGGAGAGGACTAGGGCTACTAGTGGTGAGGCTAACATTAAGGCCATATCAAGAGTGACCATGGACTGGTTGGGCATGATGAGGAGCTAAGCAGGAGGATATGGATGTAAAGGAAGAGATACCAGATGTATCACTACCAAATCCATAATAATATGAGCAATGGCCATTGAGGACATGACATCGATGGAGGTAGGAGGAGCAGGAGAGAGTGGAGATTATTACCATCCTAAATGAGCCCATAGGTGAGCTAGAGGAGATGATAGAGAGACCACTCAGACACAGGCTTAGGTTGACATGAGCTATGATAGTTGGGTTTGAGATGAGGAGGCTACACAAATGGGGAGACTGTGTAAGGTAGTTATGCAGATGGTGATACCATAATAGCTAAGACACAAATAGGTAAGAAAATATGGTTAAATTATTGCTTCAAGTTTTGTTTGGAAGAAAAGAAAGATAAATATTTTGAGATATAATACTGATATAATATCCATCTTGTGGGACTTTTTAGGTGTAGGTGAGGATGAGGAAGAGAGATGGGGGTCCCTGGTGAGGGGAGCACTCCATGATGTCCTAGATGAGACTCTGTAGCCATATGAACCCATGACACTGGAGGCTATGAGTGTACCATCTAACCTAATTTAGGTGAGCTAGTTTAAATTAGATAGAGAGGCAACGAAGTAGATATGAGTGTAGAGAGAAAGAGGATGCAACCACCAATAGTAATGGGTGTAGGGGAGATATAGGCATGGTAGGCCCTACCAGATGAGAGAGTTATGTATCTAGATATAGTAGTATAAATGATAGAGATCTAGACCCAATTGGTGGAGTTACAGATACAAGTAGTGCATCTACACGGATAGGTAGAGGGATTAAGATCATGAATGGCCTCTTTAAATCATACTATTTGGAGGATTTATATCGAGGCCTTAACAGGCAATGTGGCTAGGCCATGAGATAGATAGGATGGGACCCAGCCATAGAGCTGGAGCATTGTATATGGTTGCATATGCTGTATCCAAACTTAAGATGTGTGTGTGTGTGTGTGTGTGTGTGTGTGTGTGTGTGTGTGTGTGTGTGTGTGTGTGTGTGCATGCGTGCGTGCGTGCGTGTGTGTGTGTGTGTGTAGATAGCATATACAACAAAGCTAAATACATGTGCTAGAAAGAAATAAATACAAAGCATCCACAGTCTCAACCATAATAAACAACCAAAATAAACCATAATGACAACATACACATCCAACAATAATATGCCAAAATGAACCATATATATATATATATATATATATGGTTCATTTTGGCATATTATTGTTGGATGTGTATGTTGTCATTATGGTTTATTTTGGTTGTTTATTATGGTTGAGACTGTGGATGCTTTGTATATATTTCTTTCTAGCACATGTATTTAGCTTTGTTGTATATGCTATAGGAAATATATGAGATGTAGTTACTTTTTTGACATTATGAAAAACACATGCATGGTTAAAAATAAACAAGCAAAAGAGGACTTGGTAAAATATAATCAATCAAGAAAATTTACCACACTATTTCAAGATGGGAAATGTGTAATAACAAGAAATGATTAAGTATAAAGAACCAAGAAATGGAAAAACAAGATGGTATAAAGGAATTTGTTTTTAAACCAATGTGAAAGATTTTTGCACCAAATTAAAACAATTAAAACAATACTAATATCACATTGGGAAATGTGACCATAAAGTAATAAAATGGAAGGTATGTAAAAGGGCACAAAATAGTAATAAAAACAAATTAAATCAAGTTATTCAATCATACTAAATCATGCTAGGAAGTATTAAAGAAAAATAAAATTGCAAAAGATTGGTCTTAAATTGGTTATACTAATTCAAGTTGGGAAGTATGAAAATTTCAATAAATATTTGAAATCTTACATGCACTCAAAAAATAAGAAGATAAAAACATGAAGGAGAAATGAAGTAAGTGTAAAACATACTAAATCAAGATGGAAAGAATGTAAAATGACATGTAAATTCATAATCGATCGAGTCCTATCTCAAATTTGACACATGTAATTTGGATGGTGACATGGGTATTGGAAAATTTTGTGAGAAGGGTCGGGTCCTATCCATGGTCTTACACTGAAACTCGATAAAGAGAATACCAATGGGGTGGAATAAATAGGGAAAATTGGTTAATCAAGGATGTGGGTAATAGGAAGGAAAAGATGGTAACTTGTGAGGATTGCCGGGTCCTATCCGTGATCTTACAAAGCAACTCATAAATGAAATCCCAAGGGGAGTAATCAGTAGATAAAATAATGTTTCTCAAGAGGAAATATAAGGGATATAAGGAGTGAAAAAATGAGTGTAAAAAATAAGACTTAGGCATCTTATGAGAAGACCTTAGGAGGTAAGAGGCATACTAAGGACATGAGAAGCCACTAAGTGACTAGTGGTCGTCTATGTATAAAGAAAAATTGTTCACTATAGACACAAAGCTTTGTAAGCAAATAAGTATGCTACTAAGATCAACTCATGAAGGTATATTGGTACAAGGAAAAGGAAAATGGACCTACCTTCCCATGATATGTTTCCCATTTTTCAAGACCCTTTATAGAGACATTGATCTACTATGAAGATTGGGTACTTGTGTGAGAAAGTAGGTATTACTAAAATATTTTTTTATTCTCCTCTTCTAATTTACTGGCCTACCACACCCCAAAGGACCTTGACTGTATTGTGAGGCCAACTATGGAGTTTGAGCTTCGACTAGAAGAAGGAGATGTGCTTTGAATCACATTTTTTAGTGTGATTAGACTTTTAAAGAATATTTTTGCCTTTTGATATCATTGTCTTTTGCTTAAATGATTTGTTTTTTAAATTTATTTTGAAGGATTTTTAATATTCCATATGGATTTGGAATGACCAATCATGAGAGATATAGTGATAGACATGAATGAGTTGTAGGATAGAACTAAAGGAAGCTAAGTAACCAAAGATAATGAACTTCTCAAGTCTCAAGTCTCAACCGTGTATATGCTTAGTTTGCATAAAAAGGAAGAAGGGAAAAATGAGATCCAAAGTGGACCAGAAAAGGAAATAATAATGAGATAGATTGTTTGCTAACTGATCACATGGTAAAGGAAGATAATAACCAAGGGGAATAGGGTTTGTATAACCAAATAATCATGACAAATTATCTATGAAAAATAAGGATAAGAAAACAAAACAATCATAAAATGCAAGAAAGAGAGTTTCAAAAAAAATCTAGGGAAAAAGGGAAAGCAATGATAAATAAAAACAAACATATGCAAAATATAAATGATAAGATAACCAAGATATAGTACAATAAACAAGAAATCATGATATAAGATAAGCAAACATTTGACATAGTGTCATATGATATAATAGATAAAAATAAGATTGGAGCACATGTTCAATCCAATATGTAAATGTGAAATCACCATGCATGTGCTCATAAATATTGGTAAATTTATCCACACAAATTATCCAATACATTGAAAATGTCTCTATGAAGTTGGATTTGCATTGCTGCTAAAGTTTCATCAATCTTTAATGAATATGGGGCAAATACTTCTTTTCTAATCTCCTCAAATAAAAAAGTAGGAATTATCAAAAGATAGTATTGAGGAGGAAAATTAGGCAAAGGATGGTCAGGAGAATGCATGGGAGCAGGATCTACTAAAGATGCATGAATCACAAATGGAAAAGGATCTATGGGTGAAGGGCTCACAGGTGGAGAAGGATCCATAGGTGAGACAAGGTCCATAGGTGAAGGAATCATAGGTGGAGGCATAGAAGGTGGTGAAGGGACCACATGAGAGGATGGAACCATAGGAGGTGGAACCATGGGAGAAGAAGGATAAGCCTTCTTGTAGTAATGACCTATGGTAGGAACAATATAAGGTTTGGGAATGGTTATAAAATGATCCTTCAGATGTTGTTGGAGGATGTGATAATGATCAATGTGATGGGTGTGACAAAGATGCCATTGATAATATACCTCACCATACTTAAGAAAATATTTAGTAAGTACCTTTAGGGGAGGTATGTCTTTGTTTGATGATGGAGAATAAGGATGTAAAGGTATAAATATATTAGCACAACTTACAATAATGGGTGGAGGATGATTATTTATCCCATGGAAGCAACATATATGTGTGTGAGTCATTTTAGTATAAGCACTCACAAAAAGAGGTAAAATAGGAGTGGAAGAAGCTGGAGAGCACTCATCAGCCCATTTGGTGGGCAAAGGATCCATCTTAGACAAAGAAGAAAACCATCACCAAGGGAGGGTGATGATGAAGAAGGAATGGAACTAGGCTCAACAGAAGGAATGTTAGCATCAAAAATAGGGATAGGCTCAATAACAGTAAGAGTGGAAATGGGATCAACTATAATAGGAGTTATAAGAGGCTCAACTATAGCAAGCTTTACTAAGGGAGGAATGAGACTATAGAAGGTCTAAGGAGAGCTACACTAACCTCAGGGGTAAACTAGTTATGAGGGTTAGGGTACCTAGAAAAGTAGTAAGGCTTGATCATAGCACAATCCATGAGCATAGTACTATGTGTCTCCTCAGAAATTGGAGGTGTCAGCGCCATATTTACCCTACAATAAAGGGGGAAATGTAAAAATTAAGAACTATAAGTGAAGGAAAATGATGAGATGCATGAAAAGACTCAAGTAAAGAATAATGATAATGGATAGTCTCAACATCATGGGCTTGGACAAGACTTCCTAATAATGGATCATCTACGGAATAACCATCATCATAATCCAAGGTGTGAAGATTAATGACATAGGTAGGGATAACCTTATCATCTAATGAAGCATGGTGAAAAGAATGCATAGTCTTGGTTAAGACTATGGGAAAGTCATCGCAAGGAGGTTTGTGAGAATGATGCTACAAGTAATCAAGAAAATACAAGATGAGATGAGGTGAGAGATCAAAAGTTTTAATCTTTAAATTAATCTCATCAGGCTCATCATCATTAGAATCTAAGAGATTAGGAGGAATGTTACCAATGATCTTAGGATGCCCACTATAACCTTGGGTTGAGTTAATGAGAAAGTTGAGACATTGACACTCATGAAATGGAACACTTAACAAAGGCTCAAGAGTAATAATCTTGAAGTGATGAGGAACTTGGAATTGTTCTAAGTTATAAGGGTTAGTGTCACCCTAAATCTTGTAAATGGCTCCATTGTGAAGGAATTTAATGCATTGGCAGGTAGTAGAAGTGATAACTCTCTTATGATGAGTCCATGGCCTACCAAGAAAAAATTTATAATAAGGAGGGAAGTTAAAGATCATCACCTTCACATAGACAGTGATAGGTGGGATGATAATGGGAAGCCACAAGCAACCTAGAGGAGGCATTTTCTATCTATCATATCCTTGGCATGTGTTGTGTTTAGATTTAAGATTGCATTTGGAATATCCAAGAGTCTTAATGAAATAAAGAGGAGCGACACATATGTCAGAACCCTCATTAATTAATGCATGATTGACTTAGATATTACCTATTTGGATGCTTAAAAATAAGTGAATATCATCTGCATGAAGTAGAATCTCATCAAGAGTCATAGAATATGTGGGAAATTTTAAAGAATGAGAAGTGTCTACAATTTCATCAATGTTGATAGACATGTCTTCACATTATTGTAAAATACTATCTTCAGAACCAGATAAAACTACCTCTCATCTTGTTAGGGGAGGATGAGGGACATTAACCTTGAATACTAGCTATATGAGGTAGTTTATATGACATGGGGAAGTCCTCATAAGCTCAATAAATGGAATTTGGGTTGGGAGATTAGCGAGTTATGCAATGGGATCCCATTCATCATAACCCATAAGAAGTTTGTTAGATATAGGTGCATAATGATTAAGGAAGTCCTCGAAAGGAAGAGTCGAAGTACATTGAAATTCTTGTTGATAAGAATGAGAAAAAGGATGTTTAGAACAAGGTTGTAAATCACGTGGAGATGAAGAACTAGTTGGTTCAAGTTGATTTTGAGAATTAGAATAAGTGTTAGTAGAAGCTTGGTTATTATTAGTATTGGAAGATGATGGAAGAGTGGTATAAATAGTATGGGATGTGTTATCCAAGGAAGAATCATAAATTGGATCATCAAAAGTAATAAGGTCATCTTACCCCAGCTCATTTTAATGAGTTGGAGAAGAATCTTGGATAACATGATATGCCTTAGATGAAGGAGGAGTGTAGATAGGTTGGAAACAAATGAAAGCCACCACCCTTCACATATTAGTCATGCTAACCACATTCTCTTCAAAAGTTGGTTCAACAAGACTTTCAACATTATTAATGGAAAAGGTGGGCTTGTCTTGGTTATCTTGAATAGGCTGATGATTAGGTAAAGGATATTTGTAAATATCCAAATGAGCATTGGCTTGATTCAAGGCTTGAGTTTTATCATGTGATTTATAATCCTTGAAAGCAATCTCATAGGCTTGTTGACACTTACAAATAATGGAATCATGATCAAAATTATGGTTAAGAAGAAATACCATAACTAAATTATGAATCTATCTATAGGGCTCATGATAATGACCCCAACTAGCATGAAACCAACAAAACTTGGAAGGATCATACCAAGATTTTTGAAGACGAGTAGGGTCAAGCTCTCATAGAAGAGGCCTAGGTAGACATTTAAGAAATTTAGCTGAGGATAGAGGCTTATGAACATTGATGTTATTTGGTGAATAAAAATGAGGATTAGTATATTTTTGAGAAGGATTTGGTTTTGAAGAAGGATTAGAAATGATAGCTTGAACATTGTGAATGGTGTCATAAGAATCGGTAACACGATCATTAGTGATATTAGGGTTTTTATTTTTGAGTGAGATATGAGGACCCATAGAAAGTTGGGGTGGCTTGAATTGATGCATTAGTAAATCTTGACATTTAGCTTGGTCAATAGCCTCCTCCAAGGTACGTGGAGAGAGAGTGTGGACCTGATATTATAATTTAAGAAAGAGAGCATTTGTAAAGAGATGAAAAAGATTGTCATCTGCCATGTTATGTTCACATTTGTTTGATAAAGTCTTCCATTAACAAAGGCCTGGGCAGTTTCATTTTCATGTTGTTTGTAATTAATGAAATAGGCCAAAGTGTTTTCAAGAAGATCATTCATTTGGAATTCTTGCACTAAAGCATTTACTAAGTCCTCCAAACTAGAAATGGAATGAGCTCTAAGTTGATTGTACCAATCCAAAGCATCACCCATGAAGGTTTTGGCTAGGAGTTTGGTAGCGCAAAGGTTTTTAATTTGACCAAATCCTTGTAAATATTTCCAAATGTTTTGAGGTGAAGGGTGGGATCAGTTGATCCATTATAATAAATTGTAGGTGTTATACCTTCTATATCAATGTTGGCAATTTGAGTAGTGAGAGGTTCATTTTTTAAATGCTTGATGGTTTTATTGACTAAAGGAGTTTTATTAATGATATTGACTTGAGAATATTGAAGAAGAGGATGGGGAACATTCTGGTAATGTGTGCCCCAAACCATTGGTTGCAGATGAAATTGAAGATTAAGAAGGTGGTATTGCATTCTCATCATTTGATTTGTGTTATGTCCTTGAAAGGTATTCATTTGATTGAGAGTTTTTAATAAAATTTGATGTGTTTGATTAACATTAGAAGCATTATAATTGTTATTTGTGTTGGTATTAGTGTCTTGGGTACCACTATTAGTGTTGATGTGAGTTTGAGAAGAATTATGAGAATGTGAGGTACTTGTTTTCACTTGTAGTCACACCCTTGACGAGATTCTCATCACTCCTCATCCAAGTGGCATAATGGAAACAACTCTTTTGATGTAGGTAATAATTTTGTTGAGATGAATCTCTAGTTAAGGGGCTAGCTCCCCTTGATTCACCTTTAAAGTTATCTCTAACTTAACAATTTGTGTATGAAAAGGGTTAAGGAAAAAAATTAAGAAACCAAAAAGGTGATGTACAAATTTTTATCTCCTTATATTTTACTTAAAATACACTACTTAAAGACTAACAAATTTTCTCTCACACAAAACTCATAACTCCTTGTGCATTGTCACATCAACATTTCACATGTTAGATTCAAGAAGGCGTTCAAAATTTTAGGAGAGAAATGGATGATTTAAAGAAGGAATACATTTATAGACCACTTATAAAACATATATACACTAAGAAAAGAATACTAACAAGGACCTGCAACAACACTCTTTCTACACATTTGGTAGGTAACAAAAGATGACATGTTAGGAAAGATGACCTCTCACTAAATAAGAACAACATGATTTGAACCAATACTCAATAGTACAACATGTGAGTGGTAAAATTACTTGTATTATTTATGCAAGATTATTTCAAGTAAAAATTTGGCTAGATTTTTCCCAATAACTAGCAGAGGCTCCTTCAATAATCCAAAAGAATGCATATATATAGCCTTTGAGAGAGAGGTCAAGCAAAAGGAGTTCAAGGGTCACTTGGACATGATTCCATATGAGAAAATCAATTATAATTTCATGTGGAAGAGATTTGGGGTGAGTTATTCCATGTTAGGATGTCTACTTATTTGAAACCAGTCATAAGAATGGCAAAAAGTGGTGCAAAACCTCCAAAATTTGCATGGGTAACTACCTCCATCATAGACTACCCATGAGCATTTAAAAATAAAAATGCGGAAACCAACACATAGCATCACTCAATGGATTTGAGAATCATCATGATAGTTATAGAATGTTCTTTCTAACTACCAGCCATCATCCTAACACCTTTGTTCATCAATTTCATAGGAGCTCTTTGATTTGGTTGGCTGCCAACAATGACTTAGACCATCAACCTACCTATTTTTTGCTTGTTTTTTATGCACTAGATGCTTTGGATTTTTTCATTTGTTGCCTCCATGTTTTCCCTTAGGTTCCCATCAAGATTTTAAATTCTAAAGGCTAGCTCATGACCCTGAAGTTGATGTCTGTGGACCCACCATGAATTCCTTCAGGATATTTTCCTTAGACAATTTTCTTGAATAATCTTCTATAGATAATTTCTCTAAAAGAATTCCTTCAGGATTTCCCATTTGGCCTTTCAAAATTCTCCTTTTTCCCTTCGACCAAAAGAAATGATCCTTCATCAATTTTTAAATGACCCTTCGGCACTTTGTAATGTCCATTTAGTTCTTAGAAATGTCCCTTTGGGTTTCTTGTAAATGACCCTTCAAAAAAAATTGTAAATGGTCCCTTTGCCATTTTCCCAAGAAAAATGCCCTTTAGATTTCTAGAAATAGACCTTCTAAGTTCTTTCAGATGAACCTTCTGAAAGGAAAATTATCCCTTTGAGTTTTTGTAAAATGCCCTTCCGAAAGGAAAATATCCTTCAGGTTTTTGTAAAGTACCTTTCAACATTTTAAAATGGACCATTTAGTTCAAGAAGAATACCTTTAGAGATTTTGAAAAGGACCATTCTCTGAAGGGAAAGTACCCTTCAAAAATATGTAAAATGCCCTTCAGGAAAAATGAAGTGCCCTTTGAAAAAATTGAAGATGACCTTTCAACTTGAAAGTGGCCTTCGAGAAGATTACTTGGGACATTTTCCAAAAAAAATATCCTTCAGAAAGGATGAAGTGGACCATTTCCTATAGAAGCACCCTTTTGGGAAAATTATTTCAAACAAAATGTCTGAAACAATTCTTGACACTTTAAATAAAAAGCCCAAAATGAATCTCTTGAAAGGATTAACACTTGTAATTTTACCATGGGTTTTGTATGTAACACCTCCTCTAAAGGAATTCTACATACTAAACTTAGCAAAAAGATGTAAATTTAGGCTTCTTCTACAATTTTTGTGTGTGCAAGATCTAGTGCTTTGAAAATTCTCTTTAAACCCTACTCAGACTTCTTAGAATGACTCAAAGCAAATAAAAGGACCTAGACAACAAATTTTCCAAAGCTAATAGCATTCATAATACATCGAAGAGACCTGAGATCACACTATAACATGATATTAACCCCTAAAAGATATAAAGGCCAAGCTTTCATATAGGGTTTCCCAATTTTGACTTGCAAGTCAAAATTGGGTCAACAAATTGGTGACTCATAGGGTTAGTATGCCTATTATACTCACTAGACTAGTAGCCTTATTAGTCCATTGGGCATGGAGTCATCTAAAGACACTCAAACAAGGAAGCATTTTACATTGACTTAAATTTGATAAACACAAGATAACTAGCCACTACCTCAACCACACAAAGGAAAACAAGGACACATAGAACCAAGAAAACAAACACACAAGACACACACATGTGCATAAGCACTTAGGGAAAATAGGAAATAGTATAAAGAAAAATAATTAGGAACAACTAACTAAATATGATCTTCCCCCTCTTAGATAAAAGGGGAAACTCCTTAGGTCTCTTCCATGACAAGAAACCTCATGGTGCCAAATAAGTGGTTTGTTAATGTAGGAGTTTGGTGACCCATATCTCTTGCTTATCACCTCACTTGATTTGATCTCAAGTAGATCAAATTTGAAAAGATACCCAATGAAGACATATTCCTCTTGAACATGTTCACAAACTCCATGTTGCTACCCACTCATCATCTCATGCTCAACTTGCATTTCTTTAGTAGGCATATCTCCAAGAGGATTGGTTCCATGTTCTTTATAAAATTGAGGCCAATAAGAACTTCTTCCATTTCTTAAGATGTGATGTGTTTATTCCAACTAACTGATAAGATGATAGCCCATTTTGATCACTTCAAACCTATCATCATCATATGCATAAGCCTCTTGAATAGGAAGATTTGAAAGAATACTTTTGCTTTGTATACTTTCTTGTGAACCTATGTTGCCTTCCCCATATTTAACTAGTTGATAGTTTCCTTGAAGAGGAGTATAACCTGCTCCAATGACTTCAAACAAGTCATCCAAAGTCTGATCAAGAAACTCTCCTAATCCATATATAGTGTTGGGATCTTATAGATACAATTGATTACTTTTGTGTAAGCAACTAAACATGGAATTAAACCAGAATAATAAGTAACTAGAAATCAAAATTAGCAAAGAACATGAGATACAAGAAACAACAAAAACTTGTATTAAACTCTTCCAGAAGGAAATACAATTGAAGAAATCTCTCTTTCTTCCACACCTCTCAGATGTACAGATCTCTTTCCCTCAAGAGTTCTCTCTCACAATTACAAACACAATTCAGCTACTTGAATTGATTCACCCATTTTCTCATACACAAGCTATGAAGATCTATCCCCATTATATAGAATTAGGGATCATGAGCTATGCATTCTCCACCATCAGATACACCTCCTAATCAAAGGTTCAAAATAGTCCTGCCAAAAATAGAAACACAGACTCAACACTAACAATTAAACTTATCATGCAAACAATCTGTTCATCCACAAAAATAGACTTTTGGAATGCACAAGTGACCGACGTCGATCCATGTCTGCCTACATATGACTGACATCAACAAATCCATAACCGACGTGGCAGCCTCTAGTCAATCCCTAACCGATGTCGGTGACTGTGTAAATACAATAACCTTGCATTTGCTCATTTGGTGAAGCTTTTAGCTCCACAACTCAACAATCTCCCACTTGAAGATAAACAGTTGCACCTGTACCTGTATAGCAACATCCTCTATCTTTTCTCCATCTTCAAGCTCAATCTTGAAGACCAACAAAAGTTGAATGAAGATTCAACTTCTCCTTTGTTACCTACTTTGTTAACATATCATCAGGGTTCTTATCTGTATGGATCTTTTCCAGCTTCAACTCACCATCCTCCAATACCTGTCTAATGAAGTGGTACCTAAGCTGTATATGTTTGGTTCTTGAATGAAAGGCTGAATTCTTTGCCAAATGAATTGCACTTTGACTCTCACTGTACAATCTGCAACTCTCTTTCTCCTTTCCCAACTCTTCGATGAACCGTGTCATCCATATCATTTCTTTGCTAGCCTCTATGACTACAATGTATTCTGCCTCTGTAGTAGACAAGGCAAAAACCTTCTACAACTTTGAAATCCAACTAACCGCCATTCCACCAATAGTGAACACATATCTTGTGGTGCTTCTCCTACCATCCACATCACCTGCCATATCTGAATCTACATATCCATGTAGAGAAGTGTTTGACCCTCCATAACACAATTTCCTACTGCTAGTCCCTCTTAGATATCTGAGAATCCACTGAACTACTTTCCAGTGTTCCTTTCCTAGATTGGCCATAAACCTACTGACAACTCTCACTGCTTGGGAAATATCAGGTCTAGTACATACCATTACATACATTAAGCTCCCAACTGCCAAAGCATATGGAACTCTAATCATGTACTTTACCTCATCATGTGAATTAGGACATTGTTCTTTGCTCAACTTGAAGTGTCCAGCCATAGGTGTGCTTATCGGTTTTGCATCCTACATATTGCACCTTTTCAACACCTTGTTCACATAATCCTCTTGAGACAAAATCAAACTGTGATTTTTTCTATCTCTCTTGATACTCATGCCAAGGATTTTCTTTGTTGCTCCCAAATCCTTCATGGCAAATGTGTGAACTAATTTTACCTTAAGCTCAGAAATATCCTGCATGTGTGAACCTACAACCAGCATATCATCTACATATAGCAACAGGATAATATATCTACCATTATCCAATATCTTAAAATAAACACAATGGTCAGATTGACATCTGCTAAAGCCATGCTCAATCATAAACCTGTCAAACCTCAAATACCATTGTCTAGGAGCTTGTTTAAGACCATATAAGCTTTTCTTCAACCTACACACAAGTTTCTCCTTACCTTTAACCTCAAAACCTTTTAGTTGATCCATATATATTTCTTCATCCAAATCTCCATGAAGAAATGTTGTCTTAACATCAAGCTACTCAAGATGCAAATCCTCAATAGCAACTAAAGACAATACAGTCCGAATAGAAGTCATTTTTACTACAGGAGAAAAAATTTCACCAAAATTAATCCCTAATTTTTGTGTAAATCCCTTTACTACCAACTTGGCCTTATGTCTCATTTGTCCATTCTCACCTTCCTTTAACCTGTAAACCCATTTGTTTTTTAGTGTTTTCTTTCCAGCTGGCAACTCAACCAAATCCCACATTTGGTTCTCTTTCAAGGAATCAATTTCCTCTTTCATGCCAAGCTCCCACTATTTTTGGGATTCTACCTGCATTGCCTCATCAAAAAAAATTGGTTCTCCACCATCTGTGAGCAACAAGTAGAATAAAGAAGGGGAATATTGAATTGGAGGTTTACTTACCCTTTCTAACCTCCTCTTGGCTGTTTGAGACTCATTCACTGCTTGTTGTCTGCCCAAATTCTCTGTCAGTGACCGATCTTAGTCATCTCTAGGTCTGTTCTTGACTGACGTCTGTTTCACCAGACTGACATTGGTTCCAATCTGATCAATGTTGGTTCCTATCTGACTGACGTCGATTACTATCTGATCGACATCGATTATTGTCTGACCGACATCGATTACTGTCTGACCGACATCGGTTCCTATTTGACTGACGTTGGTTCTTGCCTGATCGATGTCAGTGTTTGTGTTTTCTTTTCTGTGATTATTCTTTCTTGTAATCTCATTTTGGATCATCACCTCATCCAAATCAACATTGCTCTACTCAAAATTATTCAACTTCTTGAGCTGATCACTGTACATCACCTTTTCATTGAAAACAACATCACAGCTTCTAATTATTTTGTTAGTTCCTAGATTCCACAATTGGAATCCAAAATCTCTAGAGAAATAACCAATAAAAGTGCACCTCATAGATTTAGCATCCAGCTTCTTTTTATTTTCTTTATCAACGTACACAAAAGCTTTAGAACCAAAAACTCTGAGAAATGAAAGATCTACCTTTTTACCTGTCCAAGCCTCTTCTGGAATTTCACCATCCAGAGTAGTAGAGGGTCCTTTGTTAATCAGGTAAACCATAGTATCTACAGCTTCTGCTCAAAAATGTAATGGCAAACTAGCATGCAACCTCATACTCCATGCACGCTCCATTATTGTTCTATTCATCCTTTTAGAAACTCCATTTTGTTGAGGTGTCCTTGGAACCATCCTTTCCCTGCGTATTCCACTCATAAAACAGTAAATTTTGAATTTATTACTGTAATACTCACCACCATTATCAGATCTAAGGCACTTCAATCTCAAACCTATTTCATTCTCAACCAAATCTTTCTATTTCTTAAATGTGTCAAAAACATCAAATTTCTTCTTTATGCAATAAACCCATACCTTTCTTGTAGCATCATCAATGAAAGAAACATAATACTGTGATCCTCCAATAGAAGCTACCTGAGCTGGTCCCCACACGTCTGTGTGAACAAGCTCCAACTTGTGCTTCTTCTTTGTTGACCCAATTTTGAAAAAAAATCTCACTCTCTTCTATTTTCCAAAAATATAATGCTCACAAAAATCTAGATCTATGCTTTTCAAATCTGACTTAAGAACTTTCATTCCCTTCTCACTCATGTGGCCAAGCCTACAGTGCCACAACTTTACATCTACATCTGAAGTAGATAATACAGAAGGAGAATAATCAGTAATACAATTACATAAATAGAGAGTACCTACTCTCTTACCTCTGGCTAATACAAGTGCACCCTGGAAACCTTCCAAGATTCAACTATGAGAGTTAATGTACAACCCTCATCCTCTAACTTTCCTACAGAAATCAGATTCCTCTTTAGGATGGGTACATGCATGACATTCTTCAACACCCATGTGTTGCCATTCTGCCATTTCAGCTACACTTTTCTTTTGCCAACAATTTTACAAGGCTCATCATCCCCTAAATAAACTATTCCAAAATCTCCCTAGATATAGTCATTGAAATATTCTCTATTTGGGGTTGCATGGAAAGAGGCACCAGAATCTACAACCCAAGATTCTATTCTATTATCCAAAGAAAAAATAAGAGCATCTTGTGCAACAATACCTGTAACTTTTGCTTCTTCATTACCTTCATGCTGATTTTTTTCTTTAACCTTCAACCAACAGTCTTTCTTTGCATGCCCTTTCTTTCCACAATTCTAGCAGGTTATTTTTCTTCCATTTCTGGATTTGAATCTACTTCTCACTTTGAATTAGACCTCGATCTCCCTTGCTTGTGCTTCTCTTTTTGCCTTCCCCTACTTTCAATACTTAAAGCATTTCCTGATGTTTCCTCTATGCTTTTCCTGTGAATTTCTTCATTCAAGATTACACTAACAACATCATCTACTTTCAAGATATTTGTAGCAGATGTAGTATTACTAACTGCCATTACCAAACTATGCCAACTTTTAGGTAAAGAGCATAATATTAAGAGAGCCTTAATTTCATCATCAAAAACTATTTTGACTAAATTTAACTAATTTACTATTGCATGGAAATCATTAAGATGACTAGATACAGATCCACCTTCCTGCATTTGCAAATTAAATAATTGCTTCATAAGATATACCTTATTTGAAGCTGAGGGTTTTTCATATAAATTTTCTAAAGTATCCATTAACTCTATCGTTCTCTTTGCCTATGATAAGTTGAAAATCATAGAAGATGCCAGGCTCAACCTTATAAATCCCAGAGCCTTTCTATCAAGAGCATTCCATTCTTCATCTTGCATATCTATGGGATTGCTATCAACCCCACCCAATGGTAAGTACAGATCTTTTAGATACAGATAATCTTCTATCTGCATCCTCCATAATTGATAATTCTTGTCGTTAAACTTCTCCATTCTTAGCTTACTTTCTTCTACCATTGCTATACTCCCACTCAAACAGAAACCCTTGTGAGTGACCTGTAATCAACACACACTAAATAGATCTGAAACCACCTGTTAGTGAACCCAAACTTTGATACCACTTTTTGGGATCTTACAGATACAATTGATTACTTTTGTGTAAGCAACTAAACACAGAATTAAACTAGAATAATAAGTAACTAGAAATTAGAATCAGTAAAGAACATGAGATACAAGAAACAATGAAAACTTGTATTAAACTCTTCCAGAAGAAAATACAATTGAAGAAATCTCTCTTTCTTCCACACCTCTCAGATGTACATATCTCTTTCCCTCAAGAGTTCTCTCTCATAATTACAAACACAATTCAGCTACTTGAATTGATTCACCCTTTTTCTCATACACAAGCTATGAAGATCTATCCCTATTATATAAAATTAAGGATCATGATCTATGCATTCTCCATCATTAGATACACCTCCTAATCAAAGGTTTAAAATAGTCCTACCAAAAATAGAAACATGGACTCAACACTAATAGTTAAAGTTATCATGCAAACAATCTATTCATCTACGAAAATAGACTTCTGAAACGCAAAGGTGACTGACGTCGGTCCCTATCTACCTGCATATGACCGATGTCAGCTGATCTATAACTAACATTGATAGCCTCTAGTCGATCCCTGATTGACGTCGATGACTGTGTAAATACAACAACCTTGCATTTGCTCATTTGGTGAAGCTTTTAGCTCCACAACTCAACATATAGTATCTTACAAAGTAAGAAAAGAATCAATGATCATTTCCTCCTCATCAAGTATAGAGGAAAAATCTTGTGAGTTTTCTTTTTGTTCATCAATGGGGGTACCTATGGTGATTTCTTCTTCATCTACACTCATGAAGTCTCCTTTATCGATCATGAATTGAACATATTCTTCTTCACTTGCCTTTCTCAAGATAGGTTCCTAAACACAAGGAAAATATTCTTCATCAACCAAGAAATGGCATTCAACACAAGGACTCTCAAAATCATATGGGGAATGGAATGTAAGGGTTTTTTTTGAAAGATCATGAGAAAGATGGGGCAAACCTTGGGCTAAAATCACTTGATTTTCTTCCTTCCACTTGACCAACACTTCATTAAAATCAAAATTAACTTGAGGACTCTATTGATGAAAGGTAGATGGGGTGTGTTTAGGCATAGGATCTTCATTTAGGTCTAAACCTTCCATCTCACCTTGACTAAGTAGCCTCATCTTTGCCTCTAATTCTTCAATTTATTTAACTAGATTTTCTTGGAAGATTCTTTGTTGTATTTCATAGGAATCGTCATGGAGATGGGAAGTACATGAAGGATACCATGGAGTACAAGAAGCTTCTTAAGGAAGGGTGGGAGGGACTTGAGAAGGACTAGCTTCATTTTACATTTCACACTCTTAAACAATACTCTTCTCTTCTTTCTTGCCCCGTGATTTCACTACTTCACTCCAACTCATGATCTTAGGATTGGGACTCTCTTCTTGAGGAAAGTTAGGAGGGGTTTTTATAGGATCAAGCTCCTTTTGAATTCCATATTCTTTGACAAAAAATTTCTCCTCTTGATGATAGGCAGTAATTTCATTCACTTTCTCAAGGTCTTGGGCTGGTTCATGATAGACATTTTTTCCAATTTGGAATCTTGACATCATGTTGAGGGGCTTGAGGAGGTTGAGGGAGACTAGGAAGAATTTTCACATGCATAGGAGGAGTCACTTGAGTATGGATGTGTTGGTTTTCAAAGGAAATATGATGACTTTCTTCATAGGATGGCTCACAATCTAAGGAATTGAACTAGTTAGTCTCCATAGAAGGTTATTCTAATATCCTTTGGTGTTAGATTGCTAGGTGCAAAGGATTAACAACAAGAGTATTTAGTTTTGTTATAGGGGAAGATGCATTAGATGGGCTAGAAGGTTGGTTCACTTGTTTTGGTGAGCAAGTGCTATTTGATAAAAAGGATTTGGTGTACAAGAGGGGGGTTTCTTTTGTATGGGAGAAGGTTATCTTGGGATGGAAAAAGGCGTACAAGGATGATTGTCTTATGTGGGTTGACTCCTCCATCTTACCAGTTTCTCCTTCATGGATTTCATGGCTTGAGCTTGCCTAAACAAACATTCTTCCTTGTACATTAGCTCTTATTGATATCTATTTTTCTCATTCAACCTATTTACCTCCAACATTTGTTTCTCAAACTCCAACATTATCTCCTTGACACTCTTGGATTGACTAGGAGAAGGACAATTAGGAGAGTTGCTTGAGGTGATTCCATGAACAACATGAGTTTGATCAAAACTATATGAAGGAACATAAGGTCTATACTACTCAAAAATGGTATTATACATACCAAATATGATTTATTGATATACGAGGGCTGCTTGACCATCTAATTCAACTTGGAGTTACCATTGGTGTTGACTGAAAAACCTCCAAAAGGTTGATTGGATGAAGAATACACCAATAATTATTCAACTCCTTGGACAAATAGTCCTTTCGGGCGAGCTAAAAATTGTTATCACATGGATTCACACCCTTGAAGAGATGCTCAACTCTCCTCATCCAAGTGGCATAATGGAAACATCTATCTTGTTGTGGGTGATAATTTCATTTAGATGAATCTCTAGATAAGGGGCTAGCTCCCTTTGATGCACCTTTAAAGGTCTCTGATTAACTTAATAATTTGTGTATGAAAAGGGTTAAGAAAAATAACTAAGAGACAAAACAAGTGATGCACCAATGTTTATCTCCTCATATTTGACTAAAAATACACTACTTAAATACTAATAAAGTTTCTCTCACACAAAACTCACAACTCCTTGTGCATTGTCACATCAATATTTCACATGTTAGATTCAAGAAGGCATTCAAAATTTTAGGAGAGAAATGGATGATTCCAAGAAGGAATACAGCCATAGACCACTTCTAAAACATCTATACACTAATAAAATAATGCCAATAAGGACCTGTAACAACATTCTTTCTGCACATTTGGTAGGAAATCGAAGATGACATGTTAGGAAAGATGACCTCTCACTAAACAAGAACAATAGCATTTAAACCAATACTCAATAGTATAACATGTGAATGGAAAAATAACTTATATTATTTCTTCAAGATTCTTTCAAGTACAAATATGGCTAGAGTTTTTCCAATAACCAACAGAGGCTCCTTTAATAAGCCAAAAGAATGCATATATATATATATATATATATATATATATATATAGCCTTTGAGAGAGAGGTCAAGCAAAGGGAGTTCAAGGTTCACTTGGACATGTGTTCATATGAGAGAATCAGTTAAAATTACATGTGGAAGAGAGGTGGGGTGAGTGATGCCATGTCAAGAGGTATACTTGTTTGAAACCAATCATAAGAATGGCAAAAAGTGGCACAAAACCTCTAAAATTTGCACAGGTAATTGTTTCCATCATAGATCATCCATGAGTGTTTGAAACTAAAATGGGGAAATTGACACATAGCATGGCTCAATGGATATGATACTCATCATGACAATTAGATAATGCTCTTTTTAACTACCAACCATCCTCCTAACATCTATGTTCATCGATTTCATAGGAGCTCTTCAATTTGGTCAACTACCAATAATGACTCGAACCATCAACCTGCCTAATTTTTGCTTACTTTGTCTACACAAAATTCTTTGGATTCTTCCATTTTTCACCTCCACATTTTCCCTTAGGTTCCTGCCAAGATTTTAAATTCTAACAGCTAGCCCATGACGCTGAAGTTGACATTCGTGAACCTGTCATGAATTCCTTCAGGATATTTTTCTTGGATAATTTTCCTGAACAATCTTCTATGGACAATTTTTTTGAAAGAATTCCTTCAGGATTTCATGTTTATCCCTTCAAACTTATCCTTTTTCCCTTTGACCAAAATAAATTATCCTTTGATAATTTTTAAATGATCCTCTAGCACTTTGTAACATCACTCTTTCTAATTCTAAAAGGATGCTAATAAGGACCTGCAACAACACTCTTTCTACACATTTGGTAGGAAACTAAAGATGACATGTTAGGAAAGATGACCTCTCACTAAAAAAGAACAACATGATTTGAACCAATACTCAATAGTATAACATGTGAGTGGAAATATAACTTGTATTATTTCTTTAAGAGTCTTTCAAGTATAAATATGTCTAGATTTTTCCCAAAAACTAGCAGAGGCTCCTTCAATAAGCCAAAAGAATGCATATATATATATATATATATATATATATATATATATATATATATATATATATATATATATATATATTTGAGAGAGAGGTCAAGCAAAGTGAGTTCAAGGGTCACTTGGACATGTGTCCATATGAGAGAATCAGTTACAATTGCATGTGGAAGAGAGGTGGGGTGAGTTGTGTCATGTCAAGAGGTCTACTTATTTAAAACCAGTCATAAGAATGGCAAAAAGTGGCACAAAACCTCTAAAATTAACACGGGTAACTGCTTCCATCATAGATCATCCATGAGCATTTGAAACTAAAAATGGGGAAACTGACACATAACATGGTTCAATGGATATGAGACTCATCATGACAGTTAGAGAATGCTCTTTTTAACTGCTAGCCATCCTCCTAACACCTATGTTTATCAATTTCATAAGAGCTCTTTGATTTGGTTAGCTGACAATAATGACTCAAACCATCAACCTGCCTATTTTTGACTTTCTTTGTCTACATCAAATGCTTGGTATTATTCCATTTGTCACCTCCACATTTTCTCTCAAGTTCCTACCAAGATTTTAAATTCTAATGGCTAGCCCATGACCCTAAAGTTGATGTCCACAAACCCATCATGAACTCCTTTGGTATATTTTCCTTAGATAATTTTCTTAAACAATCTTCTACGGATAATTTTTCTAAAATAATTCCTTTGGGCTTTCCCATTTCACCCTTCAAACTTCTCCTTTGGCCCTTCGATCAAAAGAAATGATCCTTTGATAATTTTTAAATGACCCTCTGGCACTTTGTAATGTCCATTTGATTCTTAGAAATGTCCCTTCAGGTTTTTTGTAAATGACTCTTCAAAAAAATTGTAAATGGTCCCTTTTCCATTTTTCCAAGAAAATTTCCCTTGAGCTTTCTATAAATAGACCTTCGGATTTCTTGCAAATGAACCTTCCAAAAGGAAAATTGTCCCTTTGAGTTTTTATAAAATGCCCTTCCAAAAGGAAAATACCCTTTGAGTTTTTGTAAAATACCTTTCAGCTTTTGAAAATGGATAGTTTAGTTCAAGAATAATACCTTCATAGATTTTGAAAAGGACCATTCTCTGAAGGGAATGTACCATTTGATAATATGTAAACACCCTTCAAGAAAAATGCAGTGCCCTTCAAAAAAATTGAAGATGAGCTTTTGACATGAAAGTGGCCTTTGATAGGATTACTTGGGACATTTTCCAAAAAAAGCATCCTTCAAAAAGGATGAAGTGGACCATTTCCTGTAGAAGCGCCCTTTTAGGAAAATTATTTTGGATAAAATATCTGAAACAATTCTGGACACTTTAAATAAAAAGCTTGAAATGAATATGTCAAAAGAATTAACACTTGTACTTTTTCCATGGGTTTTGTATGTAATACCTCCACCAAATGAATTTTGCATGCTAAACTTAGCCAAAAGATGTAAACTTAGGCTTCTTCTACAACTGTTATGCATACAATATCTGGTACTTTGAAAATGCTCTTTTAACCCTTCTCAAATCTCTTAGAATGACTCAAAGCAAATAAAAGGACCTAGACAAAAAATTATCCAAAGATAATAGCATTCATAATACATCAAAGAGACCTGAGATCACACTATGACATGATATTAACCCCTAAAAGATATAAAAGTCAAGTATTCATATAGGGTTGCCCAATTTTGACCTGTAGGTCAAAATTGGGTCAACAGTACTAGTGATAAAATTTGCTTTTGAAGCAAAAGATGGACTAGTGAATGGTTGAGAGGAAGAAGCACTATAAGCATGATTTCCTTGAGTATAAAACAATGGACTAGTGGAAGGATTAAGGATAGTGGATCTTAGTCAAAGCCCACTTGATGTAGAACCTACAATGTTAGTTGGTATATTAGGCATGGAGGTAGAAGGGGTTAAAGAAGAAGATGCCATGGTATGAGAAGGATTCAAAGTTGAAGGAAGAGGTTGAGAACCAAAGAAATTGGTACCTCAAAATCCCATTGAGAATGTAGGAGTAAGTGAATGAGGCTCTTTGGTTTGACCACTCATCATGAGGTTATAAATGGTAAAAGGATGCTTTCCTCTATGTTGAGGAAATTTAGAGATGAAAAAAAGCATTTCAGGAGTATACTTTAGCTCAGGTTGGTCTTCTAATGAGAAAATATGATTATGTTGTGAAGAGGTATTAGGAGGGGTCCCATAGTTCATTGTGTGAGTGACAATATGAACATTACTAGCATCCAAAAGAGAAACCCTACTATGTCTATGGGAGACCCTATTAGGATTGGTAAAGTTCATCATGTCTGTTGACTATAACTTAGTGTCATTATCCAATAAAAATTTCATGATGAAGGGAAAATAAGAGAGATGAGTAAGAAAAGAACAAACAGGTGATTGAAATAGTACAGGGTCAACTAGGTTGACCTGACACAAAAATAGGGATTGTAAAACTATATAGGGTCAACTAGGTCGATCCAGTATAGTGTACAAAAGGCAAAGAAGCTATTGGTTTGATCTAGTAAAGCAAAAAGGGAATTTAAAAATCCTAAAATAGATTGTGAAAATGAAACAAGATAATTTTGCAAGTAATGAAAAGTAGTAAGTACTAAAAGGAAATAGATAGTCAATTGGATTAATATTGGCCAATCCAATTGAAGCATACAAAACAAAATATTGATCTATTGTTGGCTAATGCAATCTTTTGCACACATAATTGAGAAAATATCAAGCAATAAACTTGATAATTAGAGATATAACTAATCGGTCAACCTGAATGTTTATTAGATTATTAAGATATGATTTTTAATGTGATTGGAAGTTAGCTATAAGTAAGGAATTAGATAGCAATCTAAAGATGGTTTCAGGTAGTTTGGGCTAAAAGGGACTATAGTGGCAATGATACAGGATTGGTATTGGGTCCTACCCCCTCACTTCACACATTGTAGTGATAAGGATGTTAGGTGCTTAGCTAGAATATACCATTAACCATGCTTTATAATTGACTAGAGCATCAAGTCAGCTTACCCCTTGGTGATGAAATCCAAGTAGGTTGGCCTTGGGTAGATAAAATTTTAAAGTGCTTATTTATGTTTTTGTGATTTGGCCATGTGTGCATAAAATAAAAATAGGAAAACTAAGAGATCAATTAAAAATCCCCTAATCAAAATATGTGAGCTATTCTAAATATGAAAGCAATAGAAAAAGAAAGGTTTGAACTAATTACTAACATATATAAGGTTAATTCCAACTTGAAACAAGGTATAGTATTGAAACTATATACACAAAATATAGAAAAAGGTTGATAGGGTCAAAATTGTACTATGGAATTAAAATCTAAAAATGAACTGGGTCGACAAGGTCGATCTAGTTATTTTAGACAACACATAAGACACATAAGTAGGTCGGTAGGGTCGATCCTGTTGACTATGTAAGTGAAGTTTTAAATACTATAAACTATGAAAGGAAAGATAGAAAATAAATAAATAGAGAGGTGGAAAGAAACCTTGGTGGATCAAGGATGCAATAAAGGAAGATTATTGATGAAGAACCTTGAAGTATGTTGACAAAACCTACAAACTGGGTCGATAAGATCGATCAAGCTATGCAAGAACCTTCTATAGAGTGCTAAAACTATAAGGGGTCAACTAGGTCAACCTAGTAGGTTAAACTAGGTGTCTAAAAATATGGAAACCTATACTGGTTTGACTAGGTCGAACTAGTTGCTTATTCCTAGAAACCTGCACACAAAGAGAAATATCTAGGTCAGCATAATCGATCTAGTATGTCAACATATATGATATAAATGATGATAAAAAATGAAATAAGTGAAATAAATCCTATAAGGGTTAGTTTCATGTTGGGTTCCCCAGAATGTATGTAATCAAAAATGTACCATGTCTATAAATCAATCATGTCTTAGAGAAGAAAGAGCATACCTACACTTTTGATTAGGGATAGACTTGTTAAGAGAGAGCATGACCAATATGGGGATCCAATAGACCCGATTAGGTGATCACTTGTCATAAAATATCATGTTAGGAAGGGTTCCAAAGATTTTAGTCTAACACAATCATACAATAAACCTAATGGAGTCCTAATGTTTAAAGCATTCATTTATTATAATAACAAGAAAGTAAATCTAATCTAGTACACACCAAAGCTTGTGGCACAAATTCAGGGGTTAGAAACAATAAAATAAACTAAAATAAACATGTATTAGAAGACACATACTCACATCAATGTATATAGAATCCTAATACATGGGAGAATAATACAAATGCATTATGTATCTACTCTTACAAAGGAGAAATAAAGTTAGGAATACTTACCTATGAATATGAACCCATCAAGCCTCAATCTCTCCCTTGGCCAAGGTACTTCATATGATATTTTTGTGGTATGTAAGGATAACTAAGATAAATCAGCTTGAGGCTACACAACCTATCTAAACATCTAAAAGACTTCTCCACAAGACAAGATCCATATCTCCAAAGAAAGTATGGAACCCTAAGCTTGATTCCTTAAGTAGAGTGGTCAATAATTAGATATTCATTTATACTTCTTTGCTCTTAATTCTTCTCTTATGAAATCGTGGGAAATGAACTTGTAGATCTAGGTGAATTTTTCCCTAAATCTTCTTAGAAATGTTAGTTGTATAGGGTTGACCTAGTGTGTTTTTGAGGATAATTCACTAGGTTTGAGATAGGTTAGTCAAAAGGATAACAAGATAAGAAAGTGAAAAATACCCCTAAACTATACTGGGTTGACCCAGTCAACCTAGTACAATCAACTGACCAAAAGGGAGTTAATTTAAGAAAAGAACGGATGGAAAGAGGAAAAGAATTAAATAGGTAGGACTGAGAATAATAAGCTTAGGGTTAATGGTTTTAGGAGACAAGTGTGTAGATGGCAAGTGGAAAAAGGGACAATAATCTTATGGAGCACCGATGGTCTGCCCAACCTTTTCTCGATGTACCCCTTAAGGCATGCACTCAGAAAGATTAAGGCTTGACAGGGTCTTGCAAGATAAGTGTCAATAATCAATAAAAGTTTGAAAATATTATGTGTATATATGGGGTACCATTTATTTAATGATCACTACTTCCATCTCTACATCTGCAAATGCATAGAAAGCTGGAGCGAGCAAGCACAACCATGAACCCAAAGCGAGTGAAGAAATTCATTTCAAAGGTCTTTTATAAGGTAACACTGATGACTCTAATTCTCCATTACCTGATGTTATTCTAGATGTGCTCGAATTTGACAAAGCTTGTCATTTATTTGAAAATTTTACTTTAATTTCTTATTTATCGATCGAGTCCCCCCCAAAGAGCCTTCTAAAGCAATGGGTTCACAAACACTAACAAGGCCATGGCGTGAAACTTGAGGGAGTCCAAA
The DNA here is from genome assembly GCA_037957365.1 of Torreya grandis. Classification (NCBI taxonomy): domain Eukaryota; kingdom Viridiplantae; phylum Streptophyta; class Pinopsida; order Cupressales; family Taxaceae; genus Torreya; species Torreya grandis. The sequence goes on along the minus strand of JARHVA010003322.1, from coordinate 1,845,459 downwards.
ACTTTATAAAGGGATTTTTTTTTTTCACTTTTATAACCTAGAATACTACAAAGCTATTATTAACCATTTACCTTGGTTCATCCACAACACTTTGGTCATATTATCTCACTGGACTCAGAAATTTCAAGTCTTAGAGCACACAAAACTGAAAGTTCCCATCTGGGTTGAATTTCCTACCCTATCACTCCCCCTCTAGGGTTTTATTGACCATCTCATAAAACCCATAGGACACTTCATCTACCATGAGTAGAACAAATTTTTTATGGCTCATCCTAAGAAGAGGGCTTGTGTAGAAGTTCATTTGTTCCATGATTTAAAATATTCTATTGATATACAAATTGTCTCTAACCATTTTTATTAGCATGTTTTGTATATCAACTTACCAAATACTTGATTTTGGTGTCAATCCTCAAACCACATGATCTGAGAATGCCCTTTGATGGTTCACACACCCTTACTCCTCAAGAAAAGGTAGATTTGATGCCAAAGCTTAGATTAGCAATGTTAATGATTGGACTACCATCACCAATAAAAAAATTAAAAATAATTCTTTCAAAAGTGGATACAAACCACAAAATTTGTCATTCTAATCTACTAGTAACAATGTTGCATCAACCTCTACTAGCAAGACTTCCTTACCCACCAAAGTATCTCTACCTATTATGTGTATGTTAAATGCAGTGGCCTCACTGGTGGAGACACCACCTTCAGTCTCCTAGTCACAACCCTCTCCTAGGGTGAGTGATCCTAAAGAAGACAAGATCCTGGTCACTCTAGACTAAAAAATCTACTTTACGATGTTCTCATAATGCATCTCCATCCCCTAAAGAGGAGGAATATATGGAACACAAGTGGCAACCTTTTAGAATAAATTATTTCATGCCCAACAACCTTATGTATAATAAGTTTGACACATTGGGAGGCCTCTCTAAGGAGAATGACATGCACCTTGATCATGTCCAATGATTTTATACTCTTCAAATGTTATAGGTCTTATTGATCCACCATGTAAGTATGCGGTCAGGAACAATTGCCAGTTTTTTAGTAACATGGAAATTCTTTGTTTGCAAGAAGTCAAGATTTATGGCTTCCTATTGTAGCATGCAACATGGATCATTTAGTTTGGGGCCATTTTTTAGGCCATTGGGCATGGTAGGGCCATCACTTTATTGGATCTAGAGTTGGCTTAGAACATTATTTCTTGGGGTTCACACCCCACCCATCAGGTGGTGTGGACCCTTTTTTATTTCAACAACTACATTATTGGATTAGGTAATTTATACACCTCCAATGATGTTATGGAGTGGGTGGTCATGTGGAAATGGTTGGTCAACTCTCTCCTAGATGCCCATGGATCCTTTTTGGTGACTTTAATATAGTGGAGTAGACTCAAGATAATGAAGGGCACCTTCTGATGCGATGGTGTGTAGGAGAATGGGAGGCATGGTTCTACAAGCACAAAAAACTCAACATTTTTGATCTTAATCACCACTGGAGGAAGGATTTAGACTCCTTGAGATTCACCTAGTCTTTCTTCTACCAAAGGGATGATAGGGTGCTTTAGCATCTCAATAGAGATTTTCTTGTTAAATAAGATCTTTTTTATTTTACTCTAATCAAGGGTAGGGATGTCTCTGTCATTCCTCATACATTTCTCTTAGATCATCACCCCTTTTACTTTAATTTTGAATGGACTTCTCCTCAAGTCAAGCCCACATCCATGCAATTCTATCTCAATACTGCTCACCTCAAACATAAAATAATGGCAGGGCATATTATTAGAATTTAAAAATTAGTTCCTTGACTAGAAGGAGATACTAGTTGGATTCAGTGGTGGTCTACGGCATTGGGTCACACTTCCACATTTCTTTGGATATATGGTAAGCAAACAACTATATTCAGAAGGTGTTTACTCAATACTACAAATTGTGAGTTCATTCGTGCCTCATAGGATCTAGAACATGAACCTTTTAATGTTTACCTCAAACTCAAGTGGCATAGTGGAGGCACAAATTCCAAATTTAGGAAACACATAAATCCAGAGGAGCTCAACCGAGAGCTTGTATGCACTAAATCAAAATTGGTGATAGAGTAACCAAGGACTTCTTTGCTCTCCTACACTCTCAGAGAACTACTAATATAATTAAAGTTGTCAAGGAAGGAAATGCTAAACTTACCAAAATTTTGAACATCTTACAAGCCTTTGTGCATCATTATCATAGTGTTTTATCGATGCAGGCCTCTTCTCTAAAAAGGGAGGTGACTCCCCTCCAATGTCTTCAAGTAGTGCCTCGTAAAGTTTCCAATTCTCAAGGAATTGCTTATGACGGGCCTTTATCCCTTAATGACCTTCATGAGGTTGTTAAACAAATGGATGTGGATAAAGCACCAAGAATTGACACTATTTACACTGATCTGCACCAAGTTTCCACTAAAGCAATTCTAACCAATTCCTTGGGAACCCTTATCAATCAAGGTAATAATAAATTCATCCCCAAGGCTGACGATCTTGAAATTATCACAAACTAGAGACATATTACATTGCTCAATCTCTCCTATAAGATTATTTCCAAAGCTCTGGCTCTTAGGGTAAGACACATTCTCCCTCTTATTGTTCAGAGTGAACAAAAAGGATTCACTCAAAATAGATTCGTCTTGGATAATGTCATCATTATCTGGGAAGGTATGGAGTGGGCTAGCTTTTTTAATCAAAAGGTCCTCATTGTTAAGTTTGACTTTGAAAAGGCTTATGATTACATTGAGTGGCCCTTCATTTTGGTGATGCTTCAGGCATTGGGGTTTTGTCCAAAGTTTGTTCAAACTATTAATATGTTTTTTAGGATATAGGGGCTTGTATTGTGATTAATGGCACCCAGTCTTCTTGGTTTGAGTTGCATTGCTCCATAAGGCAAGGCTACCCTTTGGTCCCTTCCCTATATGTTCTTGTAGTAGAAGTTTTTAGCTATCTTCTAGCTAATTAATCTATCTAGGGTTTGGTGAAAGGAATTTCTCTCTCTCAGTTTGATCGACAATTATAAATGGCCATTTTGGGGATGACTCCTTTCTCACTCTCTAAGAGGAGGAACAATCCATTAAAAATGCCATGGAATGTTCACGTATATTTTGTTTTGCCTCAATAAATTCCATTTAATGGAGGAAGACTCAATGTTACAGGTAGTCTCTAGACCCTAAACGTCCTTGGATTGAAGAATTTCAATGGCAGTGGATTTTATCGGGGATGTAGTTTAAGTTCTTGGGCATTCCTTTTGCCTTTTGGGCCTCTCCCTCAAACTTATGGTCATATGTGGTGTAAAGAGTAGAAAAAAGATTTGTTTTTGGATAACTAAGCCTCTCTCTTTGGCTAGTGATTTTTAAATCTACTTAAAATTTTTGGCCACCACACATTTTTACTATTCCACCTATTGGGCCCCTTCAAATGCTGCCTACAAAAAATTAGAAAAACTTGTAAAAGATTTTCTTTTGGCCAATTCTAATGGACACAAGGGCTTCAACACAGTTGCTTGGAAATTTTTTTGGCACCCCAAAGAATAAGGGGGACTATATCTTCTCAATATCAAGCTCTAAAGTCTAAATCCATCAGCCAAATGGATAATCAGAGGTCTTTCTAGGGATGAAAACTAAAAGATTCTTCTTCATCATTGTATTTCTCAGAGCCTTCCCTATGGCTAGAAATCATGGCAAGGCCTAAGTCTGTACTCTTTGCTTATCACCCCATCACCTATCAAAATCAAAGGGAACTTTATTATTCAAAGTCTATAGAAGGATTGGGAGAAGCTTAAGCCTCACCTTAGTTAGGTTGGTGATGGGTTCAGAAATGGCCTCTCCCTTAACTCTTAGTTTGTTTGGTGGTCACCTTGTCTTAACTTTCAAAATGTTCCCTTTGCCCTAGTCCCTTGGGTTAAATGGTTACGCCTTTTTAGAAAAGGTGTAAAGATTATTAGTGATCTCTTTTGTAAATACAATAGAGAATGGCTCACTTGGTAGCAACTTCAAAACAAATACCACCTAATAAATTCAGATGCAAAGGTTATTGTCTAAATTCAAGGTTCTATACCTAATGAATATTTACATAAAGTTGGTGTTAATTCTCTTGTTCCTTGGTAGAGGGACTGGTTTTGGCCAACAACCACCCTTTTCACTTAATACACTCCTTTGTTGGGATATCAATTATTGTCCCCACAACATGTTCCAACTAATATGCTCAATATGAAGTAGAATATTCATTTCTATGAAGGAATCTAGGCTAGGCATTTCAACACAATATGGTCTACTTCTATTAATCCCAAAAAAGCTCATTTTTTATGGTGCCTTCTCTACCAGGGTTTTCAGTGGGTGATCGACTCAAGCATATGGGTCTACCTAACACTATCTGCCTATCATGCCATCAACCAAAAATAATTAAACATCTTTTTTGGTTTTTTCCCCATGCTCAGTCTATGTGGCATTGGATCCATTCCCTTTTCCATAATTTTCACCCATAATTCTTCATGTGGAAGATGGCTCTTTTAGGGGACTTATCTATGTTTCTTGCTAAATATAATCTCTTTTGGCAAATCTTTCTAGCCAACATTATGTTTCAAATTTGGAAAGCTGAGAACTATGCTTGCTTTAATCATGAAGAGATCGAATGTAATTTTTTTGTTTCTAACAAAATTATTGTTCTCTCTAATGTGACTCTTCAGATTTAAAGCTAAATAGACAAGGTCCATCTGGAGCCCCACCACATTTAATGTTTGTTCGATCACTAGGGGAAAGCCTTGTATGCAGTCAACTGATAACCTCCTAATCCCCCATGAAATCCTTCACCCCCTCGGAGATGAGGATGTGGGCCAAGGCAAGAACAATATATAACTAAATGCAAGAGTTATACTCCATGTCGGTCACCACCTCATTAGCTTTCTCCTCGTCATGGTGGTTAGAGTGGTTCCTCCTACTTTAGTAGTGATGGTGAGGGATGGGGATCTCCTCCCCTATCCCATGATGGTGTAAACAAAGGTTGTTGTATGCCTCCCTAAGGAAAATTACCACACTTGGATTTGGTTATTTCCCTTGAAAGAAATCAAACTGAGACCTTGGATGAGTATCAAAACTCTGATTAGGAGCCCTTACTTGCTGATGGAGATTCTCCAATGATGGGAGGATAGGGTGATAAGCCTTTGGGTTTGTCATCTCCTCCACTTCCCCCGAGGTCCATTTTTGCTTATGTTGCATAAGTGTTCTCCTTAATGATATTTGTACTTTGATTTCTTTGCTTTGCTAGGATGTGATGTGATGTAACTTTTTTCAGTGTGGTCACTTTATGACCACTTTTTGTGATTTTTTTTGAGAGATTTTTTGTAATTCTCGATGTAGACTTACTCATGGGGTGTGACTTTTTCCACTCATTTTTTTGTATGATTAACATTGTACCATATATTATTTTATATTAATATATAGATGTTTTTCAAATTTTTAAAAAAAAAAATTATCACAAAAACTAAATGTTAATTGATAGTTTCCCTCATCATATTTATGAATGAACAAATATTATTGAAAAATTAAATTTGATAATCTAAAATATAATATTTTTTAAGAAAATTATATTAAATATAAAATAAAATTTTAATTAAATTAAAAATAGACCATCTTTAATATTTATTATATTATTAATTATATTAACATTAATTTGAAGGGTAATCTTAAACAAATAACAATCATAAAAAAAAATTGCATAACATATAAGATGGACTCTGAAATTCAGTCACTCCATTAAAGTATAAAATTAATGGGTGACAATTTTAAGCTCCATTAATTTATACTTTAAATTAAATCAAATCAAATCTCCATTACGTATACTTTAAGATGGTGTTTATTAGGTCGGTGTTTGTGTATTGCTTTAAAAATGGCTGACAGTTTGAGAGTTCGGTGTTTGTGTTTGTTTGTTTGTCATCCAAAACATTGAATCACCACCATACAAACCTAAATCAATCAAGTTTATGAAAATTATGGGTATGATAATCACATAGGTAAATTTATCTCTACATATGATCAAGTAGGCACATGTGTTGAGTATGATGTCCCCAATGGAAAATGTCTTGATATTTGTTTTTTGTATTTTTGAGAAATTTTTTGAATAATATATATTTTAAAAAAAAAATTGGTGAATCTAGGAAAATTTAATTCGTAGCTATGGTAAATCCTCTATGGGTGATGGCAAATCTAAATCTTACCTGTAACAAATAAGAAATAAAAAACTTTCCAAAACTTAAATATTATTTCATATTTGGATCCTCTTGTAGAAATATGCAATTTAAAAAAAAATCATCTCAATCTAAGTTTGAATGGCATAACCGAATGATATAATTGACTACCAAATTTCAAAAGCCGTAAGTTTTGCATATGAACTCAAATTGTAACTATTTTTTTTAAATTACATAGTTATTCAAGAGGAATCCAAATATGCAAGAATATTTAGGTTTTGTGAATTTTTTGATTTATTATTTGTTACAAGTAAGATTGAAATACATTTAGTTTAGCCATTTGATCAAGCAGTAGATACTATAGATTGGTTATGTCATTTAGTGACAAAAAAATTCTACTTTTCAGCTTTGTTGTCTGATACTCCCATTCAAAACTATCATACAATATTGTCATTCGGTGCTATCATTTGGCATTGTCATTCAACACTGTCAAAAATTGGAATATATTATCATTTAACATTGTCATTTGGTTCCTCTATTCGGCACTATCATTCAGTTATGTGGTCCTCTAGTTCTAGTTCTACTTGTTGGCCTATTTGATATCAGGGGGTGGTTGTACTATATATATGTGGCTAATTGAAATGTAATATTATATATTATTGTTTTATCTAGAACCATTATCAATCATAATGTCATTTTTGATAATAGAATTATAGTTTATAATGCCATATTGTAGATAGCTAAATTTGGTCTTTGGCACTTTGGAAACATATAATCTTTGACATAATTTGACATAGTTAGAAAATACACATATATCTGATCTTGCACACACTTTCCCTCTATCATTCTACCCATTTACTATCTTAGCCACATATATCTATTAAACATATTTATTCAAGATCAACTTGGTCTATATAGGATCATCTTCAGAATCCTAGACATACATTCTCCATATTTTAGATCCTTATCTTTCAATTCTAGAATATCCATACAATACTGATTATCATAAGGGCCTCCATCTGTTGGTAGTGTCTAGGGGCCCTCAATGACTATTTTTTAAAATTAGAAGTCTCCATTATGTCAGCCTAGACATGTTTCATGGCCAGTCATGGTGGGAAATTAATGAAGGGTCACCTATATGCAAATCACCTCAAAGGATATTATTCACTTGAGAATCACTTGAAATACCTAGAACTTTCTTGAAAAATTATTCAAAATTCATATACACATATAAAATCTTCAAAGATTAGAATACATAGGGTCAAAGTTGCATGATGCCAAGTATCAAAGAACAAAAGACAAGACTACATTCTAGATTTTTTATGATTTTCTACACACACCGCTAAGTAGGAGAGCTACATGTGGGTTGAGCCTTTTTTAGTGTATTATAATGTAGGAAAAGCTTAGCCATTCAATGAGGAATGGTTGGGGTTGTCTAATACATAACACTAACCCTTTTTGAGGGCATATTGTGGTTAATCAAACATTATTAGGGTTTGGACGATAGAGGTATATAACACGTATTAGAATGCAAGATTGAAAAAGTGCACACACACATAAACATATTATAGGTATAGGTGTAGGGCTCTTAGAAGTTTTTGATCCCCACTATGCAAAAGGATAATGCCAATAAACCCTGTAGTGTTATTTTACCAATGTGCCTTTATTTATACTTGATTTTGTTGACTCACATCCCATACATAGTGTTATGGTGGACAATTAATGAAGTGAAAACATATGCACTATGACATTACTTACTAGTCTTGGGTACACACATAGAGACTTCATTAGTACAATGGACATAATAAATGGATTTAGTAGAAAATGTAAAAACTTTCTTGGGGTCATTGTGTCACTACTTATGGTAAGGCCTACACCTATCACTACTTGGTTCTTATTTTTTCCCAATAGTAGAGTGTCCGACACATTATTAGGACATTTAGGGGATACATAAGATGTGAAGTCCCATATTTGTTACATCGATGCTTGAAGTATATCCATAATAAAAAAGTGGTTATAGTTTCAGGCATTCAAATATTACACACTTGCAACACTTAACTATCTTAGTCTTTTGACAAATCTCCTTGTGCGAAAGGAGGGTAATTAGACTATAGTAGTTACATTAGTCACTTATAGGGAAGAGGAGATTGAAACCCTTAACAGAGGTATTCCATTAACACACCACATAACAATGTATAGATCTAATTATGAGTGTGCATGATGCATAATTTCTAACATTACTTTAGCATTTTCCTGACTCCATTACTTATGTTTTATTTTGGAGTGCGCAAGTTAAGTCAAAATGAAGATTCATCCATACAAAATTATACCCCACACATCAAAGAAGTAAATATACAATCAAAACACATAAACATTAAAATTTTCTGATTATGAAACTCGATAAAGACATATTTGATCACACAGGAACATGACTGAAGTGGCCAAGATTTTTTTGGCTTGGCTTAATAGGGCAAGCTTGTATAGGCACACGTTTGTCTCAAATCAATGTGAAAGTCTAAAAATTGAGGAGCACGTCAAGTATAGTTAATATTTTAAGAATTCAAACTCAAATCTATAGAAAAACCAAGGTGTGATTATTTTTAACCTCTTTACCAATTCATTGATTCATTTTATCTCTCATTTATTACACTTAAACTTGTTTTCATTACTTAACCCTATATATATATATATATATATATATATATATATATATATAATTTCAATTATATATGCTTACATCTATTTAATTGTCGATTTAACTAATTTTCTATCTATATCAATAACAATATTTTACTTTTAATATTTAAAAAAAAACAAATTTTTAAAATATATTCTTACAAATAGTAAAATAAATTTTATTTTACATCAATTTCATCAAAGTATGGTATATTATTTTAAGATAATTAACATATCTTTCATTAATGTTTTGATAAAACATTTAAAAAATAATGCTATCCCACGTTTGAAAAAAGGAGGTACTTAAGCACCTGTATTATATTGGGAGGGAAGATTAGATCCATGGAGCAATGTGAAACTCAAAGTATTATGAAAATATTGTTTGATGTGAACATTTTTTCGAGCATGTTTGGATGAATAGCAGGTGGGAATGGAATCAAGCAGGTATATGATTATAAAAATTTTAGTGGATTCTAAAACATCACTTAAATATTAATTGATGGCTTCTTTATAAAAAGGTAGTTTATAAAAAAAATCATTATAGAAACATAGAAATATATAATCAAATTTTTATTACATAAATTAAATATTAATTATTGGTTTCTTTTACTTTATGAATGAACAAATATTATTATAAAATTATATTTAATAATCATCTGTAAAGCATAATCATTTTTAAGAAACCATATTAAATACAAAAAAAATTAAACACTATAAAAAATTACAAAAAATTGTTATAAATATAAATAATATATAATATTTATTTCTTATATTATAAATTATATCAACATTATACTAATATTTGAATGGCGATCTTGAATAAATAACCCTCATCAAAAGAATTGCATGACAGGTAATGTGGACTGTCAAATTTAATCATCTGGCTACAGTAGTCAATCAATGGGACTGTGCTAATTGTTTTATGAATACATAAGAATTATTTTTTAGGTCAGTGCCCAACACCGACACTTATAAAATTATTGGCCAATAGTTTTAATATTAAAATTATTGGTAGACAGTTTTAAGAATATTGTTGACCATTAATTTATACTTTAAAATGGGCAACAGCTATGAAATTTTACCTTTTTAGAAATGGTCGATAGTTTTAAAATCATGGTCTATTTCATTGATTTCGAGAAATGTACTTTTTAACCGGTCCATGTTTGTCTATTTTAAAAAACTTTCATTGTTTCCACTACTCTTATCTTCCCATGCATTTCCTTCCACATTTTTTTTGCATTGTTTTTATAGAGCAGTGCTTGTCTATTTTCTGAACATCTTCTTTCCTCATTGTTTTTGGGAGGAACGAACCCACCTAAAATAGATCAATAGTTTTTGTATACAAGCTTTCTATTTATATTCATTTTACTCTTCCTAGCCTTCTTTCTTATTTTGTGCAACCTATTTTTATTGGCGAAGCAAGTGTCAAAAGTGGAACTAGGCTTTTAAGGTGAAGGAAGATGAATATAAATTTGTGCACATAATCAATCCTCTAAAATTGTATAGGAAACATCATAATAGGTAGGTGCAAAATTTCATGTTGTAAAAAATCAACAATAACATAAAAGACAAATACAATATAAACCAGGCATATTCAATTACCACAAGATTAGGAGCATTATCGGATCTGCTTAGGTAGATTTTGACAGTCAACTTCATGAACCAAGCAATTACATATACATTTCAAGTCATTTTGGATGACTACACATTGACAAAGACTAGAATAATACCTAAAAAAGCTAACTACCCTATCCTCTTGGTCATTTCTATAAATAATAAGTGTAATAATTCATCTTTTAACATTCAAATATGTTTATTTTATGCTATATCTTATACAATTTGAATATTAAAAAGTTGCATCTTGTTGAAATAGCTAAATCCAAAATAAATTAAAACAATAAAGTATAATTCAAAAGGGTAAAATTATTCTTAAGGATAAGTAAGTTGGGAACAACTAGTATGTCCCAAATATCGAGTATTCTCACGTTAGATATTCTATAGTTAGTGCATCATATTAAATGTGTGTATTTTAAATATATTTAGGTATATTGAGGTAGGTTGTTAGAACAACCCACTTAAAATTGTTGAGTTGTTATAAGAGATAGAATATGACTCTTCATTCTTAGGAGACCCTTTTTTCATATATATAACGTTTATTAAATAATTAAGTGAAAAAAGTATTATGTGTATTCTTAGATTTTTCATAACATAGAGCTTATAAATTTATTATAAACAAAACATATACAAGATTATTCAAAAAAAAAAGGTGACAGACGACATGCCAACAACATTACACTAGGCCAAACTTAGAAGTCAAAAAGTCCCAAGGTCACAACACCAATGAACAAACTAGGCCAAGCCTAGAGAAAGTTTTAATACATCAAAAAAGGGCAAATTAACCAATAATAGAAAATAAACTAGTTGAAGACTGGGCATTATCAGGGGGACCTTATCTATAGTTAGAAAGGTCTTTTTCATCATCCATAAGGTCCTATCTAATATTAGTATCATCATGTTCAACATTATATTTCTCTTCAATAGCATGTGGGGGAAAAATGGATAAATTAAACCATGATTTTTTTTAATAAAATTGCTAGAGATAGCCATCCTAGGAGCTACCAAATTAAAAATTCCTCTAGTCCCTGGAAATCGGAGGTGGAGAGCCCCACCCTCAACCGTGTAGAGGTGGTTGGGGTGAAGAGCTCTAATGAAAATGATGATCTACAAGCGAAGATCTCCAGCCACATTGCTAAACTAAAAGGGGAGAGTGATGTTGCTACAAAAAAACAAAAACCTAAGAACAGTGACGAGGCCAAATGTAATGTGAGCCACCCCTAGCAAGGTTGCCCCAAGCGTTGTACTCTCAAATTTTCAAAATTTTGTATCAGAGCAGGTTTATAGAAGTAAAATGGGCAACACAATAATTATATAGCTGCTTCAAGTGATAAGAGAAATGATATGTAAGCATTATTTGTTGAATATTTTTCAAGTACACTGACGTTTACTCTAATTGAAGATAATGTGTTTCGTTATTACATCATTGTATGCAATATAGACATTTATTTCCCTTATTATGCCTCTAAAAATTTGTAGTCTATCTCAACGAGTTGAATATTCAAGCATCACACTCTTGGATTATATAAATTTATACAATCATTTACTCGTGCACCATCCATGTTCCACTCTTGTCATCCAAAACTGTGGTTTTTTTTGTCAAAGTGTGACATTAGGAAAATATTAGAAATTTAAGTTATTTTGGTGCTTATATGTTATTTGGTGAAGATTTTTTGTGCCACACATCATTTCCATGCACATGAGAAATGAAGTCATGATGTTCAATATGTGCCATTAATTAGTTTGTTTTTTCAATTGTGCATATTATAGCGTGTTGTCAATAGCATAAAAAGTCTATATTTTAATCTGCTAATTTATTAAGAGTTTGTTTTTTACTTATTTTATAGAGTTTAGTTGTCTTTTAGTTAATTTGTTAGATAGTTTTATGTATCATTTTTAGTATAAGTTAGTTATTAATTTGTAGTTTATTATTTGTTTAATGTCTTTATATGTCATCATATACCATGTTTGAAGTTTATGAGTTTAATTTATTTTATAAGAAATTTTATTGTAATGTTATCAATAAATATTTTTAAATGGATGCATTAAAGGTATAAACCAATATTTATATAAATTTTTTTACAATGGTAACTGATTATGTCAAATCAATTAACATCAAGGGTGATTTCTAGTGGTAATGGTCATAATTTATGTTGTTTGGGATCGAGTGAAAAAAACTGTACATAATAGCTACAAATGAAGACAACGAGGACCCAATCCTCAAATTTTATTTTCAATTTATTTCATGTATGGTGTGAAAAAATAAATTATTATAATTAGTGTCAATATTTTCTCCTACTGTGATGATAAAGTGGAGGTCAATATCATAGTACTATAATAAATGAGTTCTTGATAATGGTTGTAGGAGGATCATCCCACTATTTTTAATTGGTGTGATTGATATTATCATGGATTGATTGATGGACCCCAATTCATGACCTAGATGTATTCCCAAAATCATTATGTGTA
>JARHVA010003322.1:1672500-1827500 GCA_037957365.1 Torreya grandis | reverse complement strand
ATTGGTAGTGTCTAAGGGCCCTCAATGACTATTTTTAAAAATTGGAAGTCTCCATTAGGCCATCCTACACACGTTTCATGGTTTAGTCATGGTGAAAATTTAATGAAGGGTCACCTATATATACAAATCACCTCTAAGGATATCACTTGAAAATCACTTGAAATACCTAGCACTTTCTTGACAAATTATTCAAAATTCATATATACATCTAAAATCTTCAAAGATTAGAATAGATATGGTCAAATTTGCATGGTGCCAAGTATCAAAGATCAAAAGATGAGACTATGTTCTAGATTTTCTATGATTTTGTACACACACCTGTAAGTAGGAGAGCTACAGGTGGTTTGAGCCCTTTTTAGTGTATTATAATGTAGGCAATTATTATCCATTCAATGAGGAGTGGTTGGGGTTATCCAATACATAATACTAACCCTTTTTGAGGGCATATTATGGTTAATCAAACATAATTAGGGTTTGGATAAAAGAGGTATAAAACATGTATTAGAATGTAAGATTGAAGAAGTGCACACACACATGAACATATTATAGGCATAGGTGTGGGGCTCTCAGAATTTGTTGATCCCCACTATGTATAGGGATAATGCCAATAAAACCTAGACCATTGTTCTACCAATGTGCCTTTATTTATACTCGATTTTTTTGACTCACATCCCATACATAGAGTTATGGTGGACAACCTATCAAGTGAAAACATATGAACTATGACATTACTTACTAGTCTTGGGTACATACATAGAGAATTTATTAGTACAATGGACATAATAAATGGATCTAGTGGAAAACATTAAAACCTTCTTTGGGTCATTGTGTCACTACTTATGGTAAGGCCTACAACTATCACTACTTGGTTTTTAGTTTTTCCCAATACTAATGTGTTTGACACAGTATTAGGACATCCAAGGGATACATAAGACATGAAATCACATATTTTTTACATCGATGCTTGAAATATATCCATAATTAAAAATTGGTTAAAGTTTCAGGCATTCAAATGTTACACACTTTCAACACTTAACTATCTTAGTCTTTTGACAAATTTCCTTGTACGAAAGGAGGGTAATTAGACTATAGTAGTTGTAATAGTCACTTATATGGAAGAGGAGATTGAAACCATTACTAGAGCTATTCCATTCACATACCACATAACAATGTATAGGTCTAATTACGAGCATGCATGATGCATAATTTCTAACACTACTTTAGCAGTTACTTGACTCCATTACTTGTGTTTTATTTTGGAGTGTGCAAGCTAAGTCAAAATGAAGATTCATCTATACAGCACATTGTACGCTACACATCTAATAATTTAATATACAATCACAATCAAGAAGACACAACACATAGACATTAAAAAAATTAGATTATGAAATCCTACAAAGACACTTGATCACATAGGATTATGACTAAAGTGGCCAGGGTTTTTTTGCCTTGGCTTAATAAGATAAGCTTGTATAGGTACATTTTTTTCTCAAATCAATGTGGAAGTCTAAAAATTGAGGAATACATCAATTATAGATAATATTTTAAGAATACAAACTCAAATCTATAAAAAAAACCAAGGTGTGATCATTTTTTAACCTTTTTACCAATTCATTGATTCTTTATATCTTTCATTTATTACACTTAAACTTATTTTAATTACTCAACTTTTTATACACACACACACAAATGTGTGTTTGTTTGTGCGTGCGTGTGTGTCTGTATATATATATATATAAATATATATATATATATATATATATATATATATATATATATATATATATATATATATACTTATACTTACATCTTTTTAATTGTAAATTTAACTAATTTTCTATCTATATCAATAATAATAATAATATACTTATACTTCTAATTGTAAATCAATTGATGGTTTTATATTTATAATTTAAATTTATAATTTTGTTTAAAGGGTGTTACAAGTTAAGTTTCAAATATGCCTCCAATAATAGAAAAGAGTTCCCTTCTTCTATGCTCTCTTTTTTTCAAATTGAGAGTAACATTGGATTTGAATAACAAGGGATGGTCCCCTACTGTAACTAAGATCTTAGCTAGCAAATATCATTATCCTAACCTCTCCACCTTGTTTCTATGGAAAACCTGACTGTGCTAGATTTAAATATGGTAAAAACATAGTAGTTTTCACTTGATTGATTGTGAAAACTTGAAATGTATATCAAGAATATGTGATCTTACAAATCTTGTAAAGTTGAAGATTCATGGATGTCAACAGCTTGAGGAGTTGCCATGTCTTTTCCATCTGAGATACCTAGAGAGTGTTTCAATTGTTAACTATTTGAAGCTGAATGGTCCTCTATTGGATGGTTGTAATAATTTGAGAATAGTATAAGTGTCTAAAGTTCCAAAGATTACAATATTTAGCATTCAACATTGTCCTCAACTGAAGGAATTGAAGATTCATAAATGTCTATAGCTTGAAGAGTTGACATGTTTTTCCACCTAAGCTACCTAAAGAGTGTTTCAATTAGTGTCTATTTGAAGCTGAATGGTCTTCTGTTAGATGGTTTTAATAATTTGAGAATAGTAAAAGTGTCAAAATTTCCAATGCTTGTAATTTTTAGTATTCAGCATTGTCCTCGACTAGAAGAATTGACAACTTTTTAATGTCAAAGTTTCCTTGAGAGGATTAAAATTGATGGATGTGGGAAGCTCAATAAGCTTGAGGTGAGTCATTAAAAAAATTTAAAAACACTGTTAGGGAATGTTGACGTGAAAAATTTTGGCATAAATGACTATATAAAATCTGGGAGAGTTGCCAAGTCTTGTGGGTGTTGAGGAGCTTGCCATTCTTAGATGTGAGAGTCTAGAGTTAAGTTTTATGGGACTAAGATTCCTAGAGACTATTATAATTGAGAGTTGTGAGAAGCTATAGAATGTAGTGGGTATTAGAGAATTACCTGCATTGAAACATATGCAACTTTCACCTAATATTAATACAGCAATATGAAATTCTATTCATAGATTGTAGGTATTGAATAGTCATAGCTTGGTTTTCTTCTTTCTAATTAAAAGTATTTTAGCTTTTAAATTATTTTTAATACTATATTAAAGTAATAGTTTAGAGAATGCCTCTTATTTTCCTCCTGATAAGTGGTGTCTATTAAAAAAAATTTAAGAAAGAGGAAAGTTAAAGATCATCACCTTCACACGAACGGTGATAGGTGGGATGGTAATGGGAAGCCACACGCAACCTAGAGGAGGCATTTTCTGTCTATCATATCCTTGGCATGTGTTATGTGTAGATTTAAGATTGCATTTGGAATATCTAAGAGTCTTAATGAAATCAAGAGAAGTGACACATATGTCAGAACCCTCATTAATTAATTCGTGCTTGACTTAGATATTACCTATTTGGATGCTTATAAATAAGTGAAGATCATCTGCATGAAGCAGAATCTCATCAAGAATAATAGAATCTATGGGAAATTTTAAAGAAATATAAGTGTCTATAGTTTCATCAATGTTGATAGACATGTCCTCACATTATTGTAAAATACTATCTTCAAAACTAGATAAAGCTACCTCTCATTTTTCTAAGGGGGATGAGGGACATTCATCTTGAATAATAACTACATGAGGCAGTTTCTATGACATGGGGAAGTCCTCATAAGCTCAATAAATGGAATTTAGGATGGGAGATTAGAGATTTACATAATGAGATCCCATTCATCATAACCCATAAGAAGTTTGTTAGATATAGGTGTGTGATGATTAAGGAGGTCCTCGAAAGGAAGAGCTGAAGTACATTAAATTTTTTATTGATAAGAATGAGAATAAGAATGTTTAGAACAAGGATGTAAATCATGTGGAGATGAAGACGTGATTGGTTCAAGTTGATTTTGAGAATTAGAAGAAGTGTTAGCAGAAGCTTGGTTATTATTAATATTAGAAGATGATGGAAGAGTGGTAGAAATAGTATGGGATGTGTTATCAAGGGAAGAATCATAAATTAGATCATCAAAAGTAGTAAGGTCATCTTGCCCCAACTCATTTAAATTAGTTGGAGAAGAATCATGGATAACATGATATGCCTTAGATGGAGTGTAGATAGGTTAGGAATTAATGAAAGCCACCACCCTTCACATATTATTCATGCTAACCACATTCTCTTTGAAAGTTGGTTCAACAAGACTTTCAACATTATTAATGGAAGGGGTGGGCTTGTCTTGGTTATCTTGAATAGGTTGATGATTAGGTAAGGATATTTGTAAATATCCAAATGAGCATTGGCTTGATTCAAGGCTTGAGTTTTATCATGTGACTTATAGTCCTTGAAAGCAATCTCATAGGCTTGTTGACACTTACTGATAATGGAATCATGATTGAAATTAGGGACAAGAAGAAAATACATAACTAAATTATGAAGCTATCTATAGGTCTCATGATAATTACCCCAACTAGCGTGAAACCAACAAAACTTGTTAGGATCATACCAAGATTTCATAGGATGAGTAGGATCAAGCTCTCATGGAAGAGGCAAAGGTAGATGTCTATGCAATTTGTCTGAGGATAGAGGCTTGTGAACGTTGATGTTATTTGGTGAAGAAAAGTGAGGATTAATATATTGTTGAGAAGGAGTTGGTTATAAATAAGGATTAGGAATGATATATTGAACAATGTGAATGGTGTCATAAGAATCGATAACACTTTCATTAGTGATATTATGGTTTTTGTTTTTGAGTGAGAGATGAGGACCCATGGAAGGTTGGGGTGGCTCAAATTTATGCATTAGGAAATCTTGACATTTAACTTGGTCAATAGCCTCCTCCAAGGTACATGGAGAGAGAGAGTGTGTAGACCTCATATTATAATTTAAGAAAGAGAGAATTTGTAAAGAGATGAAAAAGATTGTCATCTGCCATGTTATGTTCACATTTGTTTGAAAAATCTTGCATCTCTTAACAAAGGCTTGGGCAATTTCATTCTCATGTTGTTTACAATTAATGAAATTGGCCAAAGTGTTTTCAAAAAGATCATTAGTTTTGAATTCTTACACTAAAGCATTTACTAAGTCCTCCAAACTAGAAATGGAATGAGCTCTAAGTTGATTGTACCAATCTAAAGCTTCACCCATGAAGGTTTTGGCTAGGATTTTAGTAGTGGTAAAGGTTTTTAGTTTGACCCAATCCTTGTAAAGATTTATAAATGTTTTGAGGTGAAGGGTGGGATCAGTTGATCTATTATAAGAAATTGTAGGTGTTATACCTTCTATATTAGTGTTGACAATTTGAGTAGTGAGAGGTTTATTTTGTAAATGCTTTATGGTTTTATTGACTAAAGGAGGTTGATGAATGATATTTACTTAAGAATATCGAAGAGGAGGAGGGGGAAAATTCTAGTTATGTGTGCCGTAAACCGTTGGTTATAGATGAGATTGAAGATTAAGAAGGTGGTTTTGCATTCTCATAATTTGATTTATGTTATGTGCTTGAAAAGTATTCATTTGACTGAGAGTTTGAAATAAAATTTGATGTGTTTGATTGACATTAGAAGCATTAAAATTTCTATTTGTTTTGGTATTAGTGGCTTGGGTATCGCTATTAGTGTTGATGTGAGTTTGAGAAGAATTATGAGAATGTGAGGTACTTGTTGTCACTTGGATTCACACCCTTGAGGAGATGCTCAGATATCCTCATCCAAGTGGCACAATGGAAACATCTCTCTTGATGTGGGTAACAATTTCGTTGAGATTAATCTCTAGTTAAGGGGCTAGCTCCCCTTGATGCACCAATAAAGACCTCTCTCTAATTTAACAATTTGTGTATGAAAAGGGTTAAGGAAAACAATTAAGAAACCAAAAAGGTGATGGACCAATGTTTATCTCCTCCTATTTTATATAAAATATGCTACTTAATGACTAACAAAGTTTTTCTCACACAAAACTCACAACTCCTTGTGCATTGTCACATCAAAATTTCATATGTTAGATTCAAGAAGGCATTAAAAATTTTAGGAGAGAAATAGATGATTTCAATAAGGAACAGATTCATAGACCACTTATAAAACATTTATAAACTAGAATAGAATACTAATAAGGACCTATAAAAATACTCTTTCTGCACATTTGGTAGGTAACCTAAGATGACATGTTAGGAAAGATGACCTCTCACTAAACAAGAACAATCATTTGAACCAATAATCAATAGTACAACATGTGAGTGGAAAAATTAATTATATTGTTTCTTCAAGAGTCTTTCAAGTACAAATCTGGCTAGATTTTTCCTAATAACCAGCAGAGGCTCCTTCGATAATCCAAAAGAATGCATATATATAGCCTTTGAGAGAGAGGTAAAACAAAGGGAGTTCAAGGGTCACTTGGACTTGTGTCCATATGAGATAATGAATTACAATTACATGTTAAAGAGAGGCGAGGCAAGTTATACCATGTTAAGATGTATACTTATTCCAAACCAGTCATAAGAATGGTCAAAAGTGGTGCAAAACCTCCAAATTTTGTATGGGTAACTACCTCCATCATAGACCGCCCATGAGTGTTTGAAACTAAAAATGGGGAAATTGACACATAGCATGGCTTAATGGATATGAGACTCATCATGATAGTTAGAGAATGTTCTTTCTAATTGTCAGCCATCCTCCTGACACCTGTGTTCATCGATTTCATAGGAGTTCTTTGATTTGGTCGACTACCAACAATGACTCAAACCATCAACCTACCTATTTTTTACTTGTTTTATTTGCACCAAATGCTTGGGATTTTGCCATTTGTCACCTCTACATTTTCCCCTAGGTTCCTGTCAAGATTTTAAATTTTAAAGGCTAGCTCATGACCCTAAAGTTGATGTCTATGAACCCATCATGAATTGCTTCAAGATATTTCTTCAAAAAAAATTCTCAAATAATCTTATGTGGATAATTTCTCTAAAAGAATTCCTTCAAGATTTCTCATTTGGCCCTTCGAACTTCTCCTTTTTCCCTTCAACTAAAAGAAATGATCCTTTGGCAATTTGTAAATGACCCTCTAGCACTTTGTAATGTCCATTCGGTTCTATGAAATGTCCCCTTGGGTTTCTTGAAAATGACCCTTTGGAAAAAATTTAAATGGTCCCTTTGCCCTTTTATCAAGAAAAGTGCCCTTTAGATTTCTAGAAATAGACCTTCAGAGTTCTTGCAAATGAACCTTCCAAAAGGAAAATTATCCCTTTGAGTTTTTGTAAAATGCCCTTCCAAAAGGAAAATACCCTTTGGGTTTTTGTAAAGTACCTTTCAACTTTTTAAAATGGACCATTATTTTAAGATGAATACCTTTAGAGATTTTAAAAAGGACCATGCTCTGAAGGGAAAGTACCCTTTGAAAATATGTAAATACCCTTCGGGAAAAATGAAGTGCCCTTAAGAAAAATTGAAGATGACCTTTCAACTTGAAAGTTCCCTTCAAGAAGATTACTTGGGACTTTTTATGAAACAATTATCCTTCAGAAAGGATGAAGTAAACTATATCTTTTAGAAGCACCCTTTTGGTAAAATTGTTTTGGACAAAATGTCTAAAACAATTCTTGACACTTTAAACAAAAAGCCCGAAATGAATCTCTCAAAAGAATTAACACTTGTACTTTTGCTATGGGTTTTGTATGTAACACCTTCTCTGAAGGAATTATACATACTAAACTTAGCCAAAATATGTAAATTTAGGCTACTTCTACAATTTTTGCATGTGCAAGATCTAGTCCCTTGAAAATGCTCTTTAAACCCGGCTTAGACTTCTTAGAATGACTTAAGCAAATAAAAGGACCTAGACAATAAAATGTCCAAAAACAATAACATTCATAATACATCAAAGAGACCTAAGATCACACTATAGCATGATATTAACCCCTAAAATATCTAAAGGTCATGTTTTCATATATGGTTGCCCACTTTTGACCTGCAAGTCAAAATTGGGTCAACAAATTGGTGACTCGTAGGGGTAGTATGCTTGTTATACTAACCAGACTAGTAGCCATATTAGTCCATTGGGCATGGAGTCATCTAAGGACACTCAAACAAGGAATCATTAGCCATTGACTCAAATTGGATCAACACAAGATAACTAAACACTACCTCAACAACACAAAGGAAAACAAGGACACATAGAACCAAGAAAACAAACACACAAGACACACACATGTGCATAAGCACTTAGGGAAAATAGGACATAGTATAAAGAAAAATAATTATGAATAGATAACCAAATATTCTCTTCCCCCTCTTGCATCAAAGGGGAAACTCCTTAGGTCTCTTCTATGACAAGAAACCTCATGGTGCCAAACAAGTGGTTTGCTAAAGTAGGAGTTTGGTGACCCATACCTCTTGCTTGTCACCTCACCTGATTGATCTCAAGTAGATCAAATTTAAATAGATATCCAATAAAGACATATTCCTCTTGAACATTTTCACATACTCCATGCTACTTCCCACTCTTCATCTCATGCTCAACTTGCATTTCTTTAGTAGGCATATCTCTAAGAGGATTGGTTCCATGTTCTTTATAAAATTTAGGCCAATAAGAACTTGTTCCATTTCTTAAGATCTAATGTGTTTCTTCCAACAAACTGATAAGATGATATCCCATTTTTATGACTTCAAACATGTCATAATCACATGCATAAGCCTCTTGAATAGGAAGATTTGAAAGAATAATTTTCCTTTCTATACTTTCTTGTGTACATATGCTACCTTCCCCATATTTAACTAGCTGATAGTTTCATTGAAGAGGAGTATAGCCTGCTCCAACGACTTCAAACACGTCATCCAAATTCTGATCAAGATCCTCTCCTAGTCCATCCATAGTATCTTATAAAGAAAGAAAAGAATCAATGATCATTTCCTCCTCATCAGGAATGGAGGCAAAAGTTTGTGAATTATATTTTTGTTCACCAAGGTGGGTACCTATGGTGATTTCCTCCTCATCTACACTCATGAAGTCTCCTTGATTGGTCATGAATTGAGCATATTCTTCTTCACTTGCCTTTCTAAAGATAGGTTCCTCAACACAAGGA
Source organism: Torreya grandis (assembly GCA_037957365.1). Taxonomy (NCBI): domain Eukaryota; kingdom Viridiplantae; phylum Streptophyta; class Pinopsida; order Cupressales; family Taxaceae; genus Torreya; species Torreya grandis. Next base: position 1,818,459 of record JARHVA010003322.1, on the reverse strand, counting down.
AAACATTCTTCGTCAACCAAGCAATAGAATTCAACACAAGGACTCTCAAAATTATATGGGGAATGGAATGTAAGGGTTTTTTTTGAAAGATAATGAGAAAGAGGGGGAAAACATTGGGCCAAAATCACTTGATTCTATTCCTTCCACTTGACCAACACTTCATCAAAATCAAAATTAACTTGAGGACTTTATTAATGAAAGGTAGATGGGGTGTGTTTAGGCATAGGATCTTCGTTTAGGTCTAAACCTTCCATCTCACCTTGACTAAGCAGTCTCATCTTTGCCTCTAATTCCTCAATTTATTTAGCTAGATTTTCTTGGAAGATTCTTTGTTGTATTTCATAAGAATCACCATGGAGATGGGAAGTACATCAAGGCTACCATGGAGTACAAAAATCTTCTTAAGAAAGGGTGGGAGGGACTTGAGAAGGACTAGTTTCATTTTGTGTTTCACACTCTTGAACAATACTCTTATCTTCTTTCTTTCCCCATGATTTCACTATTTCACTCTAGCTCATGATCTAAGGATTGGGACTCTCTTCTTGAGGAAAGTTAGGAGGGGCTTGTATATAATAAACCTCCTCTTCAATTTCATATTCTTTGACAAAAAATTTCTCCTCTTGATGATAGGCAACAACTTCATTCACTTTCTCAAGGTCTTGAGATGGTACATGATAGACTTTTCTCCAATTTGTAATCTTAACATCGTGTTGAGGGGCTTGATGAGGTTGATGGAGACTAGGAAGAATTTGCACATGTATAGGAGGATTTGTTTGAGGATGGATGTGTTGATTTTCAAAGGAAATAGGATCACTTTCTTCAAAGGAGGGCTCATAATCTAAGGAATTGAACTATTTAGTCTCTGTATAAGGCTAGTTTAATATCCTTTGGTGTTAGATTACTAGGTGCAAAGGATAAACACAAGAGTAGTTAGTTTTGGTATAAGATAAGATGCATTAAATGGGATACAAGGTTGGCTCACTTTATTTTGGTGACCAAGTGATATTTGATAGAAAGGATTTGGTGTACAAGAGGGGAGTTTATTTTGTATGGGAGAAGGTTGTCTTGGGATGGAAAAAGGCATACAAGGTTGATTTCCTTATGTGGGTTGAATCCTCCATCTTACTAGTTTCTTCTTCATGGATTGCTTGGGGTTGCCTAAAAAAACATTCTTCCTTGTACATTAGCTCTTACTGATATCTATTTTTCTCATTCAACCTATTAACCTCCAATAGTTGCTTCTCAAACTCCAACATTTTCTCCTTGGCACTCTTGGATTGACTAGGAGAAGGACAATTAGGAGAGTTGCTTGAGGTGACTCCATGAATAACATGAGCTTGATCAAAACTATATGAAGGAACATAAGGTCCATACTTCTCAATAATGGGATTATACATACCAAATATGATTTCTTGATGTACTAGGGATGCTTGACCAGCTGATTCAACTCAGAGTTACCATTGGTGTTGATTAAAATACCTCCAAAAGGTTGATTGGTTGAAGAACTAACCAAGAATTATTCAACTCCTTAGACAAATAGTCCCTTCAGGCATTCCAAAAACTATTGTCACTTAGATTCACACCCTTGAAGAGATTCTCAACTCTCCTCATCCAAGTGGCATAATGGAAACATCTCTCTTTATATGGGTGATAATTTCATTGAGATGAATCTCTAGATAAGGGTCTAGATCCCTTTGATGCACCTTTAAAGCTCTCTTGTTAACTTAACAATTTGTGTATGAAAAGGGTTAAGAAAATAAACTAAGAATAAAAAGGTGATGAACCAATGTTTATCTCCTCTTATTTGACTAAAAATATGCTACTTAAATACAAATAAAGTTTCTCTCACACAAAACTCACAACTCCTTGTGCATTGTCACATCAGTATTTCACATGTTAGATTCAAGAAGTCATTCAAAATTTTAGGAGAGTAACAGATGATTCCAAAAAGGAATACATTCATAAACCACTTATAAAACATATATACACTAAGAGAAGAATGCTAATAAGGACCTGTAACAACACTCTTTCTGCACATTTGGTAGGAAATAGAAGATGACATGTTAGGAAAGATGACCTCTCACTAAACAAGAACAATAGGATTTAAACCAATACTCAATAGTATAACATGTGAATGGAAAAATAACTTGTATTATTTATTCAAGAGTCTTTCAAGTACAAATATGGATAGAGTTCTCCCAATAACCATTAGAGGCTCCTTCAATAAGCCAAAAGAATGCATATATATAGCCTTTGAAAGGGAGGTCAAGCAAAGGGAGTTCAAGAGTCACTTGGACATGTGTCCATATGAGAGAATGAATTACAATTACATTTGGAAGAGAGGTGGGGTGAGTTATGCCATGTCAAGAGGTATACTTGTTTGAAACCAGTCATAAGAATGGCAAAAAGTGGCACAAAACCTCTAAAATTTGCACAGGTAATTATTTACATCATAGATCATCCATGAGTGTTTGAAACTAAAAATGGGGAAACTTACAGATATCATGGCTCAATGGATATGAGACTCATCATGACAATTAGATAATTCTCTTTTTAACTACCAACCATCCTCCTAACACCTTTGTTCATCGAATTCATAGGAGCTCTTTGATTTGATCAACTACCAATAATGACTCGAACCATCAACCTTCCTAATTTTTGCTTGCTTTGTCTACACTAAATGCTTTGGATTATTCCATTTGTCACCTCCACATTTTCCCTCAGGTTCCTGCCAAGCTTTTAAATTCTAACATCTAGCCCATGACCCTAAAGTTGATGTTAGCGAACCTTTCCTGAATTCCTTCAGGATATTTTCCTTGGATAATTTTCCTGAACAATCTTCTATGGACAATTTTTTTGAAATAATTCTTTCAAGATTTCATATTTAGCCCTTCAGACTTATCCTTTTGCCCTTCGACTAAAATAAATGATCCTTTGATAATTTGTTAATGACCCTTTGGTACTTTGTAATGTCCATTCAGTTCTTGGAAATGTCCCTTCAAGTTTTTTGAAAATGACCCTTCAGAAAAATTGTAAATGGTCCCTTTGCCCTTTTGTCGAGAAAAGTGCCCTTCAGCTTTCTAGAAATAGACCTTCAGAGTTCTTGCAAATGAACCTTCCGAAAGAAAAATTGTCCCTTCGGGTTTTATTAAAATGCCCTTCCAAAAGGAAAATACCCTTTGAGTTTTTGTAAAATACCTTTTAAATTTTGAAAATGGACTATTTAGTTCAAGAATAATACCTTCAGATATTTTGAAAAGGACTTTTATCTGAAGGGAATGTATCCTTTGAAAAAATGTAAAACACCCTTTGGGAAAAATGAAGTGCCCTTCGAAAAAATTGAAGATGACATTTTGACATGAAAGTGGCCTTTGAGAAGATTACTTGGGACATTTTCCAAAAAAAGCATCCTTCAGAAAGGATGAAGTGGACCATTTCCTATAAAATCACCCTTTTGGTAAAATTATTTCAAACAAAATATCTAAAATAACTCTCGATACTTTAAACAAAATCTTGAAATGAATCTCTTGAAAGAATTAACACTTGTATTTTTGCCATGGGTTTTGTATGTAACACCTCCTCCAAAGGAATTCTACATGCTAAACTTAGCCAAAATATGTAAACTTCAACTTCTTATACAACTGCTATGCATGCAAGATCTGGCACTTTGAAAATGCTCTTTAAACCCTGCTCAGACCTCTTAGAATGACTCAAAGCAAATAAAAGGATCTAGACCACAAATTATCCAAAGATAATAGCATTCATAATACATCAAAGAGACCTGAGATCACACTATGACATGATATTAACCCCTAAAAGATCTCAAGGTCAAGTTTTCATATAGGGTTTTCCAATTTTTACCTACAAATCAAAATTAGGTCAACATTACTAGTGGCAAAATTTACTTGTGAAGCAAAAGATGGACTAGTGAATGGTTGAGAGGAAGAAGAACTAGAAGCATGATTGCCTTGACTAGAAAATAATGAACTAGTGGAAGGATTAAGGATAGTGGATCTTAGTAGAGGCCCACTTCATGTAGAACCTACCATGTTAGTTGATATACTAGGCATGTAGGTAGAAGGGGTTAAAGAAGAAGATGTCATGGTATAAGAAGGATTCAAAGTTGAAGGAAGAGGTTGAGAACCAAATAAAGTGGCACCTCAAAATCCCATTGAGAATGTAGGATTAAGTGAATGAGGATCTTCGGTTTGACCACTCATCATGAGGTTATAAATGGTAAAAGGATCCTTTCCTCTATGTTGAGGAAATTCAGAGATAAAAAAAATCATTTCAGGAGTATACTCTAACTTAGGTTGGTCTTATAATGAGAAAATGTGATTATGTTGTGAAGAGGTATTAGGAGGGGTCCCATAGTTTATTGTGTGAGTGACAATATGAACATTACTAGCATCCAAAAGAGAAACTGTACTCTATCTATGCGAGACCCTATTAGGATTGGTAAAGTTCATCATGTCTATTAACTATAACTCAGTGTCATTTCCCAATATAAAGTTCATGATGAATGGAAAAGAAGAGAGATGAGTAAGCAAAGAACAAATAGGAGATTGAAATAGTATAGGGTTGACTAGGTTGACCTGACACAAAAATAGGGATTGTAAAACTATATAGGGTCAACTCGATCGATCCAGTATAGTGTATAGAAGGAAAAAAAGCTATTGGGTTGATCTAGTAAAGCAAAAAGGGAATTCAAAAATCCTAAAATAGATTGTGAAAATGAAACAAGATAATTTTTCAAGTAATGAAAAGTAATAAGTACTAAAAGGAAATAGACAATCAATTGGATTAACATTGACCAATCCAATTGAAGCATAAAAAACAAAATCTTGCACTAACCCTAGCTAATGTAATCTTTTATGCACACAATTAAGCAAATAGCAAGTAATCAACTTGATAATTAGAGATCTAACTAATTGGTCAACCTGAATGTTTATTAGATTATTAAGATATGATTCTTAATGTGATTGGAAGTTAGCTATAAGTAAGGAACTAGATAGTAATCAAAGGATGGTTTCATGTAGTTTGGGCTGAAAGGGACTATAGTGTCAATGATACAGGATTGGTATTGGGTCCTACCCCCTCACTTCACACACTATAGTGATAAGGATGTCAGGTGCTTAGCTAGAATATACCGTTAACCATGCTTTATACTTGACTAGAGCATCAAGTTAGCTTCCCCCTTGGTGATGAAATCCAAGTAGGTTGGCCTTGGATAGACAAAATGTTAAAGTGCTTATTTATGTTTTTATGATTTTTCCATGTGTGCATAAAATAAAAATAGTGAAACTAAGTGATTAATTAAAAATCTCCTAATTAAACTATGTGATCTATTTTAAGCATGCAAGCAATAGAAAAAGAAAGGTTTGAACTAATTACTAACAGATATAAGGTTAATTCCAACTTGAAACAAGGTATAGTATTGAAAATATATACACAAAATACATAAAAAGGTTGATAGGGTCAAAATTTTACTATGAAATCAAAATCTAAAAATAAACTGGGTCAACAAGGTCAATCTCGTTATTTCAAATAAAACATAGGACACAGAACTAGGTCGGTAGGGTCAATCATGTTGACTATGTAAGGGTAGTTTTAAATAGTGCAAACTATGAAAGGAAAGATAGAAAATAAATAAATGGAGAGGTAAAAATAAACCTTGGTGGATCAAATATGCAATAAAGGAATATTATTGATGAATAACCTTGAAATATGTTGGCAAAACTTACAAACTAGGTCGACAAGATCGATCAAGCTATGCAGGAACCTACTACAGAGTGTTAAACCTATAAGGGGTCAACTAGGTCAACCTATTTGGTTGAACTAGGTGTCTAAAAATATGGAAACCTATACTGGTTTGACTAGTTCGATCCAGTTTCTTGTTCCTAAAAACTTGCACATAGAGAGAAATATCTAGGTCGACATAATCGATCTAGTATGTCAAAATATATGATATAAATGATGATAAAAAAATGAAATAAGTGAAATAAATCCTATAAGGGTTAGTTTCTTTTTGGTTTCACCAGAATATATGCAAGAGAAGATAGAGCATACCTACACTTCTGATTAGGGATAGACTTGTTAAGAGAGAGCATGACCAATATGGGGATCCACTAGACCCGATTAGGTGATCACTTGTCATAAAATATCATGTTAGGAAGGGTTCCAAAGATTTTAGTCTAACACAATCATACAATAAACCTAATGGAGTCCTAATGTTTAAAGCATTCACTTATTATAATAACAAGAAAGTAAATCTAATCTAGTACACAGCAAAGCTTGTGGCACAAAGTTGGGGGTTAGAAACAATAAAATAAACTAAAATAAACATGTATTAGAAGACACATACTCACATCAATGTATATAGAATCCTAATACATGGGAGAATAACACAAATGCATTATGTATCTACTCTTACAAAGGAGAAATAAAGTTAGGAATACTTACCTATGAAGATGAACCCATCAAGCCTCAATCTCTCCCTTGGCCAAGGTGCTTCACATGGTATTTTTGTGGTATGTAAGGATAACCAAGATTAATCAGCTCTACACTATACAACCTATCTAAACATCTAAAAGACTTCTCTAGAAGACAAGATCCATATCTCGAAAGAAAGTATGGAACCCTAAGCTTTATTCCTTAAGTAGAATGGTCAATAAGTAGATGTTTGTTTACACTTATTTGCTCTTAATTCTTCTCTTATGAAATCGTGGGAAATGAACTTGTATATATAGGTGAATTTTTCCCTAAATATTCCTATAAATGTTAGCTGTGTAGGGTTGACCTAGTGTGTTTTTTAGGATAATTCACTAGGTTTGAAATAGGTTAGTTAAAAGGATAACACACTAAGAAAGTGAAAAATACCCCTAAACTGTACTAGGTTGACCCAGTTGACCTAGTACAACCGCCTGACCAAAAGGGAGTTAAGGAAATTAAAGGAGGGATGGAAAGAGGAAAATAATTGAATAGGTAGGATTGAGAATAATAAGCTTAGGGTTAATTTTTTTAGGAGACAAGTGTGTAGATGGCAAGTGGCAAAAGGGAAAACAATCCTATGAAGCATCAATGGTCTACCCAAACTTTTCTTGATGTACCCCTTAAGGCATGCACTCAAAAAGATTGAGACTTGACAGGGTCTTGTAAGATACAAAGTGTCAGTAATTAATAAAAGTTTGAAAATATTATGTGTATATATGGGGTACCCTTTATTTAATGATCATTGCCTCCATCTCTAAATCTATAGATGCATAGAAAGTTGGAGTGAGTGAGCACAACCATGAATCCAAAGCAAGCAAGGAAATTAATTCTAAAGGTCTTCTATGAGGTAATACTAACGACTCTGATTCTCCATTACCTGATGTTATTCTTGATGTGCTCAAATTTGACAAAGCTTGTCATTTCTTTGAAAATTTTACTTTAATTGCTTATTTTATCAATTGAGTCCCCCCCAAACACTAGCAAGGCCATGGTGTGAAACTTAAGGGAGTCCAAAACCTTATAAAGGGGTTTTTTATGTTTCACATTTCTAACCTAGAACACTGTAAAGCTATTAGTAACCATTTACCTTGGTTTATCTGTAACACTTTGGTCATATTATCTCACTAGACTCAAGACTTTCAAGTCTCTGAGCACGCAAAACTGAAAGTCCCCATTTGGGTTAAATTTCCTAACCTGTCACTCCCCCTCTAGGATTTTATTGACCATCTCATAAAACCCATAGGACACTACATCTACCATGAGTAGAATAACTTTTCTATGGCTCATCCTCAGAAGAGGGCTTGTGTAGAATTTGATTTGTTCCATGATTTAAAAGATTCTATTGATATACAAATTGGCTCTATCCATTTTTATTATCATGTTTTGTATATAAATTTACCAAACACTTTATTTTGGTGCCAATCCTTAGACCACATGATCTAGGAACACCTTTTGATGGTTCACACACCCCCTACTCCTCAAGAAAAGGTAGATCTAATGCCAAACCAAAGCTTAGAATGGCAATGCTAACGATTGGACTACCATCACCAATAAATATTAATAATAATTCTTCCAAAAGTGGAGACAAGCCACAAAATTTGTCATTCTAATCTACTAGTAACAATGTTGCATCAACCTCTACTAGCAAGGCTTCCTTACTCACAAAAGTATCTCTGCCTATTGTGTGTACGTTGCATGTAGTGGCCTCACTGGTGTAGACACCACCTTCAGTCTCCTAGTCACAACCCTCTCTTAGGGTGAGTTCCCCTAAAGAAGATAAGATCCTGGTCACTCTAGACAAAAAAAATTATTTTACGACGTACTTGTAACCCATCTCCATCCCCTTAAAAGGAGGAATATATGGCACATAAGTGGCAACCATTTAGAATAAATTATTACATGTCCCACAACCTTATGTATAATAAGTTGGACATATTGGGAAGTCTCTCTAAGGAGAAAAACATGCACCTTGATCCTATCCATTGATTGTATACTCTTCAAATTTTATAGGTCTTACTGATCCACCATGTAAGTATGCAATCAGGAACAACTGTCAATATTTTAGTAACATAAAAATTCTTTGTTTGTAAGAATTCAAGATTTTTGGCTTCCTAATGTAGCATGAAACATGGATCATTTGGTTTGGGGCAATTTGTCAGGCCACCGGGCATGACATTGGGCATGGTGGGGCCATCACTTTTTTGGCTCTAGAGCTAGTGTAGAACATTATCTCTTGGGGTTCAGACCCCACCCATGAGGTGGTGTGGACCCTTTTTTATTTCAACAACTGCAATATTAGGATAGCTAATTTATACACCTCCAATGATGTTATGGAGTGGGTGGTCATGTGTAAATGGTTTTTCAACTCTCTCTTGGATGCCCATAGATCCTTTTTGGTGACTTTAATATAGGTGATTCGATTAAGGATATTGAAGGGCACTTTCCGATGTGATGGTGTGAAGGAGAGTGGGAGGCGTGGTTCTACATGCACAAAAAAATTGATTTTTTTATACTAATCACCATTGGAGGAAGGACTCAGACTCCTTGAGATTCACCTGGTCTTAGTTCTACCAAGGGGATGACAAGGTGCTTTAACATCTCAATAGAGATTTTCTTATTGAATAAGATCTTTTTTATTTTGCTCTAATCAAGGGTAGGGATGTCTATGTCATTCATGATACTTTTCTCTAAAATCATCACCCCATTTTATTTAATTTTTAAAGGACTTCTCCTCAATTCAAGCCTACATCCATGCAATTCTATCTCAATATTGCTCACCTCAAACATGAAATAATGGTAGGGCATATTGTTAGAATTTAGAAATTAGTTCCTTGACTAGAAGGAGATACTGGTTGGATTCAATGGTGGTCTAAGGCACCGGGTCACACTTACACATTTCTTTGGATCTATGGTAAGAAATCAACTATATTCAAAAGGTGTTTGCTTAATACTACAAACTATGAGTTCATTCGTGCCTCATAGGAGCTAGAACATGCACCTTTTAATGTTCACCTCAAACTCAAGTGGCATAGTGGAGGCACAAATTCCAAATTTAGGAAACACATAAATCTAGAGGAGCTCAACTAAGAGCTTATATGCATTGAATCAAAATTGGTGATAGAGTAACCAAGGACTTCTTTGCTCTCCTAAACTCTCGAAGAACTGCTAATAAAATTAAAATTTTCAAGGAAAGAAACGTCTAACTTATCAAAATTACAAACATCTTACAAGCCTTTGTGCATCATTATCATAGTGTTTTATTGTTGCAAGCCACTTCTCCAGAAAGGGAGATGACTCCCCTCCAATGTCTTTAAGTAGTGCCCTATAAAGCTTCTAATTCTCTAGGAATTGCTTATGATGGGCCTTTATCCCTTAACGACCTTCATGAGGCTATTAAACAAATGAATGTGGACAAATCCCTAGGAATTGATGGTTTCCCATGTGAGTTTTATCAAACTTAATGAGACACTATTTACCCTAATTTGTATTGAGTTTCCACTAAAGCAGTTCTAACCAATTCCTTGGGAACCCTTATCAATCAGGGTAATAATAAATTCATCCCCAAGTTGGTGATCTTGAAATTATCACAAACTGGAGACCTATTACAATAATCAATGTCTCCAGTAAGATTATTTCCAAAGATTTGGCTCTTAGGATAAGACACATTCTCCCTCTTATTATTCAGAGTGAACAAACAAGATTCATTCAAAATAGATTCATCTTGGATAATGTCATCATTGTCTGGGAAGGTATGGAGTAGGCTAGATTTTTTAATCAAAAGGCCCTCAGTGTTAAGATTGACTTTTAAAAGGCTTATAATTGCATTAAGTGGCCCTTCATTTTGGTAATACTTCAAGGGTTGGCATTTGGTCCAAAGTTTTTTCAAACTATTAATATGCTATTTTAGGATACAGGGGCTTATATTACCATTAATGGCACCCAGTCTTCTTGGTTTGAGTTGTATTGCTCCATAAGGCAAGTTTACCCTTTGGTACCTTCTCTATATGTTCTTATAGTAGAAGGTTTTAGTTATCTTCTAGCTAATTATTCAGTTTGGGGTTTAGTGAAAGGCATTTCTCTCTCTCAGTTTGATCGAAAAATTGTAAACGACCATTTTGGGGATGACTCCTTTCTCACTCTCCAAGAGGAGGAACAAACCATTAAAAATGCCATGGAATGTTCACATATATTTTGTTTGGTCTTAATATATTCCATTCAATGGAAGAAGACTCAATGTTACAGGTAGTCTCTAGACCCTAAACCTCCTTAGATTGAAGAATTTCAATGGCAGTGGATTTTATCAGGGGTGCAATTCAAGTTCCTGGGCATTCCTTTTGCCTTTTGGGCCTCTCCCTCTAAGTTATGGTCATATGTGGTGTGTTGTCCCCGAAAAATGACTTCTCATTTTTGGGACAACATATGAACTATTTTGGCCCTGGAAGACCAAAATAGTCTCTTCCCTTTCTAAAAATTTGTTATGAGCTTTCAAATTCCTCATTTTTCAAGCTTTTTCAGTAAAGGGATTAGTAGGTTCAATAGGTTCAAAGGCTTCTATAGGAAAATTCCTTCAAAAGAGAAAGTTTCTAACACTCAGGCATTTTCGAGATTGATTCAGCACCTTGGTTCAATCAAAATAATTTAATCAGCAAGCTTCTAAGAACCATTGAACCTTAAAGCAAAAAGGTTAAAGGGTTTAATGGGTTCAAGGTTCAATGTCATTGGCAAGAGTTGAGCGCACCCATCAAAGTTCAATGTTCAACGGCTCCATAGTTCCACAGCTCTGAGCACTCAAAGGTTCAAAGGCTTGAACCGTTGAACTATTGAACCTTGAACCATTTTGGTTCATCAGTTTAATGGGTTCAATGTTCAAATGATTCAACATGCTTGGTTCAAAGATATCAAAATGACTCACCCAAATCAAAGGAATGAACCGACTGAACCGTTGAACCTTGAACTGCTTCATAGGTTCAACTAGTTCACAGGTTCATAGGTTCAAAGGCTGCCTCAGTTAAGGAAAGAAGCATATGCAAAATAAAGAGTCAGGCAGATGCTGCCAAGTGTCGTTGGTTGAGCCCCTTTATACTTTATTTTTGAGATGTGATAGATACTGCCACATGTCCCATTATGACTCAACAAAATGTGACAAGTGTTGACGTTCACTTCTTAAAGTTCCTTATAAGTTGTAGGATTCCTTTCGATAAAGATTCTTCAAGAATTATGTGGAGGGTGACATGTGGCAACCGTAGAAGGCTTTGAGTTATTTTCCTATGAGCAGTAGACTATGCCATGAAAACCTTGTAGAGATTGACAGAGGCTAACAAGTGTCATCATCTGCAAGAATCCAAGTGAATCCCAAACATTTCTATGATGTCGTAGAAGCTCGAGAGCGAGAAGTGCCCAAGTGTCACCAGTGGAAGGTTGCAATGAGTTTCATCAAAAGATGCCATGTGGCACTTGTTCAAATCGATAGAATGCACCACATGTCAAAGGATGGAGCACCTTCAAATGCAGAGGCACACAAAATAAAGGAAAGATTTCCTTTAGATAATTTATTCAAAGGAATTTCTTCAGACATTTTATTGAAAAGAAATAAAAGGGATGATATCCCGCTGAAGATAAAAGTCTGAAGGTCATCTTGGAGGATCTCAAAGGGTGAATACCCTTACGAAGGGACACTTGACATTCAAAAATGGACCTTGTTCAAGACACTGAAGGGCAAGTTCCCTTCGGGAAGGGTCAAGCCTCAAAGTGCAACGGAAGTTGCCAGGTGTCACATGTTGGGACATAGTTTCAAATGAAGCTTCAAAGCATGGAACTCGCCACGTGTCCCATCTCAGTGTAGCGAAAGCTACCACATGTCTGCATCCATGCCTTTAGCCTCTAACAAGTTTCAAAGCTTATTCCAATAAGCTTATTTCAAAGCCATAGATGTCGCCATGTGTCCTCACCCATGTCATAGTAGAATGACAAGCTTGTAAACATCAAATTTGGGGTGATTGGCTAGCTGGTAACTTTCAAAAGATAAAAGACCCCTGGGCAGCAAATTTGCTACGAGGAAGTGTCTGTTAAGCTTTGCCAATTTAAAAATGTGGACCTAAATGCATTCAAAGACTTGAAAGCTAGAACCAAATGAGAAGAGATAAAGAGGGAAACTTAGCAGGAGTTAATTCCAGTAGGTGAAACAGTTCGTTGGGTAGACATTTGGGGCCTGCAAACATTGAAAGCACCGCCTATTTTTCCCCTTTGAGATAAAGGTAGAGTAGACAGTTACATGGCTAGTAGGTGAGGGAATGAGTGATTCAAGCTTGGGAGGAGGCACTAGAGATGAATCAACATACCACAGTTAAGGCAGGCACCTTGCTCTATCATGTCCCTTCCTGACAAAACCAAGAATGCATCCAAGGCATTGATTGTGTAGCATGGGCCACTCCATGGGACAAAGTGCCAAGCCTCTGTTTGCCTCTATATATTGTAATTTCCCATTTGTTACAATAGAGATCTTCCCCTTACCAGAAGTGAAACTCTACCCAATTGAAAGGTGACTACTGAGACTTTGAGCTCAAATTGTATTTCATTTCATTTTATCTAAATGAGAAAGCAAGTTGTTTGCAGACTTTGTGTTGTTTTGGCTTGTATCATTTTAGAAGAGTATTCTTATGTCTATCTTCTGAATGTGTTCTTGTTTATTTAATTTGGCAAGAAGAATTAGTGAAAGTAACAAGGAAGGTGTCTTGAAGCCAACTACTTTCAGACTTTGCACTGTCATAGTTGTCTTCAGTGTGTGTTTTTCTTTTCTATTTCTATGTAAAAGACCTTGGGATGACTTTGTGCCCTCATTGTCTTTTGTATCTCACTCTAGGGCAGTCAAGGTGGAGACTTTGTGCTACATCTTAGATTATTGGTTACTCTGTACCCGGTTATCAATCACTTATTACCAAAAAGAGTCCTGCTATTTGCAAGAACAAACACTTCTAAAAGAAGAGAAGTGCCTTCTATCACTTCACCAAGATTTATACTATCCAAGAAGGGATCTGGCTCTCAGCTGAATATTACTTTTGAAAGAAGAGAAGTACCTTTACCAATCCCTAGGATTTCTCCTCTGTCTATGAGCATCATCTCTAAAAGAAGAGAGGTGGATGGTTTATTCCACCCTTGAGTGTTACTTTCTACTTATATATAGTATATAGCCTCTGTATATTTAATAGGGAACCTTCCCTTGATGAGAGGAGAGATTTGTCCCCTGTTGATGTAGTAAACCTACACCCTTAGATGACCAATCACCCTATGTTGTGGTGATAAGAACTATTTTGCTCACCAGTTAGTTGGTCGACAAAATATTCACCCAATAGTTTTTAGTGACTCCGCTAGGGAAGAGCACACAGTTTGAAGTCTCAAGCTTCAAGATGAAGCAAATCTTGCTCTTTTCCATTTTTGTTTTACAATCTAGCAACTCTACATTATACTAGAGGCCAAAAATCTCAAGGTGTTGTTAACCCTACTTTTGAGTTAGTGCAACAAAGCAATTTTGAGTTGTTTCCTCCACAAACTCACCTTAAATGAACTAGGAGTCTTCCTCCTAGCCCTACTAGGTCACCAACATGAGGCATAGCTTCTTTTTTTGTTGCTAGCAGAGCCTTGCCTATCCAAATTCCACCCAGATTTGTGATCCCACTTTTACATAATCACATCATGGCTCAAGGCCCCTAGGGTAACTCTTTTCGTCCATTGAATTTAACTCCACCTCTGCATGATCTTCCACGTAGTTCAAGGAAGAACTTCCCCAAATTCTTTGATGATGGAAAAGCTCACCCTGTGAACACATTGCAGCTTTCAGCATAGCCTATGGTGTAATAAGGTGGAATTTGAAGACATAGCAGTTAGGCTATTCATGGAGACACTACAAGGCACTGTTGTGGACTAGTTATACCACCTGCAAGCTTAGTCAGTGACTGATTGGGACACTTTGAAAGACAAATTTGAACCCAAATTCAAGCTTATAGAAGATGCACATGCCTTGCTGGCCCAACTCACACAAATGAAGGAGCCCCATGAACCTATGAGGGCCTTCATTACCAGGTTCAACAAGATGAGGCACAAGATTCCCATGGTCACCCAGCTGACACCTCAAAATCTTAAGTGTTTCTTCATCAACTCACAGCTACCTAAAGTGAGTTTCTTGCTAAGACGGGCTAGACATATAGACCTTATTACTACTCAAGACTTGGCTACTGAGGTAGAAGATGACCTTATCTTGGCTAGAAAGATAAGGAGGGACTCTAATAAAGGTAAATCCTCTTCCTCTTTTGAATACTCACCTACAGTCACCACTGACCCAATGGTGCAAAAGCTAGAAAATGAAGTGTTATCTCTCAAAAAGCAAATGGCACAAGGGATGTCATCTGCTCCTGCATATAGAGATATGACCAAGAGGACATTTCAAAATTAGGTGTATCAAGGCAATGCTATCAGGAATCAAGGATAGAAAAATTGCCTTCCTCTTCCACAGAGGAACCTCACCCTCGAAGCACCTCCAACTAACTCAATAGTTGGATATCTTGAAGCTAAATCAGACTTCTCATTCCAGCTTGAGTTGAATCCTGAAGATGACGCTAATCTCTTCATTGAGGAAGAAGAAGAATTAGCTGGCGACTCTCATATTGGTTTTTTGAACTATCAGGATGAACCTAGAAGTGAAGGCAATGCAGTTGAGGGGTCATATGTTGTAGTCACCCAGTCCAAGAATTAATCAGCTCAATAAGCTAATAAAGAGAAAGCAGAGGAGCGACCTCAACCAGTAGTTTCAATTTTTAAGCAAGGATCCACTCTTCCTTTCCAACCAAAGGACCCAGTGATTGCAAGAAATGTAAGTACCCCAAATGCCCCTATGCCTTCTACTTCAAATTCACAGTCCGATTCCCCCCCAAAAAAAAACTCAAAAGGATGAACTCCCATCTTCTGTACCTAGTTCATTTCTAACATTTCATATCATTGACCACATAAAGAAAACCAAAATTCAAACATTTAAATTTGAATTTTTGCAGTCCCATCCTAAGCAATTAGATAAATTACTTCAGTGTGTGAAGAACCAAAATGCCCTTGTAGGACAAGCAGTTCCCAAAGTGACGCACCCACTAGGAACAATCTTGTCATTTCCCCTCCTATCACTCTTAGTAAGACTGAACCTTTTTATGTCTCATTACTAATAAATAGATGCCAGCTGAACAATTGCATCATTGAATCTGGAGCTTCAGACAATGTCATGCCTGCTAAAGTAGCTGAATCCCTTGACCTCACACTAACCAAGACATTTGGTAGATGCTTCTCCATGGAGAACAAACAAGTGCCACTGCTAGGGCAAATTAAAGATGCCCAATTTCTATTTGTTGCCTTTCCAGACAAAAGAATCAAGATGACTGTCTTGATAGCAGACGTCCTAGCGTCATATGGCATCCTTCTTGGGTATAATTTTTGTAGGGATGTTGGTGGTGAATTAAGCATGGATTTATTAGAGGTGAGGATTTCAATCAAAGGTTTCATGAAGAGGCTACTCCTTGAAAAGGAAGCAAAATACGTAGTTACCCAGACCTCAACACCTAAAGCTCAAATTCTATTTGAGTCTTCAGGCATGGATAACTACTTTCTATCCACAGATGAAGTTCATGAGGCATTTGATGAAGCTCCTATAGGTGACAACCTAGATATACATTCAGGTGGAACAACAGAGGAATTGGTTGAGCACAAGGCAAGTGTGGAAGTATCTCCACCTCTGAATGAAGAAGAATCCAAAGGAAAATCAATATTAAATGAGGTGTGGGTTCTTGAGTTTGATGGCAGCTACTCTTCCACTGGTTTAGGAGCCAGAGTTGTCCTGATATCTCCTTAAGGACATATTTTTCCTTCATCCTATAAGTTACGGTTCAACAACACCAATAACATAGCTGAATATGAATCTCTATTATTGGGATTAAATGCTGCTAGGAATAAAGGCATCAAACTCTTTCATGCTAAAGAAGATACTAAATTGGTGGTTTTTCAAGTGAGGAACTATATCAAACTAAGAATAAAATATTGTGCCACTATCATAATCTAGTCTAAGACTAAATTGAAAACTTTGATGCTTTCAGCATCTCTGTAGTTCCCAGAGAATTTAATCACTAGGCTGATGCACTAGCTATTTCAACTACTCTCTTGATCCCCCACCCAGACTTCAAAGGAGATAGGTACACCATTAAGCTGGTCTTTCAGCCAAGTGTACCTGATAATGCTAGTCATTGGTAGGTATTCAATAATGACAATCAAATCATTGCCTTTTTGGAACAAAAGGATAGCTTTGAATGGCTGCATTTTGAAGGCAGTGAACCTCAAGACCTTGAACTAACTCTTGAATCAAGTTCAAGTACAGGTGAGGAGTTATTACAACTTAAAGGGAATAAGATTCCCAAAGGCCTTATTTCCCTTGATAAGCTATTTGATAAGCATGATAGATTCATCAAATAATAGCAAATAGATTCAAGCTCCTCCCAAGAGTTTGATCAAGTGAATCTAGGAACCAAAGAAGACCCCAAGATGGTGAACATTGAGAAATGTTGTACTACTAAAGAGCATTTCAATTTCACCACTTTGCTCAACAAATACATGGATGTCCTAGTGTACTCCTATGATGACCTGAAATCACTCTAGCTTGATGAAATTTGACACAACATTTCAAGGCTAATTCAACACCTCACAGGCAAAAGTCCAGGCATTATAATCCAAAAATATCAGGTACTATTTTATTTGAGATTCAAAAGATGTTAAATGCTAGGATAATCTTCCCAATCCATCATTCCAAAGGGATTGCCAATATAGTGCCTGTAAGGAAGAAGAATGGTGAAATTCGCCTTTGTGTGGATTTTAGAAATTTGAATTAGGCATCCTTGAAGGATAATTATCCTTTGCCAATCATGGATCAAGTGCTTTAGACTGTGACAAGTTCAGAGATGTTATCAATGCTAGATGTCTTCTCGAGATATAATCAAGTTAAAGTTGGTGAAGTAGACCAGCATAAGACTATTTTCAACACACCCTGGGGCACATTTGTGTATAGGAGAATGCCTTTTGGCTTAATAAATGTTGGCATTACCTTGTAAAGAGAAATGGACCTTGCCTTCAAGGATGAGATGGGTAAGTTCATCATATTTTACCTTGATGACTTGACTATCTTCTCTAAGCATCACCTGGATCATGTGAGCCATTTGCATCAAGTGCTCAAATGCTACCTCTAGAATGGCATTTCCTTAAACCCCAAGAAGTCAGTTTTTAGAGTAACAGAGGGGAAAATTCTTGGACACATTATGTCCAAAGGAGGCATAAAGATTGACTCGGATAGAGTCAAGTCTATCTAAGAACTTTCCTTGCCCACAAGTAAGACTATTATTCACTCTTTATTTGGAAAGGTGAATTTCTTATGGAGGTTCATCCCTGAGTTTGCTGAGAAGACTAAGCACATTGTAGACATGATGAAGGGAAAGGCCACCTTCAGCTGGATAGAAGAAGGCAAGTTGGCATTTGAGGATATCAAGACTGCCATTGCCCATGCTTCAATTCTAGCTTGTCCAAACTATAACAAAGAGTTCACCATTTACAACTGTGCTTTAGAACATATGCTTTCAACAATTCTGATTCAATAAAATAAATAAGGTATGGAATCTCCCATTTCCTTCATGAGCTATCCTCTCAAATCTCATGAGTTGAAGTACTCAAATATGGAAAATCATGCTTATGTAGTGGTGAAGGCAGTGAAACATTTTTGTTTCTACATCCTCAATTCTCGAGTTACTACCTTGGTTCCTGACACCACAGTCAAATCTATACTAACTCAGCAAGAGTTTGGGATGAAAAGAGGCAATTGGGTCACTAAGATCAAGGAATTTGATCTGGTCATCAAGCCTATAAAGTTGGTGCGTGGGAAGGGGCTATTCCAACTAATTGTTGATAACAAGCCAGGAGGAATAGAGTGTGAAGAACCAGAAGTGGATGACACACCTACAATTCTCTTTGTCTCCACCACAAATGAGTGGTATTCAAGTATTACTCATTTCCTTACTTATGGTGAGTGTCTTGCACACCTATCTTATAAAGAAAGGAGGACCATCAAGTTGAAAGCCGCTAATTTTGTTCTCTAGGACAATGGCCTATACAAAAGGAGCCTTGATGGAATGTTCCTTTGCTGTGTGGACAAGGAGTAGCAAAGTCGACTTCTGAAGTTCTTCCACAATTCAGCCTATGGAGGACATTTTTTTGCTTATGTGACTGCTCATAAGATCTTACAGGCTAGGTACTACTGGCCAACTCTCTTTCAAGATGCATACAAGTGGGTCAGAGGGTGTGAGCTATGCCAGTAGTTTATCAGGAGACCCAGGATAGCTGCTCTGCCTCTTAAGCTAGTTAGCATAGAGGAGCCTTTCCAACAATGGAGAATTGACTTTATTGGTGTTGTAAACCCATCTTCAAGTGCTGGACATGATTATGTCCTTACAACAACATACTACTTCACCAAATGGGTGGAAGCTATTCCAACCAAACACCAAATGGGTGGAAGCTATTCCAACCAAACATGTTACTTCAGAAGTAGTATGCAATTTCCCCAAAGAAAACATCATGTCCAAGTTTGGGGTCCCAATCAAAATTATCACTGATAATGCAGCTTGTTTCACTTCCCAGGAGATTACTCAATTCTGCTTCTACTATGGAATTACACTTTCCCACTCTTCTGATTACTTTCCACAAGGGAATGGATAGGCTGAATCAAGCAATAAGAACCTGGTGACTATCATCAAGAAGCTAGTGGATGACAACCAAAGTATGTGGCATAGAGCATTGGTTGATGCTCTATGGGTAGATATAATTACACCCAAGAGGGAAATTGGTATGTCTCCCTTCCAACTTCTTTATGGTGTCAATGCTGAAATACTAATCACCTTGGAATTACTAGCATTTAAATTGGCTAAGGCGATTGAAGATCAAATGTATGAGAGCTCACTTGATAAGAGGATCATGTGCCTTGTTGAGCTGCATGAGTAGAGAACTGTAGTGGTGGATCTAATTTCCACCCATCAAGGTCTGGTGAAGAAGCTCTTTGACTAGAAAGCAAAGAATCATGATTTCCAGATTGGAGATCAAGTCCTGCTATGGGACAAAAGAAGAGAACAAAAGAAGAGAACCAAAGGGGATGCATGGAAAGTTTGATTCCCTATGGAGGGGCCCTTTTACTATTCATAAACTCAATGGTGAAAATAGTTTCCTATTGAAGTATCAAGATGGCACTCTCTTTTCTCTGCCTCACAATGGGCAACATCTGAAGCACTTCAACTCTTGAAGTATCAGATGAGCTCCCCTATAAATATGTATATTTGTGTAGTCTTTTGTTCCTATTTTGTTCTTTTTGTTTTCATTTTTTGGAGCCTTTCTTTTTGAGTAGCATGACTCCATAGCCCAATGGCACAATTCAAGGCACTGGAGATTCTAGTTTCTACTCCCCTTAACTATGTTTCAAGTTTCCAATTGAAGGTAGTTCCCTAACTGGAGCCAGCTGTTGTCCCCAAAAAATGACTTCTCATCTTTGGGACAACATATGAACTATTTTGGCCCTACAAGACCAAAATAGTCTCTTCCCTCTCCAAAAATTTGTTCTGAGCTTTCAAATTCCTCATTTTTCAATCTTTTTTAGTAAAGGGATTAGCAGGTTCAATAGGTGCAAAGGCTTCTATAGGAAAATTTCTTCAAAAGAGCAAGTTTCCAACACTCAGGCATTTTTGAGATTGGTTCAGCACCTTGGTTCAATCAAAAGAATTCAATCAGCAAGCTTCTAAGCACAATTGAACCATTGAACCATTAAACCTTAAAGCAAAAAGGTTAGAGGTTTAATGGGTTCAAGGTTCAATGTCATCAGCAAGAGTTGAGTGTACCCATAAAATTTCAAAGTTCAACTGCTCCATAGTTCCACGGCTCTGAACACTCAAAGGTTCAAAGGCTTGAATCATTGAACCGTTGAACCTTGAACCATTTTGGTTCATCGATTCAATGGGTTCAACATTCAAATGGTTCAATGCACTTGGTTCAAAGATATCAAAATGACTCAACCAAATCAAAGGAATGAACTGACTGAACCGTTGAACCTTAAACCACTTCATAGGTTCAACGAGTTCACGGGTTCATGGGTTCAAAGGTTCAAAGGCTGCCTCAATTAAGAAAAGAAGCACGTGTAAAAGAAAGAGTCAAGAAGATGCTACCAGGTGTTATCAGTTGAGCCCCTTTATACTTTGTTTCTAAGAAGTGGTGGATACTGCCACGTGTCCCATTATGACTTGATAAAATGAAATAAGTGTCAGCATTCGCTTCTCAAAGTTCCTTATAAGTTGCAAGATTCCTTTTGATAAAGCTTCTTCCAAAATTTTTTGGAGAGTGACAAGTGGAAACTGCGGAAGGCTTTGAGTTGTTTTCCTAAGAGTAGTAGACCGTGCCACGTGTCCCTTGTAGAGATTGATAGAGGCTGACAAGTGTCATCATCTGTGAGAACCCAAGTGAATCCCAAACATTTCTACGATGTTGCAAAATCTCAAGAGCAAGAAGTGCCAAGTGTCACTAGCAGAAGGTTGCAATGAGTTTCATTAGAAGATGCCACGTGGCACTTGTTCAAAGTGGTAGAATGTGCCACATGTTAAAGGATGGATCACCATCAAATGCAGAGGCACACAAACAAAAGGAAAGATCTCCTTCGAACAATTTGTCTAAAGGAATTTCTTCAGACATTTTATCTAAAGGAAATAAAAGGGATGATATCATGCTGAAGATAAAAGTCTGAAGGTCATCCTAGAGGATTTTGATGGGTGGACACCCTTGTGGAGGGACACTCGACATTCAAAAATGGACCCTATTCAAGACCCTGAAGGGCAAGTTCCCTTCGGGAAGGGTTGAGCCTCAAAGTGCAGTGGAAGCTACCAAGTGTCACATGTTGAGACACAATTTCAAATGAATCTTCAAAGTGTGGAACTTGCCATGTGTCCCATCCTAGTGTAGCAGAAGCTGCCACGTGTCTGCATCTGTGCCTCCAATGTCTAACAAGTTTCAAATCTTATTCCAATAAGCTTATTTCAAAGTTGTGGATGTTGCCACATGTCCTCACCTATGTCACAGCAAAATGACAGGCCCACAAACGTCAAATTTGGGGTGATTGGCTAGCTGGTAACTTTCAAAAGATAAAACACCTATAGGCAACAAATTTGGTACGAGGAAGTGTCTGTTGAGCTTTGCCAATTTAAAAATGTGGACCTGAATGTATTCAAAGACTCAAAAGCTAGAGACAAATGAGAAGAGACAAAGAGGGAAACTCAGCATGAGTTAATTCCAGTAGATGAAGCAGTTTACCGGGTAGACATTTGGGGACTGTAAACATTAAAAGCACCACCTGTTTGTCCCCTTTGAGATAAAGGTAGAGTAGACAATTGCATGGCTAGTAAGTGAGGGAATGAGTGATTCAAGATCAAGAAAAGGCACTAGAGATGAATCAACATGCCATAATTAAGGCAGCTACCCTACTCCAACATGGCCCTTCCTGACAAAACCAAGAATGCATCTAAGGCATTGATTGTGTAGCATGGGCCACTCCATGGGACAAAGTGCCAAGCCTCTGTTTGCCTCTATATATTGTAATTTACCATTTGTTACAATAGAGATATTCCCCTTACCAGAAGCAAAACTCTACCTAATTTAAAGGTGAATACTAAGAATTTGAGCTCAGATTGTATTTCATTTCATTTTATCTAAATGAGAAAGCAAGTTTTTTGCAGACTTTGTGTTGTTTTAGCTTGTATCATTTTAGAAGATTATTCTTTTGTCTATCTTTTGAATGTGTTTTTGTTTATTTAATTTGGCAAGTAGAATTAGTTAAAGTAACAAGGAAGGTGTTTTGAAGCCAACTACTTTCAGACTTTATGCTGTCATAGTTGTCTTTAGTGTGTATTTTTCTTTTTTGTTTCTATGTAAAAGACCTTGGGATGACTTTGTGCCCTCATTGTCTTTCATATCTCACTTTAGGGTAGTCAAGGTGGAGACTTTGTGCTACATCTTAGATTGTTGGTTACTCTGTACCTAGTTATCAATCACTTGTTACCAGAAAGAGTCCTGTTGTTTGCAAGAATAAACACTTCTGAAAGAAGAGAAGTGCCTTCTGTCGCTTCACCAAGATTTCTACTATCCAAGAAGGGATCTAGCTCTCAGCTAAATGTTACTTCTAAAAGAAGAGAAGTACTTTCACCAATCCCTAGGATTTCTCCTCTGTCTGTGAGCATCATCTCTGAAAGAAGAGAGATCGATGGTTTATTCCACCCTTGAGTGTTACTTTTTGCTTATATATAGTATATAGCCTCCGTATATTTAATAGGGAAACTCCCCTTGATGAGAGGAGAGATTTATCCCCTGTTGATATAGTAAAACTACACCCTTGGATGACCAATCTCCCTATGCTATGGTGATAGGAACTATTTTGCTCACAAGTTAGCTGGTCGATAAAATATTCACCCAACATGGTGTAGAGAGTAGAAAAAAGATTTGTTTTTGGATAACTAAGCCTCTCTCTTTGGCTAGTAAGTTTTAAATCTACTTAAAAAATTTGGCCACCATGCATTTTTACTATTCCTCCTATTGGACCCCTTCAAATGCTACCTACAAAAAATTAGAAAAAAAAAAGATTTTCTTTTGGCCAATTCTAAAGGACACAAGGGCTTCCACAGACTTGTCCCTTTTGTGGTCGCCTTGTCTTAACTTTCACAATGTTCCCTTTGCCCTGGTCCCTTGGGTTAAATGGTTATGCCTTTTTAGAAAAGGTGTAAAGGTTATTAGTGACCTCTTTTGTAAAGACAATAGAGAATGGCTCACTTGGAAGCAACTTCAAAACAAATACCACCTAATAAATTTAGATGCAGAGGTTATTGTAGAAATTCAAGGTTCCATACCTGATGAATATTTACATAAAATTGGTGTTAATTCTCTTATTCCTTGGTAGAGGGATTGGCATTGGCCAACATTTGTTGTGATATCAGTTATTGGCCCCACAACATGTTCCAACTTATATGCTCAATATTAGGTAGAATCTTCATTACTGTGAAGGGATCTAGGCTAGGCATTTCAACAAATATGGGTTGCTTCTATTAAGCCCAAAAAATCTCATTTTTTATGGTGCCTTCTCTATCAGGGTTTGCTAGTGGGTGATCGATTTAAGCATATGGGTTTGCCTAACACTATCTGCCTATCTTGCCATCAACCAAAAATAATTAAACATCTCTTTTGGTTATTTCCCCATGCTCACTCTATGTGGCATTGGATCCATTCCCTTTTCCATCCTTTTCACCCATAATTCTTCATGTGGAAGATGGCTCTTTTGGGGGACTCAACTATGCTTCCTGCTAAATATAATCTCTTTTGGCAAATCTTTCAAGTTGACATTATGTTTCAAATTTGGAAAGCTGAGAACTATGCTTGATTTAATCATGAAGAGTTGGAACGTAATTTTTCTATTTCTAACAAAATTATTGTTCTCTCTAATGTCACTCTTTAGATTCAAGCTAAATAGACAAGGTCCATCTGGAGCCCCACCACATTTAGTTTTTTTTTTATCACTAGGGAAAGACCTAGGTGCAGTCAACCGAGAACCTCTTGATCCCCCATGAAATCCTTCACCCCCTTAAAGATGAGGATGTGGGCCAAGGAAACAACAATCTAGAACTGAGTGCAGGAGCTATTCTCTATGTCGGTCACCACCTGGATAGCTTTCTCCTCATCATGGTGGTCAGAGTGGTTCCTCCTACTTTAACGGTGATGGTGAGGGTTGGGGATCTCCTCCTCTATCCCAGGATGGTGCAAACAAAGGTTTGGGTCTACCTCCCCAAGGAAAATTCCCACACTTGGCTTTGGCTATTTCCCTTGAAAGAAATCAAACTGAGACCTTGGATGAGTATCAAAACTCTTATTGGGAGCCCTTACTTGTTGATGGAGATCTTCCAGTGATGGGAGGATAGGGTGATAAGCCTTTGGTTCTGTTGTCTCCTCCACTTCCCCCGACATCCATGTTTGCTTCTGTTTCATAAGTGTTCTCCTTGATGATATTTGTACTTTGATTTCTTTGCTTTGCTAGGATGTGATGTGATGTAACTTTTTTCAATGTGGTCACTTTGTGACCATTTTTTTTATGATTTTTTCTAAGAGATTTCTTATAATTCTCGATGTGGACTTACTCGTGGGATGTGACTTTTTCCACTCATTTTTTTGTATGATTAACATTGTACCATATATTATTTTATATTAATATATAGGCATTTTTCAAATTTAAAAAAAAATTATCACAAAAACTAAATGTTAATTGATAGTTTCCCTCATCATATTTATGAATGAACAAATATTATTGTAAAATTAAATTTGATAATCATTTAACTATATTTACATTTTTAATTGTAAAATATAATATTTTTTTTGAAATTATATTAAATATAAAATAAAAATTTAATAAAATTAAAAATATACCATCTTTAATATTTATTATATTATTAATTATATTAACATTAATTTGAAGGGTAATCTTAAATAAATAACAATCATCAAAAAAATTGCATAACATATAAGACGGACTCTGAAATTTAGTCACTCGATTAAAGTATGAAATCAATTTATACTTTAAATTAAATCAAATTAAATCTCCATTACGTATACTTTAAGATGGTGTTTGTCAGGTCGGTGTTTGTATATTACTTTAAAAATGGCTGACAGTCTGAGAGGTCGGTGTTTGTCTTTTCTTCTTCGTCATTTACCCGAATTAAATTTTCTCTTTTTTCCATTGCTTCTCTATTTTTTGAACATGCAATTCTTCATCATTTTTGCGGTGAGGCGTGAAAACGGTAAGAAAATGTATAAATGCAAAGATACATTGCATAGTTGGTGAACAAATGAAGGAAAAATTGTTTGCCATCAGAGATGATGGCAGATTGATATGTAAGAAATGTTAATTTAATGCTTAAATATATTCTTTGACAAAAACTATTGGAAGGAGATATGAATAAGAACACATGTAAAGATTAATATTCATTAAGTTTTAATATTTTGAAGCTTAAATTTAATTAAGAGAAATAAGAATATCTAAAGACTCAACTAATCCAAGGGAAGGCCCTATTTGTTAAGTAGATGTGTCTTTAATTTATTAATTATGAGTTTTTATGTTTGATTAATTATTATTTTATTATCCTGATTGAAATTTGGTATATGTTGATTTCTTTTTATGGATTTTTTCAACTTGTGTTTTTGATAATAATTTTTTATAGTTAAAATTTTGGCCTTGTCAATATAAATATAATGTTTAATTTTATAGGAGTGTTTTGTTATTTCTGTCATCTTTAAACAGATATTTGTTGTATGTTTTTTTTAATTTTAATCTAAAAAGATTTTCATGTTTCATTGATAAAGGGAATATTACAAGAATTTTGAATTTTGTAAATCTCACTTTTAGACCAAAGTTTACCCTGATCTTTAATCAATTTTAGAGATTGTTATAGTTTTTTTTAAAGTAAGAAAATGGTAGAGATGTTTTGGCATTTCAAGATCTTAGCAATTACATTAGATATTCCTTCAATGTACGGTAAGAAGGCTATTGGACCCTCGTTACGGTATCAATTTAAAGTTTCCTACTATGACTTTCTCTCACTTATTTAAACACCCTTAAAATTTGTTTTCTTTTATAACCATTTTTCTTAAAACCCTCTTTTAACTAGTCCAATTCTTGTTCCAAGTAGTTGTTATCACAAACTCTAAAACCTTTAGTGGCCAAAGTCTTCGAAACCCCTTTTTTTTGGGCCTGATGATGGTGAGAAGTAGCATGCAAATAAAGGT
Organism: Torreya grandis; assembly: GCA_037957365.1. Classification (NCBI taxonomy): domain Eukaryota; kingdom Viridiplantae; phylum Streptophyta; class Pinopsida; order Cupressales; family Taxaceae; genus Torreya; species Torreya grandis. The sequence goes on along the minus strand of JARHVA010003322.1, from coordinate 1,792,056 downwards.
TAGTGTGTGTGCTTTTATTTTAAACTTTACGATCCAAAAAACCATCTTCGTTGCGATAAAGGAGGACATCTAAAAAAGATAAGTTGTCATCTTGTTCCACCTCTTTAGTGAATTGAATACTCATAATGAAACTAATGAGGTGTGTGAAATTCTTCCAAGTTGCTCCTACCATGTTACCAACACAAATTCGTGTCATCAACATATCTCTTTCATTCATGTAGTCAAATCTAATCTTCAATATTTATACAATCTATAAAATAAGATACAATTATTTTTAGAATAAATTATGTGACAATTTTCTTTTCTTTTTCTCCTCATTATTTCATTAATGAATATTAAGAATGAGCCCACCTACAATAACTATCATTTTACTCTGTATGTCCTCTATTTATATGCTTATTCCCATTATATATATATATATATATATATATATATATATATATATATATATAATGGGAATAAGCATATAAATAGAGGACATACAGAGTAAGCATATATATTGATGGGAGTAAGCTTGATTGAATATATATATATATATATATATATATATATATATATTCAATCAAGCTTACTCCCATCAATGTATATGCTTACTCTGTATGTCCTCTATTTATATGCTTATTCCCATTTTATATATATAATGGGAATAAGCATATAAATAGAGGACATACAGAGTAAGCATATATATTGATGGGAGTAAGCTTGATTGAATAAATATATATATATTCAATCAAGCTTACTCCCATCAATATATATGCTTACTCTGTATGTCCTCTATTTATATGCTTATTCCCATTATATATATATATATATATATATATATATATATATATATATATATATATATATATATATATATATATATATATATATATATATATATATATAATGGGAATAAGCATATAAATAGAGGACATACAGAGTAAGCATATATATTGATGGGAGTAAGCTTGATTGAATATATATATATATATATATATATATATATATATTCAATCAAGCTTACTCCCATCAATATATATGCTTACTCTGTATGTCCTCTATTTATATGCTTATTCCCATTATATATATATATAGAGAGAGAGAGAGAGAGAGTTAATCAAGCTTATGACAACTATGGGTATGATACTCACATAGGTAAATTTATCTATACATATGATCAAGTAGGCACATGTGTTGAGTATAATGTCCCCAATGGAAAATGTAGTGACATTTTTTCATTTTTATACTATTTGTTTTTTGTTTTTTTTTTGATAAAATTTTAGAATAATATATATTTTTATAAATTTTTGGTGAATCTAGGAATATTTAATTCGTAGCTATGGTAAATCCTCTATGGGTGATGGCAAATCTAAATCTTACCTGTAACAAATAAGAAATAATTTTTTTTTCAAAACTTAAATATTATTGCATATTTGGATCCTCTTGAAGAGATATGCAATTAAAAAAAAAATTATCATAATCTAAGTTTGAAAGGCATAACCAAATGATGTAATCAACTGCCAAATTTCAAAGGCCATAACTTTTGCATATGGACTCAGATTGTAACTATTTTTTTTTAAATTACATAGCTATTCAAGAGGAATCCAAATATGCAAGAATATTTAGGTTTTGTGAATTTTTTTATTTCTTATTTGTTACAAGTAAGATTTAAATCCATTTAGTTTAGCCATTTGATTAAATAGTAGATGCTACAGATCGGTTATGTCATTTAGTGACAGAAAATTTCTACTTTTCAGCTTTGTTATCCGATACTCCCATTCAAAACTGTCATACAATATTGTCATTCGGTGATATCATTTGACATTCTCATTCAACACTGTCGAAAGTCTGAATATATTATCATTTAGCATTATCATTTGGTTCCTCTATTTGACACTGTCATTCAATTATGTGGTCCTCTGGTTCTAGTTCTACTTGTTGGCCTATTTGATATCGGGGGGTGGTTGTACTATATATATGTGGCTAATTGAAGTGTAATATTATATATTAGTATAAAGGGTTAGCAAGCCAATCCCTAAAATAATTTATATCCCTAAAATTTTGATGATCTGGTCCCATCTACCGACCCTAAAAAATCACCAAAACTAAAATCTAAAAATAGAAATATTCATGAATTAATGAATATTCACCACTAAAATTTACCTTGGTAGGAATCTAAGCAACCTACATCTTCCATATGAAATCAGTACATGTTGTGACAGGAGGTCCTAATGTATATGTTGTCATTATTGGAAGACATATGTAAGTGCTTAAGATATAATCAATAATAAAATAGTCAAGTCTAGTGTAACATAATAATCGACAAAAATCAAGTGCTAGAAGAATGTAAATAAAAATAGAAGGCAAGCATGAAGGTGCCAAAGGTGTGATCAATCTCTAATAAGAAGAGCACATGCAATACATGACACAAAGAATAAGTAATAAATGTATAACAATAAGTTTATGTTAAAATAATGAGGTATCGAATAAGCATATGATGTAGCTTAGAAAGGCTATCAAATAATTTGGTATATACTACCATGATCTGTGTTATATGAGCCAGATGTATCACTCGATGTATTAGGAAAATAAATTTTGAGAGATGTGTAATAATTGTCATCATCCATAAAATGGATATGTGTATCATATGATTATGGATCTGTTTTGGAATATTTATGAGTGCATCATGATACTATAAATAATCTTGGTTTCAAATCTCTTGTGACATGAATGGCTAGGTTCCATGTATCTCAAATGTAAAACTAAATGAGATAGAGGTATGAGAAATTACTAAATGGACACTGATATACATAAATAAAATGTAATAGGTGCCTCATATCATGGTAATGATGATGTAGAAGATGTTGGGATCACTTTAGATTAAATAATATATATCTTTTATGGTTTGTCAGTTATTTGTTCATGTGATCTTTGAGGTGTCTCTCATATGGTTAGCCATGTATAGTGGGTACTTCATTATTATGCATATTTTTTATGTAATTATGTAATTTTGAAGTATCAATCTCATATTAATAAGTCAAGGGTTTCTAGAAAATAAATTATAAGATCCCATATTAGGCATAACATAAAACCAAAGTAGATGTGTTTGAGGACCAATCTGTGTGGAAGAGTAATACCACCTAAGGGTGTGTGTTGATGACCATTATGACCATGCAATGTCCTTATTTTTTGAAGTATATTATATTTAATACAACCTTGGGACAATAATGACATTTAAATAGGGTTTTCTCTAGAACCATTATCAATCATAATGTCATTTGTGATAACAGAATTATAGTTTATAATGCTATATTGTAGACACCTAAATTTGGTCTTTGGCACTTTAGAAACATATAATCTTTGACATAATTTGACATAATTTGAAAATACACATATATATGATCTTTCACACACTTTCCATCTATTAGTCTACCCATATACTGTCTTAGCCACATATATCTATTAAACACATTTATTCAAGATCAACTTGGTCTATATAGGATCATCTTCAAAATCCTAAACATACATTCTTCATATTTTAGATCCTTATTTTTAAATTCTAGGATATCCATACAATACTGATTATCATAAGGGCCTCCATCTGTTGGTAGTTTCTAGGGGCTCTAAATGACTATTTTTTTAAATTAGAAGTCTCCATTAGGTCAGCCTAGACATGTTTCATGGGTCAGTCATGGTGGGAAATTAATGAAGGGTCGCCTATATACAAATCACCTCAAAGGATATTATTCACTTGAAAATCACTTGAAATACCTAAAAATTTCTTGAAAAATTATTTAAAATTCATATACACATCTCAAATATTCAATGATTAGAATACATAGGGTCAAAGTTTCATGGTGCCAAGTATCAAAGAACAAAAGACAAGACTACATTCTAGATTTTTTATGATTTTCTACACACACCGCTAAGTAGGAGAGCTACATGTGGGTTGAGCCTTTTTTAGTGTATTAGAATGTAGGAAATGCTTATCCATTCAATGAGGAATGGTTGGGGTTATCCAATACATAACACTAACCCTTTTTGAGGGCATATTGGGGTCAATCAAACATTATTAGGGTTTGGATGATAGAGGTATATAACATATATTAGAATGCAAGATTGAAAAAGTGCACACACACATAAACATATTATAGGTATAGGTGTAGGGCTCTCAAAAGTTTTTGATCCCCATTATGCATAGGGATAATGCTAATAAAATCTATAGTGTTATTTTACCAATGTGCCTTTATTTATACTTGATTTTATTGACTCACATCCCATACATAGTGTTATGGTAAACAACCAATGAAGTGAAAACATATGCACTATGACATTACTTACTAGTCTTGGGTACACACATAGAGACTTCATTAGTACAATGGACATAATAAATGGATTTAGTAGAAAATGTAAAAACTTTCTTGGGTTCACTGTGTCACTACTTATGGTAAGGCCTACACTTATCACTACTTGGTTCTTATTTTTTCCCAATAGTAGTGTGTCTGACACATTATTAGGACATTCAGGGAATGCATAAGATGTGAAATCCCATATTTGTTACATGGATGCTTGATGTATATCCATAATAAAAAAGTGGTTATAGTTTCAGGCATTCAAATGTTACACACTTGCAACACTTAACTATCTTATTCTTTTGACAAATCTCCTTGTGTAAAAGGAGGGTAATTAGACTATAGTAGTTACATTATTCACTTATAGGGAAGAGGATATTGAAACCCTTACTAGAGCTATTCCATTCACACACCACATAACAATGTATAGGTCTAATTATTAGTGTGTATGATGCATAATTTCTAACATTACTTTACAACAATTTCATCAAAATATGGTATATTATTTTAAGATAATTAGCATATCTTTCATTAAAGTTTTGATAAAACATTTAAAAAATAACGTTATCCCATGTTTGAAAAAAGGAGGTACTTGAGCACATATATTATATTGGGAGGGAAGACTAAATCCATGGAGCAATGTGAAACTCAACGTATTATGAAAATGTTGTTGGATGTGAACGTTTTGTCGAGCATGTTTGGATGAATCACAGGTAGGAATGGAATCAAGCAGGTATATGATTATAAAATAAAAAATTTAGTGGATTCTAAAACATCACTTAAATATTAATTGATGGTTTCTTTATAAAAACTTAGTTTATAAAAAAAATCATTATAGAAACATAGAAATATATAATCAAATTTTTATTACATAAATTAAATATTAATTATTGGTTTCTTTTACTTTATGAATGAATAAATATTATTATAAAATTATATTTAATAATCATCTATAAAACATAATCATTTTTAAGAAACCATATTTAATATAAAAAAAATTAAACACTATTAAAAATTACAAAAAATTGTAATAAATGTATATAATATGTATTTCTTATATTATAAATTATATCAACATTATACTAATATTTGAATGGCGATCTTGAATAAATAACCCTCATCAAAAGAATTGCATGACAAGTAATGTGGACTGTCAAATTTAATCATCCGGCTAGAGTAGTCAATCAACGAGACTGTCCTAATTGTTTTATGGATACATAAAAATTATTTTTTAGGTCAGTGCCCAACACCGACACTTATAAAATTATTGGCCAATAGTTTTAATATTAAAATTATTGGCAGACAGTTTTAAGAATATTGTTGACCATTAATTTATACTTTAAAATGGGCAACAACTATGAAATTTTGCCTTTTTAGAAATGGTTGATAGTTTTAAAATCACAGTCTATTTCATTGATTTCCAGAAATGTACTTTTTAAATGGTCCATGTTTGTCTATTTTTAAAAACTTTCATTGTTTCCACTACTCTTATCTTCCCATGCATTTCTTTCCACTTTTTTTTCGTGTTGTTTGTATAGGGCAATGCTTGTCTATTTTCTGAACATCTTCTTTCCTCATTATTTATGGGAAGGAATGAACCCACCTAAAATAGATAAATAGTTTTTGTATACAAGATTTCTATTTATATTCATTTTATTCTTCCTAGCCTTCTTTCTTATTTTATGCAACCTATTTTTATTGGTGAAGCAAGCATTAAAAGTGGAACTAGGATTTTAAGGTGAAGGAATATGAATATGAATTTGTGCACATAATCAATCATCTAAAATTGTATAGGAAACACCATAATAGGTAGGTGCAACATTTCGTGTTGGAAAAGATCAACAATAACATAAAAGATAAATACAACATAAACCAAGCATATTCAATCACCACAAGATTAGGAGCATTATCAGATCTGCTTAGGTAGATTTTGACAGTCAACTTCTTGAACCAAGCAATCACATATACATTTCAAGGCATTTTGGATGACTACACATTGACAAAGACTAAAATAATACCTAAAAAAGCTAACTACCCTATCCTCTTTGTCATTTATATAAATAATAAGTGTAATGATTCATCTTTTAACATTCAAATATGTTTATTTTATGCTATATCTTATACAATTTGAATATTAAAAAGTTTCATCTTGTTTAAATAGCTAAATCCAAAATAAATTAAAACAATAAAGTATAATTCAAATGGGTAAAATTATTCTTAAGGATAAGTAAGTTGGGAACAACTAGTATGTCCCAAATATCATGGAGTATTCTCATGTTAGATATTCTAGAGGTTCCATAATATTCTCTCAAAGGGATTAATTCAAAACTTGAATGTTCCATTTTCATGAACAAATGCTAAGACCTGAGACCACTATAAACCCTCACAAGACCCTTTCTCAGACTTGATGGAGGAAATATTTCAAATGAAGAATGAATATTGGGTAAATTTACCATAAAACCAACTTATATCTATAGAGGACTCTCCAAATACATGCCACTTGTGAATTGAGGTGTACCCTACTTGTATGAAAGAGGTACAACAGAGCTTTCTTTGATAGATTTATGTGTTTTGTAGGTGTGGAGGAGTTTCAAAGGATGAAATCAATTTTGGGAGATAGTATGAGACTTTTTATAAGTCTCCATCATAAGTGTGTCTGCTATCTTTTTCATCTCAGCTAGTCTAGTGAGCAGACAGTGAACACTTAGTGAAAATGGTGAAACTCCAATTAAAAATCCTTGTAATGATTGATTCATGAATATAATGACTTAGACACTCTTGAAAATCTTCCTTACTCCTTTGGCATGGATTATATTATATAATTAAAATCATTTTATGTGCCAATTATGAGAGGTGCATCAAAGAGAGCTCATTTGTAACTATTGGAGATGATTGCTCATGGACAAAAGAATGTAGATGATTAGGGACAAATCCAATGCATCTAAGGGATTTTCAATAACCCTTCCCCCTTATATCAGTCATAAAACTTGACCTTACTCAGTGAGGGAGTAGTTTTGTGAAGGCAAATCATGAGGATAGTTTCATGTGCAAGCAAAAAGCATCTATGCCACATATGGAGGAGTTAAACATGTTGGAGGGGCATTTGTCCATATTTTCCTTGTAATATCTATCTCCTGATTGATTCTATGACTATTATAACTCCTTCTCCTTGCTTGAAAAGTGTCTTAGTGACTCTTGAGCTTCACCTTCTCTCTTTTCTCTCACAATTGCTATAATTACTAACCTTTTATGTTGTTGTAGGGATCTCTCCACCTGAGTATGTCAAAACCCTATTCAATTTTTGCCTTAAACTAATAAAGAATGTTGTTTTACCTCATTCATGATCTCATTAAGTGCATTATATCATTTTTGGTCTTGTGTAAGTGTATTTTACTTTCCTTGACATGTTACTCTTCCTAGTGCCTTGTGTGGTTTGAAATATCTCTTTTGTAGATCAACAAGAAGTGTCTGATATGGATTGTAGGTATAGTGAGTAGCTTATTCATTAGTGTTTCTATAATACCTATTGTCTAAGTCCTCCTAGCCTAGACTCTCCCTAAGACCCCATGCTTGAAAAATTGATGTAAAAGATGAGTGTTTAATTGAATGAAGTGTATGTATGGGATTCTCTTTGGTTCCAAGTGTATTTTAAGTGGTGTGAGTAGACTATCTATTTGGTGTATCACCTCACTTATATTAGAGTTGTTTTCAATTATCCTTCTCCCTTTTCACCCCCCAAAAGTTAGTAGTGGGTTTGATCTATAGTGGTACATCAAGGGAACTATCCATAATCTAGAGATCCACCTCAAACTTGGGTCACCCACAACCCTAAAGTGGTTCCATTGTACCACTTGAATGAGGTGAGACTTGTCATCTCTTCAAGGGATGTAAGTTCAAGTGACAAAAGTTTTTGGCATGCCCGATGGGACTGAAAAGTCCATTCCTTGAGGAGTATTGGTGTCTTCCTAAAAATACCAACCTTTGAAGGCAATTCCATTAAGCACCAATGGTGACTCTAAGCATAAATATATTGGTTAAGTAGTCCAAGTATTCTATTTGAGGTCATTTTCTTGTTCTATGGTCTTCTCATGAATGTTTCATGGATTATTTTGATGTTGACTTTGTCCTAACACAAGTTGGGGAGACATATCCATCCTTGCCCATTCCTTCTCAATATCAACAAGTCCTTAGCCAATCTTGTCTTGATCCCTATCAATCCTATGTTGCCTATAATCAGCCCTAATAAGATTGTGCTTCACCTAGTCCACCTAGTTTCTCTCTAAGTTAGTCCATTTCAAGTTTCAAGAATACTCTCATTGGCTACAAATACTATATGTTAAACCTTGATACTAGAAATGGTTATGGTGAAGTCATCCCTAGTGATTGTATCAAAAGTGTGAGGGATGTTATAGAGATAGTCAAGAGAGAATGGATGCCCATTGAGAGAGATAATTGGCAAGGCCTTATGGGTGAAGTGCTTAATGTTTTTGGTATGATTCTACACATAGAAGAAAGGTTGAAAGCTCATAAATTAGCTCATTCTTGGTATATCTAATACACCCCACATCAGCCTTTAAGTGTGTCAACTATGCCTTTTCAAAATACTAATCCTTCATGTATTCCCTAAAGTTTCCCTTCTTGGAGGTCCATCCAAGAGAGAAGCCAAAAGAAAGAGGACACCATTGTTGATCAAGTTTATCCATATCACAATCTAATTGGAGAATATTTTAAGAGAATAAAGTTGATGTTAGATGCCTATCTTGAAAAGGAGATTGAGTTGGCAAACCAACATTTGACATAATCCATCATGGTAGTAGAAAGTGAGACTCCTAATTTTATCTCTTAAATTTGGAAAAAAGATGATAAGCCTAAGTAAATCCCATGTTTCCTAATCCTATCATTTATCCCTCCATTTTCATCTCAACCCCATGAAGAATCCTCTAATCCTAGCTTCCCAAGGTGGAAAGAAGTAGTGGCAGCTTGTGAAAAAAAAGATAACGAATGTCTTGTGAAAAAAAAGATAACGAATGTCTAAGTGTCAAAGTTTGAAGTGAGAAAAAACTTGAACCTACTCAAATCCCTCCCACCCTTCCTCAAGATGCTTTTTTCCCTTCATCTCAACTTCCTCCTACTTCCTTTCCTAATGAAGATCCTATTTCCTCCCAAGAGAAGCTATTCCAAGAAAACCTTGGCAAAAGAATTGAGGAGTTGGAACTCGAAATGTAGAATCTCTCATCTATGAAAGGAAAGATTGAATAAAATGAGGTTTTTGAACCTAATATGGATCAATTAAATGAGGAGAAATCAGATTCTAATGGTGAAGATTGCTTTGCTCCTTAGAAGCCTTCTTGGGATAAAACCCCTAGTTTTGAGATGCCTAGCATTGGCATCACTAAGAGGGAGAAGGATATGGAGATTTCATATTAGGTTGAGGATGAATAGGAGTTGTCTTATTGTGAAGAAACATCAGATTGTGATGATGTGGAAGAGGATCTTACTTGTAGTAAAGAAGAATCTTTGGAAGAAGTTCTTTTGGATTCCAAAGAGGAAGAGGTTTCTCTTGTTTTTCACCTTCATGATGCCGACCAAAAAGAGGATGATGACTTGTGGTAGATATTTGAATACATTTTTAATGAATTTTAAAGCCTCAAGGGGCATACAATTCCCTTAGAGATGACTACAAGAGATGGTAAGCAAGATGGCTTGTTTCAATAAAAAGACATGTGGCATGCATAGATGTAAATGTTCAAAGAATTTGAAGATAGTGAGAAGGAAAGATTCATAAGAACACAAACCCAAGATTTTAAGGAGCAAGTATGGGTTGAGAAGTATCATCATCAAGAGGCTCTAAACCATGATGGATTAATCCATAATGACTATGAATCTTTTGAAGAAGGTTTGAATATTGATTCTAAAACCACATGTGACACTATTCCTACAAACATCAAGAAGTTTGAACAAGAAACATTAATAGAGTGATATAACACAAATTTTTTGAAATTTTTGAAGTAGTAACAAAAGAGAAGAGAAATGAGACCTTTCAATAAGACATGGACTTGTAAGAAGTTATCCCATTCATAGAAAGACAAATCTGCCATAATAAGACAAAGGGACAGCAGTATGAGGCATGCTTCCAAGGTCAAGAAGAGTTCATCTACCTTGGATACTTATTTTACATGAATCCATAAAAGGACATTCCAAGATAATAAATAAGAAAGGAACATGAACCATCTAGCACTACATCCAAAAGCAAGCATGCTTGGCATCCTCATTCATCTAATGAAGAGAGAGATTCAAGGTAATTTCCTTTTGATCTAGGAAGGGAGGTATGTTTGGTTAGATGTGCATGATTATTTTATTTTCTATTATGTCTTGTGTTCCCTAAGTGCTTAGTAGCATAGGTGTGCCTTTGCTTTGTGTGTTTGCTCAGTCTTGTTATGTGTTATTTTTCCTTTGTGTGTTTTGAGTTCAATCAGCTATCTTGTTAGTCAAGTCAAGGTCTGATCCTATTGTTTCAAAGTGCATCTGACTTCATTTTCCCAATGGATGGGATAATGCTACGGGTTTTTAACATAGGCAAGCATGTTACCCCTATAAATTACCAAAAGTGTTGACCAAATTTGAATTTTAGTAAAATTGGGTCAACTCCTACATATTGAAACTTTTCACAAGTTTACATATGTCTAAAAAGGTCTCATGTGTGTCTAAATACCTTACCTATCCTTGCTCTAGCCTTGGTCTAAGCCTAGCTTCCTTGTACTTGTCTAGTCAACTAAAATCAACTCTAGTCAACCCTAGTCAAACATGGTCAAAGGTTTAAATTATATTTTAAAAAAATTAATATGGTCATTTATATGTTTTAAGGTGTTACTAATTCATGATTTTGTACCATGTCTCATATGCAAAAAATACCTTTTAGTCATATTTTTAGCTTATTAAATGACTTGTATAGATTAGTTAAATAAGAAAATTTATCACCAAGAAATATTTAAATGTGGATGAGGTCATAATATGTTAATAGGTAGTTAGAGTTAGTTCAATAAGTAGTTTCATGCATGAAAATAGGGTAAACTCCTCAAAATTAGCTCCTTAATGGCACTTGTACGGACTTGGGAAGTCCACCTTTAGTTAAAAACACGATAATGTGCCTCTTCATCTCCATAAATTATTTACCATGCCTAATTTGAATATAAAATTTCAAATGGATCAAATTTTTCTTCTATTTCTTCTTTCTTGGCTTTGCAAGCCAAGGAGAGTCAACTTTGCATGCTTGGTATAAGCCGTATAGGTGAAGTTGGGAGAAGTGATCTTAGGGGTTGAAAGAGGTTTGAGTCATATTTAAATATATGGCAACAAGTTTAAGTTTCATGGATCCTCCTTTATGAACCATCACTAAGAAGCCAGGCAACTTTTTATGTTTATTCATCCATGAGAGGTCACTTTTGAGTCTGTTTCAAAATATTTTACTTTGGTTTGATGGATTGGTTATGTTCAAGTGTTTCTAAAGGTTTTATAATGCCTCTCCATAGTTTATTAATTATCTTATCAGTTTTGGAGACCTCAAGAACTCAATAAGCCTCTTCTAGGCTTGTTTGTGTTTGTTATTGTTTGCTCTTTTCACCTATAAGCAGGTGATTTCCACATGGATGAAGTGGTTTTGAAGTTGTTTTCAAATTTTTCTTGATGGAGTTTATCCATTTGAGGTGTTAGGATGCCTTCAAATAAACATATTAGTGCTCAATTCCATCCTCTCTACCTCATAACTCAGAATTTGCATCTACAAGACCCTGCTGACATCATGGTGATGTATAGAGAGGTAGATAGGTAATCCAATTGCTTAGAATTTTTAAATGTGTAGTGATATTCCAAAATAAAGTACATAAATTTCACATTTATGAAAGGTCTTAGCTTTCCCATATTATAGCTCATTGTGGTCTATCAGACCCCCACCTACATTTGGCCTAAACAGGGGTTTGAAATAGTTATTTGAGTGTGGAAGTTAGGTAGGACCTCACTTGGAAACCTTTCATGATGGAATGATCCATGATAGACCCATCCAAGGTATAATATGGATATTTAATAATGAAGGTCACTCTAAGGGGATGAAGGTTGTGTTTGGGTCTCTCTGTCCCTAAAAACACTAAACAAAGATCTATAAGAATTTTGGAAATAACATATACCATAGTTTCAAAGACTTTTCAATGTTCTTAATTGTTTGGCTTTGTAGTCTCTAACATGGAAAAAAAAACTATGAAAAGTTTGAGGGAAAGATGAGTATTGGAGGATGATGTTTGAAGGCCTTAAATATGCTCATAAACACATTGAATTGTTTCAATGATGTCTACAGGCTTGAACCTAAAAGTGTCTCCTTCTCCACTAGGTTGCAAATGAGACCTTGCCAATGCATAGATATGATTCATGATGTCTCCAATGAGTTTTTATTTTCCAATGACCCTCTAAGGAGGATAGTGCTGAGTCATCAATTAATCATTTAATAATGTCAATCCAGGACTGGTGTCTAAGGTTGTATGCAATAGGAGAAAGAGATCTCTAGAAACTGGTCTCTTCTACCACAATCCACACTTGAAAGAATTTAAAATCACACTTGAAAAAAATTAAATCATGCCACACTTTGAAAAAAAGTAAATCATAGTTGCAAAAATGGAAAAGCACACTTACAGAAATTAAATCACACTTTCAAGAAAGTAAATCACGCTTGCAGAAAAATAAATTGTTGAAGTGAAAATAAATGATAAACACAAAAAACACTTGGAGGTTCACAAAAAAATTTATATAAAATAAATGTTTACATGAAAAATAAATAATAAAAATTTAAAATCATAATCACATAACAAATAAATAAATAAAAATACATTTATTCATCTTCCTTGGAATGAGTGGCCAGCTCATTCCTCAGAAGAAGATTTTAATCAGAACACTGGATTTATGTCACAAACTTTAGAATGTATTATTGATAACTAAGATTGATTACAATGGTATGAGAGGTTGCATTTATAATATCATGCTTTTAATCAACTCTTAATTTGGGAGTAATAATCCTAGATGCTCTCCCCCTAATATGGAGAACAACATAACAAATTAGATATTCTAGCTTATCTCGATCTTCCACAAAATATGGAGAGAGATGTTATTGTCTATTTATAACATAAGATCAATCTTCATGAAATATGAAGAGAATTATTTATGAAATAAAATTATATAAATATAAATTTAGATACAATATTAAGTTAGTCTGTAAATAAATCTACACAATTCATAAATATACCTACACAATCCGTAGATATACCTACAGAGTTCATAGATTTTAAAACTTATAGAGTCTATAGATTTTAGAACCTGTAGAGTCTGTATATTTCAAACTTGTAGAATCTATAGATTTTAGAAACTATAGAGTCCATAGATTTTAGTCCGTAAATAGATATGCACAATTCATAGATATACCTACACAGTTCATAGATATACCTATAGAGTTTGTAGGTTTTAAAACCTACAGAGTCTGTAGATTTTAGAACCTAGAGAGTCTGTATATTTCAAACCTATAAAATCTATAGATTTTAGAATCTATAGAGTCCATCGATTTTAGACTTACAGAGTCCATAGATTTTAGAACCTACAAAGTCCATAGATTTTAAAACCTGTAGAGTCCATTGATCTTAGAACCTGTAGAGTTCATAGATTTTAGACTTGTAGAGTTCATATATTTTAGAACCTATAGAGTTCGTAGATTTTTTTCAAGTTGCATTCTTTGAACTGTTGATGACTATGATGGCTTCTTTGACATTTGATGTTTTGAACTGGTCTTTAATCAATCAACTACATGGATGTAGAGCTACTAGTTGAGTCTATAAATATGAACTGAGTGAGTCCATAGTAAATTTGGGTGAGTTCATAGCTTTAGTAGGTGAGTCGTAGCTATGTCTAGAGTGCATGTAGCTCACCTCAAAGTTGATATTTGGTTGGTACCTCATACTCATGTATAATATAACTTATTATGGGCTGCACATAACACATTAACAATTTTTTTTAGATATTTAGTAACAAGAATCAACAAACAAGAAGACAATGATTTATTAAAAAATAACTAAGATATAGTTTTCTATTTCATTTTAAATAAATCATAAGTTTAGAAACTACACTGAGATCCACTTCTTATGCAAGAAAAAAAGATGTTGTTTTATGAATATAATGATCCATTTTATGGTCTCATCATCTCTCCCACACCTAACCTCATGCATGTCCTCATGCATGTCATTCCTTTATCTAAAAATTCTTTGAAATATAAATGCATGAGTTAGATGTTCTCATTTTCAAATAGTATTTCTAGATTTGACCTTGTAAAATTATTTTAACTTGTATAATCCTCTAGGCAAAAGTTTCCAATGAAAGTGGTTAATAAAATACATTTTTAAGCTTGTGTGGAAATTTTCTTTCTATCCTTGATTTCTCTTTGACACAGGTTCTTGTGTGGAATTCTCATGCTACCATCTTTTTTTGTTTTTTTAAAGAGGTAAGAGCAAGTTATTATGTTGAGAATTTCCTGCTATGTTTACATTGATTTATTTTGACTACAAAACAACTTTGATATAAAATATGAAGTAAATTTTGTTGCTTGAAATTCTCACAAAATAATGGTGAAACTATATGCCTCT
The DNA here is from genome assembly GCA_037957365.1 of Torreya grandis. Classification (NCBI taxonomy): domain Eukaryota; kingdom Viridiplantae; phylum Streptophyta; class Pinopsida; order Cupressales; family Taxaceae; genus Torreya; species Torreya grandis. The sequence continues at coordinate 1,777,052 of JARHVA010003322.1, read as the reverse complement.
ATCAAAGTCAAATTTATTTTTACTAAACCACATTTTTGGTGCTTACATTGATTTATTTTGACTACAAAGCAACTTTGATATAAAATATGAAGTAAATTTTATTGCTTGAGATTCTTAAAAAATAATGGTGAAACTATATGCCTCTATCAAAGTCAAAAATTTTTTTTACTAAACCATATTCTTGATTTATTGCTAAAACTATTTTCTTTTTCTTTCTCTCCCACACCTAATCCCATGTATGATAATGTAAATATGTATAAAGTGTGGAGATATTTGATTCTTTTTCCTTCTCAAAAAAATGGATCTTTATGTAATAACAAAACTTACAAATAAATTTAAAAGTAAAATAAAAGAAACCAGATACCTTCACACAACTTCAGTTTGCCTTGTCTTTCTTGATGTCAACTCCATGGAGCATATTGGAAAAGATATTTGAATAATGGAATCCGACACAATGCTAAAAATAAGAACATAAAAAGTTAGCAACCAAGTATTTATTGTAGGTGGAAAAAGTAGCCATTGCTAGTTTTCAACTTTTCTCAATTTTTTTTGCCCTTGACTAGCCAGTAAAATTGGTTTTCTAATCAAAGCTCATTTTTATAATACTTACCTGCCAATAAGCTGGTTTTCAAACCAAGACTGCCAATAATGCTTGAGGGTTTTCATTGTTGGTTTTTTGTATATATGTGCAAAAGTGATGACAAAGAAAATGTTAGCAATAGACTGTATTCATCCTCATATTATTTTCAAATGTATCAATAATTTTTTTTGTATATTTGACATTCTTCATCATTGGTCTATGTAGTGATGACCAATCATTGGTGGAAAATTCTTGTTAATTCTACTATTCTTATTAGGATAAAGTGTCATGTACTTGATGAAGCTATGCACATAAATTGAGCTATTTTGATCTTCTCAAATGACTTCATAATCTTCAAACTTTAAGTCCATATACACAAAGGGGTAGGCTTATAGGTGATTCTTTTCCATTTAAACTCCTGCGTATTGATTTATCTCCTCTAATTTTTTTCATTGAGGAGAAACTTTATGAGAGAATTGACCCTTGTGATGAAGCAAATTTGTGTTCCTCTATTCTGACTTGAAAGTTTTTTGTTGATCTATCTTCATGAAATTATCTTACAAGAACTCAAAACCACAAAAACTTTCCAGACCAGCATAGTATTAGCCACATCAAATAATTATAAATGTCAATAACATGAAGAATGGAAGGACCATTTAAAAACACATGAATGAATGTATTTTATCCTATTTAAGAATGATTGGTGGTTCATAAATTCTAATAGATTTTTATTATGAAAATAAGAACTTACTTGGATAAGTTCTATTATTATGATTGGTGGATATGGTTTTGACTAATGGATGGAATATAATGAAAATAAATGTCATCAAATATTTTTATTTATAGACAAATTAGCAAAATTTAACTGTGATATGCACAAGGGTAATGATAGATCTTTAAAAATATTTAGCTAAAACTAGCTATTAATTTTATAAAAATCTAACATATGTTAAATGATAATGCATAGATGTAAGGAATATATAATGACCTATAATTTGTATGCATAGTAGCTGATAGAGAAATGATATGAAAATACCAAACTTAAAATAAAATAGAGTACGTGAAAATATACTTAAATATTTTGTAGAGCCTTTCGAAGCCAGGATCAATTTACCTTTTTTCTACTCATAAAATCCCTTATCATTGAAAAAAAATTTAATATTTCTATTGTGTTGCAACTTCCTATAAATTGTTAATATTACATGTTTAACACACTCAAAAGAGAGTGATTAATTTCATGATTTCATACTCTGATGAACTGCATGGTTAACATAATCTAACATTTCACACCCTTATCAAAAAAATGTCTTCTATAATCTAGTCTTTGCTAGAAACTTGTTTTTTTTAATTGATTTGTTAATGATCCATACAAACTAATTTTTTTATTATTTTACAATCTAGACATTACTATTCATGCAAACAAATTTTATTTTTATTTTTTTAATTTAATGATCTAGACTTCACTATCCATGCAAACTAATGTTTTTTTTTAATTTATTTAATAATGATCTAGACTTCACTATCCATGCAATCCAATATTTAAACATAGAAAAAAAATAAACCAGCATGAAGACCAAATTAAATAAATTTTTTAAGTGTTTGAGATTGTGTCTATTCTTAAAAAACATTATCAATTTACATGCAAGGCAAATATATTTCTAATTCTTATAAGACTTCATTACTATAGTTTGAAAAGAATTCTGAAAAATGTTGCACCAACTTAGTAATAAATCAAAGAGAAAATAGAAATTTTATTTTTCTAATGTATGACCAACAACCATTCATGCTAAAAGGTAGTGATTTATTCAAGAAAATCAGTGATTACTTTGAATATTGAAATGCATTTATTTTTCCATGTAGAATTTGGATGCCAAATTTATTGCACAATCCATTCCAATAATTATGCAAACTAATGTCACTTTTCTTCCATCAAAACTCAAATTCAATTGTAGCATGATCTTTTTTGCATGCAAATTTTATTATTTTTGACTTGTCAAATCTGCTGACCTCATGGAATCCATTCTAGTTTCATGCATGGTGATTTATTTGCATGCAATGCTTGATTTATGTGTTGACCCACATGTAAGGCAAATTATTTACATGCAATGATACACACATGGATATTTATTTGCATGCAATCTAAATTTATGCATTAACCCACATGTATAGAGATTTATTTAGGTAAAATGCTTGATTTATGTATTGACCCACATGCATGGAGATTTATTTGCATGTTATCTAAATGTATGTATACAACTAACTTCATGCATGCTATATTTCCACCTAGATTTATGCATGCAATCTAAAGTTATGCAACTAACTTCATGCATGCTATCTTTCTACCTAGATTTATGCATGTAATTTAAATTTATGTAACTAACTTCATGCATATTATCTTTCCACCTAGATTTATGCATGCAACTAACTTCATGCATGCATGATCTATCATATCCTTCTTAGAATAGAATGAGATTGATTTAATTGAGTATTTTCCCTTATTCTGTTATAAAAACAAAATCACATGCAATATTTTTAAAGTCAACCGACCTAAAAATTGTGTGATCCTTTGGTGATGGTTTCAAAAAAAGTGCAACTATATTTTATCCTCTATATAGTCGATCTCAATTCTTTTCCTCAAATAAATAGATTAATGCTTCAATAGGCATATTAGGCACAAGAGAACAAATTCTAGATTCCTCTTTGTGAACAATTATAGAAATTTAGCCCAATTTTATCCATATTTTATGCTATTTCATATCATCATTTTCTTCTTCCAACCTGCATCAACATTTAAATCATTTCATATGGTGTTGGCAGTTGTTATTTTCAACATAGCAACATTAGTATGGCATGGGAGTTTTTTGGCATGAAATTAAAATTTCTAAAGCTAATTGTAGAAAAATAAACTCTAATCTATGTTGAAAAAAAATGATTTTTAATATATTTCATAAGAAAATAAATTTTAAATAAACTGTTAAATAAGTGTCTCCTATCACAAAATTTGTAAAGAGACATTCCTTCTCACTAGGAACTTGTTTATCTACTGCCACTAGACAATTCTCTTAACAAATTTTGAATCTCCTAATAACATCATGTCCTCGACAATGACACCAAAAATGATGAGTCATCAATTCATCATTTAATAATGTTAATTCAGGGCTGGTGTCTAAGGTTGTATGTAATAAGAGAAAGAGATATCTAGCAACTAGTCTCTTCTACCACACTTCACACTTGCAAAAATTGAAAATCACACTTTTAGGAATTGAAAAGTTCACTTGAAAAAAATTAAATCACACTTACAGAAATATAAAAGTACACTTGCACAAATTAAATCACACTTGCAAGAAAGTAAATCACACTTGTAGGAAAATAAATTGTTGAAGTGAAAATAAATGATAAACACAAAAAACACCTACAGATTCATAACAAACTTTATATAGAATAAATGTTTACATGAAAAATAAATAATAATAATTCAAAATCATAATTACATAATAAAGAAATAAATAAACATACATTTATCCATCTTCCTTGGAATGAGTGGCCAACTCATTTCTTGAAAGAGGATTTTAATTAGAATACTGGATTTATGTCACAACCTTAGAATGTATTATTGATAACTAAGATTGATTATAATGATATGGGAGCTTGTATTTTTAATCTCATGCTTCTAATCAACTCTTTATTTATGAATAATAATCCTAGATGCTCTCCACGTAATATGGAGAACAACATAACAACTTAGATATCCTAGTTTATCTTGATCTTTTACAAAATATGGAGAATTTTACAAAATAAGCTTAATCTTCATGAAATATGAAGATAATTATTTATGGAATAAAATTATACAAATATAAATTTAGATACAATCTTGAGTTAGTTCGTAGAAGACCTGCACAATCTATATATATGCCTACACAGTCCATAGATATACCTATAGAGTCTGTAGGTTTTAAAACCTATAGATTCCATAGATTTTATAACCTATAGATTCTATAGAATTCAAACCTATAGAATCTGTAGAGTCCATAGATTTCAAAACCTACAGAGTCCATAGATTTCAAACCTATAAAGTCTGTAGATTTCAAAACTTGTAGAGTCCATAGATTTCAAACATGTAGAATCTATAGATTTTAGAACCTATAGAGACTATAGATTTCAGAACCTATATAATTCATAGATTTTAGACCTACAGAGTTTTTAGATTTGAAAACTTGTAGAGTCCATAGATTTTTTTCAAATTACATTCTTCAAACTATTGATAACTATGATGGCTCCTTTGACATTTGATGCTTTGAATTAGTCTTCAATCAATGAAATACATGGATGTAGAGATACTGGCTAAGTCTATAGATATGAACTGAGTGAGTCTATAGTAAATATGAGTGATTTCATAGCTATATTAGGTGAGTTGTAGCTATGTCTAGAGTGCCTGTAGCTCACCTCAAAGCTGATATTTGGTTGGTACCTCATATTCATATATAATATATCTTATTATGGGATATATATAACACATTAACAACTTTTTATAGAGATTTAGTAACAATAATCAACAAACAAGAAGACAATGATTTAGAAAGAAATAACCAAGATATAGTTCTCTATTTCATTCTAAATAAATCATAAGTTTAGAAAATACACTTAGATCCACTTCTTATGAAATAAAAAATAATGTTATTTCATGGATATAATGAGCCATTTTATGTTATCATCAGATAGAGCACTATTTTGACTCCCCAATCTCATACCCTATCCTTACACAGTGCAAAATGCTTACCTACAGTTGGGTAGGTTGACAGTGACCTATAAATTAGATGCATAGTTGGTGTTTAAAGTTATTCTTAGAGAAAGCTAATCCAATAAAGAAAATTTAGTCTAAGAGGAGTTTATAAAAACATTAACTCACCTAATACAAAGTCAAAAATCATGCATTCCATGCTAGGTCAGTAAAATAAGTGTCTTAGTCCACCTACAGCTAAGTAGATAGGTAATGAGCTTTTGAGGTCTTAATGGTGTTTTAAAGGTAATTTCAAGGTATGAACTAAGTCCAATTAAAATATTGTGACATTAAGATATTTAAGGAGGATTCACACACACCATATACTAGTTTTCTCAAATCCATCCCCACCTATGGGCATGTCTACAGGGTTGTCTCAATTAGTAAGGGAAAATTCATAGTTGAAACTAAAAGTATATCAAAGGGCATAAGCATGATGTAAAAACTGTATAATGGATGTATCACCATATAATTTTTCAAATGGATTCTTTTAACACTATGTATAGGCCTCAAATCATGCAATATATACTTATAGGTAGGGGAGGAAGAGGAATTGTTATAGTCAGTCAAGCAAGGAGGACTCACCTTACAAGTCTAGGGAGTATAAGATATTTTGCATAGTAATTAAAAATGATGAATGATTTACAAACATCTACACCATTATGTTTTCACCCTGAAGGCACTCTCACTAGTTCAAATTCACCAAGGAAAAGAGAGAGGAAGCAAGTATACATAGCTCCCATAATGCAAACCCTATAAGCAATCTCCTTGAAAAGTCTGCCTTAGAATTGGAACAAGTTGAGAGGTATAGAATCATTACAAGGAGATAAAAAAATTTAAAATGAATCCTTATGATTTGAACAAGCCCCTATAATACTTATCTTTTTTTATCAAACAATGTAACACCTTTCTATTTTATCTCAGAGACAGAGTACTTTTCCTTCTATGAACCCTACAACTTTTGGAAGATAGGTGAGTGGTGAGATATAATGTGTGAAAACCCTTAAAGATTATTTTTTGAGATTTTATAAATATAATAAAACATGTGACACTGATCAATAACTTTTGGAACCAGACAGGGTGGTCTAAGCAAGAAGGTTTGCAGGCAGACCTAGTGAGCAAAGAATAGGCCTAAAGGCCAATTAAAGGGCAACTATCACTTATCACATAAATAAATCCTCCTAAGGGATGGAAAAAAATTTTAGGCACCATATTAGATATATATTTTCTATCATAAGGTAGGTGAGTCCATTAGAAGGTCATGTGAAGCCTAGGTTGCAATCAAGTTTGTAAATTATGGTTTAGGCCTAAAGCTAAATGGAGAGCCATGCTCACTTTTAGCATGAAATAATAATTCCAATAAGTTTTATAATTTTTATGAGGTTATTTAAAGTGTGATTCAACCTTAATTTTTCAAAAAAAATCATCAAGAAGCCATTTCCCTGCTTGAAGATACTCAGACCCTGTAGAATGCATAAAAGAGGCATGAATGGCTAACTTGGAAAGCTCAAAACTTCTCTAAGGCTTAGAATGGGAATCCAAGGTGTTCATTGATGTTAGGGAGAGTACCTAATATTCTCTTAGATGGATTAAGTTATAACTTGAACGTGTCATTTTCATGAACAAATGTTAAGACCTAAGACCACTCTAAAACCCTCACAAAACCCTCTCTCAGACCTGATGGAAGAAATATTATGAATAAAGAATCTAAATGGGCTAAAGTGACCATGAAAATAACTTATATATTTAGAGGACTCTCCAAGGACATGCCACATGTGACTAAGGTGTACCCTACTTATATGAAAGAGGTACAACAAAGCTTTCTTTGATAGTTTTGTGTGTTTTTAGGTGTAGAGGAGTTTCAAAGGATGAAATCACTTTTGGGAGATAGTATGAGACTTTTTATAAGTATCCATGATCATTTTTTAAAGTGTATAATCTCTTAAGTGTGTCTACTATCTTTTTCATCTCAACCAGTCTAGTGAGCAGACAATGAACACTTAGTGAAAATGGTGAAACTCCAATTGAGAAGCCTTTTAAGTCTTGATTCATGGATTTGATGACTTATACACTATTTATAGGTGTCATTACTCCTTTTTCATGGATCATATTACATAATTGAAAGCATTTTGTTTTCCAAGTGTGAGAGGTGCATTAGAGAGAGCTCATTTGTAACTATTGAAGATGATTGCTTATGAACAAAATAATGTGGATGATTAGGGACCATTCAAATGCATGTAGGGGATTTTTAGTAACCTCTTCCCCTTATATTGATCATCAAACCTAACCCTACTTAGTGAGGGGGCAATTTTGTGAAGGAAAATCATGATGGTAGTTTCATGTGCAAGCAAAGAGCATCTAAACCAAATATGGAGGAGTTAGACAAGTTGGAGGGACATTTGTCCATATTTTCCTTATAGGACATGTCTCATGCCTTATTTTATTACTGTTATAACTCATTATCCTTTCTTGACAAGTGTCTTAGTGACTCTTGAGCTTTACCTTCTCTCTTTTCTCTCATAATTAATATAAATACTAGCCTTTTTGGCTATTATAGGGATCTCTCCACCTGAGTATGATGAAGCCCTACTCAATGTTTTACCTCATTCATGATCTCATTAAGTTCATTCTATGGCTTTTGTTCTTGTGTAAGTGTATTTTGCTTACCTTGACATGTTACTCTTCCTAGTGCCTTGTGTGGTTTGAAAGCTCTCTTTTGTAGGTCAACAAAAAGTGTCTGATATGGATTAAAAGTATAGTGAGTAGCTTATTCATTAGTGTTTCTAGGATACCAATTTTCTAAGTCCTCCTACCCTACACTCTCCCTAAGACCCCATGCTTGAAACATTGATGTAGAAGAGGAGTGTTTAATTGAATGTAGTGTATGTGTGGGATTTTCTTTGGTTCCAAGTACATTGTAAGTGGTGTGAGTAGACTATATATTTGGTGTATCACCTACCCTAGATTGAAATTGTTTACAATTATCCTTCTCCCTTTTCACCCTGCAAAAGTTAGTAGTAGGTTTGATCTATAGTGGTACATCAAGGGAACTAGCCCTAATCTAGAGATCCACCTCAAACTTGGGTCACCCACAGCCCTGAGGTGGTTCCATTGTGCCACTTGGATGAGGAGAGAATTTTCATATCCTCAATGGTTATAAGCTTAGGTGACAATAGTAACTAGGTGATAAAAACCTCTTATAGGTATTAGATGGTTTTAAAATATCTCTGAAGCCCAAAATATTTCATTTTTATCCCTCTCAGCCTTGCAATAGGGTTGTTTAAGCCCAGACTAGGGTTTTTAAAAGGAAATTCAAATAAATTTTATTTGAACCATCAAAAAATCATGAAATTTTTAAATCAAGTGTAATTCAATGTGTACTAGAGTATTCATGAATTTTTGGAGTGGTAAAGTACCATACAATATAGTCATCAGCTTTGTGGGAGTGCATTTGGCCTAGAAAATCCTAATTGACATAGAGGTAAATTAAGTTAGGAGGTATATGTGGGAACATCTACATGGAAATTTTAAGGCTATAATGACCATTGTTTGGGATCCATTAGGACCTAAAAGTTAAGGTTGCATTTGATTAGACACATCCTTGAAGAGAATCTCAACATCTATGAGTGTGAAAACTAAGCAAACTTCAATTGCACATTGACAGAGAACCATGAGGGTTAGAAATTAGATGAAATATCCCACACTTTCATGGATATGTCCTCTAATAAATTCCAAGTGGATATTATCTGACTTGAGGTGAGCAATATGTGATAATTAGTTTTCTCTCACAGTCAAATCTCTCTTAAAGGGCTAAAAGGTTGTCAGTGGGAGTCATATATTTTGAATATTAGCCAAATCAATGAATAAGGCTATAAATACAATTGTTTAGTATCTATCATGCCCTAGGAGTGAAGGTTACAGATGATGGAATGCATCCCTTAAGAGAATCTCAATGTTCTTGAGTGTGGAAACTGAGCCAACTTTCATCATGCATTACAGGGGAACAATGAGGAATAGAGACAAGTCATCAATTCCCTAACTTTCAAAAATGTGTCCTCTAAGAAATTACATGAGGATTTTCTCTTACTTTAGGTGAGCAAGATGCAATAATAGTTTTTTTCTCATAACCAAATCTCTCTTAAAGGGCCAAAAGTTGGTCAATGGTGGGTGTATATTCTAACTCATTATCCTAATCAATGAAATATCTATGAAAGCACTTTTGGATGTTAATTTTAAGGCTATAATTAATTTTTTATACTCTCCATCAAGCCCTAGGGGCAAAGGTTGTAGTTTATTAGATGCATCCTTAAAGAGAATCTCAGCATCTCTGAGTGTGAAAACTGATTAAACTTCAGTTATGCATTATAGGAGAACCATGAGGGATATAAAAGATCTATTAGCTCCCACATTTTCATAGAATAGTCCTCTAATAAATCCTAATAGAATTTTATATAACTTGAGGCAAGTGAGATGTGGCAATGAGTTTTCTCTCGCAGCTAAATCTCTCTTAAAGGGATAAAAGTTGGTCAATGGGGGTGTATATTATAACTCGTTAGCCCAATCAATGAATCATCTAAATGGGAATATCCAAATGGAAATTTTAAATTTTTAATGACCATTTTCCAATCTCCATCAGGCCCTAAGAGTGAATCTTGAAATTGATCAAATGCATCCCTTAAGAGAATCTTAGCATCCCTGAGTGTGAAAACTGAGCAAACTTTTATCATGCATTGTAAGAGAACATTGAGGACTAGAGATGAGCTATCAACTCTCACACTTACATGGATAAATATTCTAATAAATTATAGGAGTATTTTATTTAATTCCAAGCAAGCGAGATGCAAAAATGAGTTTTCTCTCACAACCAAATCTCTCTTAAAGGGCCAAAATTTGGTCAGTATGGGTGTATATTCTGACTCATTAGCCCAATCAATGAACTATCTACACAATCACATCTAGGTGGGTGTTTTATGGATATAAAAACCATTTTCCAATATCTATTGGGCCTTAAGAGTGAAGGTTTTAGTTGATCGAATTCATCCCTTAAGAAAATCTCAGCATCCTTGAGTGTGGAAATTGATCCAACTTCCATAGCACATTGCAAGAGAACTGTGAGGGCTATATATGAGCTATCAACTCTCACACTTGTATAGATGATTGTTCTAAGAAATTCCATGAATAGTTTCTCTAGCTTTAGGTGATAAATATGGGGCAATGATTTTTTTATTGTAGCCAAATATCTCTTAAAGTGCCAAAAGTTGGTTAGTAGGGGCATATATTCTAACTTGTTATCCCAATCGATGAACCATCTATGTAGGCATGTCTAAATAGGTGTTTTAAGGATATAATGACCATTATCTAGTCTTTGTTAGGCCTTGAGAGTGAAGGTTCTAGTTGATCATATGCATTCCTTAAAATAATCTCAACATCCCTAAGTGTGAAAACTGAGCCAACTGACATCAAATGTTGTAGGAGAACCATGAAGGCTAGAGACCAACCATCAGTTTCCACACATTAACAGATTAGTCCTATAAGAAGTCTTAAGAGTATTTTATCTAACTTGAGGTGAGTGAGATGTGGTAACTATTTTTATCTCACAACAAAATCTCTCTTAAAGGGCTAAAATTTTGTTAATGAGAGTCGTATATACTGGCTCGTTAGCCTAATGAATGAATAGTCTTCATCATCATATCCAAATGGTAATAATAAGGCTATAATGACCATTTTTTGATCTCTATCATGCCCTAGGAGTGAAGGTTTCACTTTATCATACATATCCCTTAATAGAATCTCAATGTCCCTAAGCGTATAAACTGAGCTAAATTTTGTTGCACATTTAAGGATAACCATGAGGCATAGAGATGAGCCATTAGCTCCCACACTTTTATGGATGAGTAATCTAATAAATCTTAGGAGGATTTTCTCTAACTTAAGGTGAGTGAGATGTAGGAACCAATTTTCTCTCATAGCCAAATCTCTCTTAAAGTGCTAAAAGTTAATTAGTGGGGATATATATTATGTATTGTTAGCAAAATTTATGAACTATATTCATGGAAACATTTAAATGTGAATTTTAAGGCTAGAACAATTTTTGTCTAGTCTTCATCATGGCTTGAGAGTGAAGGTTACAGTTGATTGGATGCATCCCTTAAGAGAATCTCAGTGTTTAGGAGTGTGGAAATTGAGCCAACTTTCATCACACATTATAGGAGTACCATGAGGGCTAGAGATGAGCCATCAACTCCCAAACTTGCATGAATGAGTTCTTTAATAAAAAAAAATAATATTTTCTCTAATTTGAGGTGAGAAAGATGTAGCAATAAGTTTTCTCTCACAACTAAATCTCTCTTAAAGGGCCAAAAGTTGGTCAATGGGGGTCATATATTATAAATAATTATCCCAATTAATGAAATATATTTATAGGCACATTTATATGGGAATTTTAATTCTAGAATGACCATTGTACAATCTTTAACATGCACCAGGAGTGAAGGTTATAGTTGATCAGATGTATCCCTTAAGAGAATCTTAACATCCCTAAGTGTACAAACTAAGCCAACTTTCATTATGCATTGCAAAATAATCATGAGGGATAGATATGAGCCATTAAATCCTACACTTTCATGGATAAGTTATCTAAGAAACTCTAAGAGGATTCTCTCTAACTCAAGGTGAGTGATACATAACAATGAGTTTTCTCTCATAGCCAAATCTCTCTTAAAAGGCTAAAAGTTGGTTAGTGGGGGCCATATATTTTGAATCATTAGCCAAATAAATTAATCATATTTATGATCACATCCATATGGGAATTTTAAGGCTATAAAAACCATTATATAGTCTCCTTCATGCCCTACGAATGAACGTTGCATTTGATTAGACATATCCCTTAAGAGAATCTTAGTGTCCCTAAGTGTGCAAACTAAACCAAATTTCATCACACATTGTAGGAGAATCATGACGGATGGATAAAAGCCATTAGATCCCACACTTTCATGGATGAGTCTTCTAATAAAATCCAATAGTATTTTCTCTAAATTGAGGTGAGTGAGAAATGGTAACCAGTTTTCTTGCGTAGCCAAATCTCACTTAAAGGGTCAAAATTTGGTTAGTGGGGGTTGTATATTCTAACTCGTTAGCCCAATCGATGAACCATATTCATGGGCACATATGTATGGGTGTTTTAAGGGTATAAATATCATTCTCAAATATTTGTCATGTCCTAGTATTGAATGTTGTAATTGATCAGATGCATCCCTTAAGAGAATCTCAATGTCCCTGTAAAGCCATTCTATTTTCTTTCTCATTATCAACCCATTCAATGGGCTTTTCATGTTCTATATCATGAAGTTCACTAGGGATATATATTTCTTTAACTCATTAATCTCTATTTTTAATTCTTCCTCTTGTTTCTTCCTTCTCAACTCTTTGTCCCTCTACTTTCTTAGTTGGTCTTTTTCTTTAGGCATCTCTCCAATCATTCTCTTTACCATCTATACTCTCTTAAGCAAGTCTATTGCACCTTGCTTCATCCCTTATCCAATCTCTCTCCTTGGATAAATTTCTTTGAGAAATCACTTTTCTCTTTCCTTTTGAGCTTATCTAGATCCTTACCTCTTCTTAAGCCTCTCTTGTCTTTCAAACTACCTGACCAACTTCTTTCAATCACCTGCAATCTTCTTTAGTAACATTTCAAGTAACTTTCATTATCCTTGCATGAACTATTAAATTTCATAAATTGAAAACAAAAATAGTTTTTTACATTTTATTCATGAATAAATTCTTCATCTATTTCCCAATCACCTTATCTCTATGATACCAAAATGATGCAGAGGATAACAAGACAATCTCTCACTTCAACTTTATTCTTGTTTCACTTCTTGAATAATAGTTCGTTGATTCATTGTATACTCAATAGTTATTGGATTAACTATTTGGTTTAATGGTTATAAAATCCTTTTCCATTCCATTTATATCCTATTATCACTCATTTAAATCACAAAATTCTCAAAATGTCAACTCACTCCTTATATAACTTTTACTTGCCTTGGCAGATAGGCTTGTAGCCTTTTTTTGGAGAATTCTTTATAGCATGCAAGTGTAAAAAGGAAATTGAAGAATATAATCTTATATTATATAACCCTATATCCCAATGCTTCTTTATATGAATCTTTAATTGATAAATATACTTTAAATACCCCTTTATAGACCTTTCTATGTCACTATTAGGCCTAATTAGGCCTATTTTGCCCCTGTTTCAACACATTCCTCTCCCATAGTAATTATACATATGGAATAAAATTAAAAACACCATATTATCTTTTAACACTTATAAATCCATCATATTATAAATTTTTAATATTTTTCATTGGTTATAATGTCTACAAATTGCACTTGAATATTGAAACCCTAGATTAGGGCTTACAGACTCTATGAGGATCGAAGAGCAATCAAATTGCTTATACATGCTTCCAACACGTTTAAAACCACTATGAGATTTATTTAGGGTTTTTGGGCCTTATGTCATCTTCTCCATTCATTTTTTTCTCTCCAACAATCCTTTGTTCACATTTTAATAATGTTATTGGATTTTATTACAAACTCAATCACAGTCTGTAGAGGTTTCTTGATAAGATTTGAATCTTAACCTTATAATTAGGGTTTATACACTCTATAAATGATTTATTAGGATATTTTAAGGATTTAAACACCCTTACCACACATTAAATTTATTCCTCAATACCTCTGTCCCATTTTATATTCAATTATCCACTCCACTATATAATAATCCCACAGTGCAAGATTTTGCTAACAACAATCTCTGAAGGTTTAGTCTCCCAAAGGGTTTTATAACACTAGGAATGATTTATTTGGGTATAAAATAACTATACACATAGCATTTAATCACCAATAAACCATCTTTTCACCTTTGTAATAACTATTTTCAACATTTTATATGTTGACAGTTTGTGCAAGCGTTATCTTTAATAAGCAAAGTGACATGAATAGAAGTAATAGAACTAATCAAAATCATTAAATAAATAATAAAAAACTTACCAAACCAATTTTAGGAAACAAAATCATGTCAATATGGAATCTTCCTCATGGATTAATTCACCATTGTCAACATCTTGTTCACAAAAAACATGGTATACAACTTATCTTGCATTTCTCATCCATAAATATGAAAACAACTTCAAAGAAGTTAAAAAACATAATGGTACCAACCTACCAATGATTCAAGAATGACATAAATATATGTATTTATTTAAATTATCTTTACAAACTCTATTTTTTCCTTCACACCATTGCATACTTTAAGAACACATAATATACCAATGGCTTTATTTTCAAATAAGAAACTAATTATTCATGTTTTTGGGGGTTTTTCAACTTTCCACACTATGAATCCAACCCCTTAAAATTCTCATTCTTCCAAAACATTACCTTTACAATATCTTTTATTATCATATAACTACTCTAACTAATTTGAAATTCCCTTGTGTATATTGGGAGGATGCAAAATTACCTAACTTTTAGCATAACCAAAAGATGACTAACTATGTGAGTCAAATATGTGTTGTAACAATTTTGTAACACCTTTCACCACTTTTTATATCTTAAATAACCCAATTAAAACATTATAAAACTTTTAAAAACATGACTATATCCCAAAACCTTGTCAAAAGATTCAATTTTTCGAATTGGGGAATTGGTGAGAAAATGCCAATGCACCTCTAATTCAAAATTGATCAAGTTCTAGAAACTAGTATAGACTCTTATAGACTTATTATGACTAGATTGACTCCCTAATGATTCAAATAATTAAAAATAGACTAATATTTACAAAGGTAGTGATGTTCTTGCATCAGGCAACCGATTTTATCTCATAACCAAATATCTCTTAAAAGGCTACAAATTTGTCAGTGGGGGTTGTAAATTCTAACTCATTCTCCCAATAAACAAAACATCTTCATGAGAACATCTAGATGGTAAATTTAAGGCTATAAAAACTATTGTCCAGTCTCTATCATGACTTGGGAGTGAAGGTTGTAGTTAATTAGACATATCCCTTAAGAGAATTTCAATGTCCTTGAATGTGGAAACTAATCCAACTTCCATCATGTGTTGCAGGATAACCATGAGGGATAGAGATGAGTCATCAAATCCCATACTTGAATGAATGAGTTCTCTAAGAAATTCTAGGAGGATTTTTTTAACTCGAGGTGAGCAAGATGCAAAAATAAGTTTTCTCTCACAACTAAATCTCTCTTAAAAGGCCAAAAGTTGGTCAATGGGGGCCGTATATTTTGACTTGTTATCCCAATTGATTAACCATGTTCATGGTCATGTCCAAATGGGAATTTTAGGGCTAGAAAAACCATTGTCTAGTCTAAGTTGAGGCAAGTAAGACATAGTAACTAGTTTTCTCTCACAGTCAAATCTCTCTTAAAGGGCCAAAAGTTGGTTAGTGGGGGTCCTATATTCTAACTCATTATCCCAATCAATGAACCATATTTATGGTCACATCCAAATGGGAGTTTTTAGGGTATAATGACTATTATATGGTCTCTATCAGGCCTCAGGAGTGAAGGTTGTAGTTGATCAAATGAATCCCTTAAGAGAATATTAGCATTCTTGATTGTGCAAATTAAGATAAATTTCATCATGTATTGTAGGATAACTATGAGGATTAGAGACAAGTTGTTATTTCCCACACTTTCATGAATGATTCCTATAATAAATCCTAGGAGGGTTTTCTCTAACTTGAGGTGAGCAAGACATGGTAAATAATTTTCTCTCACATCTAAATCTCTCTTAAAGGGCCAAATGATTGTCAATAGGGGTTGTATATTCTAACTCATTAACCACATCAATGAAACATATTCATGGGAACATCTTGATGGGAATTCTAAGGCTAGAATGACAATTTTTTGGTCTTTGTCATGTACAAGGAATAAAGGTTACAATTGCTCAAATGCATCCCTTGAGAGAATCTCAACGTCCATGAGTTTGAAAATTGATCCAACTTCCATCATACATTGCAAGATAACCCTGAAGGTTAACTATGAATTGTTAGCTCCCACACTTGCATGGATACGTCCTCTAAGAAATCCTAAGAGGATTTTATATAACTCAAGGTGTGAAAGATGCGATAAATATTTTTCTCTTGTAGTTAAATCTCTCTTAAAGGGTCAAAAGTTGGTCAATGGGGGCCATATATTCTGACTCATTAGCCCAATAGATGAAACATTTTCATAGGCACATCTAGATGGGTATTTGAATCCTAGAATGAACATTTTATGGTCTCCATCGTGCCCTAAGAGTGAAGGTTGTAGTTGATTAGACACATCCCTTAAGAGAATTTTAACATCCCTTAGTGTGCAAACTGAGCTAACTTCAATCATATGTTGTAGGATAATCGTGAGGGATAGATATGAGAAGTTAGCTCACACACTTGCATAGATGAATACTCTTAGAAATCTTAGGAGGATTTTCTCTAACTTGAGGCAAGTGAAACATGGAAACTAGTTTTATCTCACAACCAAATCTCTCTTAAAGGGCCAAAAGTTGTTCAATAGGGGTCGTATATTCTGAATCATCAAGCCAATCGATGAACTATCTTCACAAGCATGTCCAAATGGGAATTTTAAGGCTATAATTACCATTTTATATGCTTCAACATGTCTTGGGAGTGAAGGTTAAATTTGATCGAATGCATACCTTAGGAGAATATTAACATCTCTGAGGGTGCAAACTAGGCCAACTTCTATCATGCATTGTAGGAGAACCATGAGGGACATATATGAGTTATCACCTCTCACACTTTCATAGATGAGTCCTCTAAAAAATTTGGGGAGGATTTTCTATAACTCAAGGGGATTGAGATGCAATAACCAATTTTCTCTTGTAACTAAATCTATCTCAAAGGGCCAAAAGTTAGTGAGTAGGGCCGTATATTCTGACTCGTTATCCCAATAAAAAAACCATCTTCATGGGCATGTCTAGATGGGAATTTTAAGGCTAAAATTACCATTGTATTTTTCTCACCTCAAGAGTGAAGGTTTTAGTTAATCAGATGCATCAATTAAGAGAATCTTAGCATCCTTGAGTGTGCAAATTGAGCCAACTTCCATCGTGTAATATAGGAGGAACATGAGGGATAGAGATGAGTCATCAGCTCCCACACTTGAATGGATGAGTCCTATATAAAATCTTAGGAGTATTTATCTAACTTGAGGCAAGTGAGATGTGGAAAAAAGTTTTATCTCACAACCAAATCTCTCTTAAAGGGCCAAAATTTGGTCAGTAAGGGCCATATATTCTGACTCATCAACCTAATCAATGAACCTTATTCATGGGCACATCTAGATGGGAATTTTAAGACTAAAATTACCATTATTTGGTCTTTGTCATGAACTAGGAGTGAATGTTGAAGTTGATCAGATTCATCCCTTAAGAGAATTTTAGTTTCCTTGAGTGTGAAAACTAAGCCAAATTTTATTACATATTTCAAGATAACCATGAGGGAAA
This sequence comes from Torreya grandis, assembly GCA_037957365.1. Taxonomy (NCBI): domain Eukaryota; kingdom Viridiplantae; phylum Streptophyta; class Pinopsida; order Cupressales; family Taxaceae; genus Torreya; species Torreya grandis. The sequence continues at coordinate 1,759,164 of JARHVA010003322.1, read as the reverse complement.
GATATGAGTATTCAACTCCCACACTTACATGGATGAGTCCTCTAAGAAATTCCAAAATTATTTTCTCCAACTTGAGGTGAGTTAGACATGACAACAAGTTTTTTATCACACCCAAATCTCTCTTAAAGGGCCAAAAGTTAGTTAGTAGAAGCATATATTGTAACTCATTATCCCAATCGATGAATCATCTTCATGGAAAATATGGATGGGTATATTAAGGCTATAACAACCATTTTTTGGTCTCTATCACAAATTGGGAGTGAAGGTTCAGTTGATCAAATGCATCCCTTAAGAGAATTTCAACATCCCTTATTGTGAAAACTGAGCCAACTCCCATCACATATTTCAAGAGAACCGTGAGGGTTAGAATGAGTCATCAACTACCATATTTTCCTAAACAAGTCCTATAAGACCAGGAGGATTTTCTATAATGCAAGGTAAGAAAGACATAACAACCAGTTCTCTCTCATAGCCAAATCTTTCTTAAAGGGCCAAAATTTGGTCAATGGAGATTGTATACTCTAACTCATTAGCCCAATGAATGAATCATCTTCACATGAATGTCTAGATGGGATTTTTGAGGATATAAAGACCATTTTCATGTCTTTATCATTTCATGGGAGTGAAATTTGTATTTGATTAGATGCATCCCTTAAGATAATCTCAATATCCTTAAATGTGTAAACTAAGATAATTTTTGTCACATGTTGTAAGAGAATCATGAGGGATAAAGATGAGTCATCAGTTCCCACACTTACATAAATGAGTCCTCTAATAAAACCTAGGAGTATTTTCTCTAACTTGAGGCAAGTGAGATGTATAAACCAATTTTATATCATAGCCAAATCTCTCTTAAAGGGCCAAAAATTGGTCAGTAGGAACCGTATATTCTAACTTGTTATCTAAATCGATGAACCATCTTTACAGCCAAGTCTGAATGGGAATTTTAAGGTTAGAATGGCCATTATTTGATATTTTCCATTCCCAAGGAGTGAAGTTTGTAGTTGATTGGATGCATCCCTTAAGATAATCTTAACATCCTTGAGTGTGGAAACTAAATCAACTTCCATCATGCATTATAGGAGAACCATGAAGTTTAGAGACAAGTCATAAGCTCCCACACTTGCATGGATGAGTCATATAAGAAATCCCAGGAGGATTTTATCTAATTTGAGGTGAGTGAGGTGAGGTAAAAAAATTTCTCTCACATCCAAATCTCTCTTAAAAAGCCAAAAGTTGGTTAGTAAGGGTCATATATTCTGACTCATTATCCCAATTGATAAACCATCTTTGCAAACACATTTAAATAGGTATTTTAAGGTTATAATGACCATTATCTAGCCTCTATCATGCCCTAGTAATGAAGGTTATTGTTGATCAGATGCATCCCTTAAGAGAATCTCAGTGTTCTTGAGTATGGAAACTAAGCCAACTTCCATCATGCATTACAATAGAATCATAAGGGATAGAGATGAGCCATCATCTCCCATACTTGCACAGATGAGTCTTATAATAAATCCTAGGAGTTTTTTATTTAACTTAAGTTAAATGAGATGTAGCAACCAGTTTTTTGTTGCAGTCAAAACTCTCTTAAAAGACCAAAAGTTGGTCAGTACGACATGTATATTATGACTTATTAACCCAATCGATGAACCATCTTATGGGCATGTCCAAATGGGTATTTTAAGGATATAATGACCATTTTATAGTCATTATTATGGCCAAAAATTGAAGGTTTTAGTTGATTAGACACATCCCTTAAGATAATCTCAATGTCCCTAAGTGTGAAAATTGAGCCAACTTCCATCATGCATTACAAGATAACCATGAGGGATAGAGACAAGTTGTTAGCTCCCATACTCATATGGATGAGTCCTATAAGAAATATAAGGAGGATTTTCTTTAATTTGAGGTGAGTGAGATGCGGCAACCAATTTTTTCTTGTAGCCAATTTTTTCTTAGAGGGCTAAAAGTTGGTCAGTGAGGGCCATATATTTTGACTCAATAGCCCAATAGATGAACCATCTTTGAGGTCACATCCAAATGGGAGTTTTAAAGCTATAATGACCATTTTATGGTCTATGTCATGCCTTGAGAGTAAAAGGTTTAGTTGATTAGACATATCCCTTGAGAGAATATTAGTATCTCTGAGTGTGAAAATTGAGCCAAATTCCATCTCACATTTCAAGAGAACTGTGAGGGGTAAATATGAGCCATAATCTCCCATGCTTGTATGGATGATACCATTAAGAAATATGAGTGATATTTTATATAACTCAAGTTGAGTGAGACACGACAACCAATTTTATCTCGCAGTCAAATCTCTTTTTAAGGGCCAAAAGTTAATCAGTGGGGGCCATATATTTTGAATCATTATCCAAATCAATGAATCATCTTTGTATACACATCTAGATGGGTATTTTAAGGATATAATGACCATTCTCTGGTTTCCATCATGCCTCAGGAGTGAAGTTTGTAGTTGATTAGATGAATCCCTTAAGAGAATCTTAGCATTCTCAAATGTGCAAATTGAGCCAACTTTCATCACATGTTTCAAGATAAATTTGAGGGATAGAGATAATATATCAACTCCCACACTTATATGGATGAGTATTATAATAAACCCCAAGAGTATTTTCTCTAACTCAAGGCAAAAAATATGTAGTAATGAGTTTTCTCTCACAGCAAAATCTCTCTTAAAGGGTTAAAAGTTGGTCAATGGGGCTGTATATTCTACCTCATTATCCCAATAGATGAACCATATTCATGGGAACATATGGATGTAAATTTTAAGTTTAGATCAATTATTTTCCAGTCTTCATCATGACCTAAGGGTGAAGGTTGTAGTTGATCAGACACATCCCTTAAGAGAATCTATGTGTCCCTAATATTTCAAACTGAGCCAACTTCTATCATGAGGTGTAGGAGAACTATGAGGGATAAATAAGAGTCGTTAGCTCTCACACTTACATAGATGAGTCCTCTAAGAAATCTTGGGAGGATTTTCTCTAACTCAAAGTGAGTGAGACATGGCAACTAGTTTTCTCTCACAACTAAATCTCTCTTAAAGGGCCAAAAGTTGGTTAGTATGGGTTGTATATTCTAAATCACTAGCCTAATAAGTAAACCATATTCATAGGCACATCTAAATGGATGTTTTAAATCTATAATGATCATTTTTTAGTCTCTATCATGCCTAGGGGGTGAAGGTTTCAGTTGATCAAATGCATCCATTAATAGAATCTCAACGTCACTGAGTGTGCAAATTGAGCCAACTTCTATTGTGCATTATAAGAGAACTGTGAGGGCTAAAGATGAGTCATTAGCTTCTATACTTACATAGACAAGTATTTTAAATAACCCCAAGAGAACTATCTCTAACTTGATGTGAGTGATATATGACAATGAGTTTTTTTACATCTAAATCTCTCTTAAATGACCAAAAGTTGGTCAATGGGGGTTGTATATTCTAACTTGTTAGCCCAATAAATGAACCATATTTTCAAACACATCTAGATGGGTGTTTTAATGATAAAATAACTATTGTCTGGTGTTGTCTGGTGTAGACACCTAAAACTAGCCATCGATAACCTCTAATCAAGCTTTTGGCCAATTCCACCTAAAATGCACAATTTGGCCTTAAAACACTAAAACATGCAAAATGTTGTAAAACTGACATATTCAAGTGCCAATTTTGGCCAGGGTATCCATAAATGCAAAAATGCAATTTATGGGCCAGCTAACTTTGATCAGATCATTTTGAGTCAAAATGCCAATTTTTCACCCACATGCTTTGGATTGCTCTTTCCTATAAAATATTTTGCACAAGACTCATACCTTTGTTATTTGTTTTTGGAAACATCCTAATGGGAATATGCATCTGACAGTAACTTTGAATTCTAATCCAATCAAATCTAGGACTAATAACAAGACATTTTGATCAATTTGAGTAATTTATGCACAAAGTGATTAATCATGTTTAAGAGCTAATTAACCCAAATCAAGGCCTAATCAAGAATTCCATGGAAACTTATTGAATACTTTGTTTTGGAAATGAATATTTAATATCTACATCATCAAGTGACCTCATTTCCTGGGAAGATATCCATAGGCCATAAATGCCATAAATATTAGGATTCATGCCCTTCATGCCTCATCAATGCCTTCCATGATGCCCTCCATGCCTCTCAATTTCCCTTTCTTCCAATGTCATGATGAGGATAATTACAAACTTAATTCCAAAAATTTAATTAATCCTCACCCACACATCTCAATCTTGAGATGGATGGTTGACGTTGATTCTGATCAAATCCAAAAATATATAAATAGGAAGCCTCCCAACATCATTTCTAAGTTATTTTGGTGCAAAGTTATTTTTGATTATTAAAATTGTGCTATCTCTAACACCAATAATGGGAAGTTTCATGAATGTGAGACTTGCAACCTAAAATGACCTCCAGATTTTAAAGAAGCTGGCTCTTCTTTATATCAAGTGTATAATGGGGAAAGGGATAGGAATTAAATAGAAACACAAGTGCAACAAAAGAAAACTCTAACTATGGTGATGTGCCTGAATTTAATTTGACCCTTAATTTTAATCACAGTGAAGCTATATGCAATATTCAATTACATTAAAGAGCAAACAAGGCATGATTAATGTAAAAGATGAAAACAATAGAAATAAAGGCTCACAATTTAGACTACTTTTGCAGTGACATAGAGAATATCAACAAAGGCACAAAATTTAGTATTTTCATTAATTTTCAATTACATAAAAGGCACAGAAACATGCACAGTTATACAAACTTTCTAACTCAAGAAAATAGAACAAAGGCAAATGATATCCCTAATCACAGCTAAAAAAAGTCTAAAAACTCTTGACAATAATCTCTTACAAAAAATTCTTTCTATCTTCTGATGATCCTTCTGGTGATATCTACACCCATATTTATAGCATTGGATTAGCTCTATATTGTCTACACATTCCCAATCCAATGACCTAACTGAACTCTAACTAAACTGGAAGTGTCTAACACAGGATATTTCTTGGATCTGAAATGTTTTGTCTTCCTCCAAGTTCATTGGCCGAAATAGATACCCAGGACACTTCCCACTTTCAAACGGGAGAGGACACTTGGATGATTCCCTTACTCTACTTGAAAACCTTCTTATTATTTAGGAGGCACCATAAAATGACACTTGGCATGTTCCATAGCACTTACTGAAGACACACGGCACTTTCTGTGTAACCTATACTCTTTACTGTGTCTTCACTCAGGAGTGTTCTATCCTTGACATCTGTCATAGTCCACTTCTTCAAAACTTTAACAACTTATAGAAAATGGGACCCACAACACTTCTCACCCAAGAAACTTCAAAAAGGGAATAGGGATATGTGGTGCTTTCTATGCATCTTTATCAAGGGATATGTGGTGGTCTCTACTACTTATAGCTATCTTTTGAGAATCTTACAGAAGGTGACACTTATTAGTCTCCACGTCACTGTCTATACTATAGAAACATTCAGGCCTCATTTCATATTTACACAGATAGTGACACTTGGCAGCTTTCACTTGCCTCAGAAACAAAACCTGGGACCCATCACAGTCTTTACTTATCAATGAAACAAAGTGAAGATATTTCAAATGTTGACATGTGACAACTTCTACTTTCTTCAGCTAAGGATATGTGGCATCTTTTGTTGCTTTTAGAAAAGCATTTTTAGACCTTCCTCATTTGCCACTTGGTGCCTTCCACTTGATCCTGAGAAAAGATTTATTGAAAAGAAGATTTTGAGACGTATAAGAAACATGAGACATGGATGCTGACACTTGTTGCAATTCATTGAGTTACTATGGGACACATGGCACATTCTGACCAACTTATAGAAATTATGAAATGTTCCTTGATCAATGACACTAGCAGCTTCTGCATGATTTTGACACTTAGACAAAATTTAGGTGAAAATAAATTTGAGCCCATGCTCTGAGTCAAAACTTCACTGTCTCGAACCAAAGCGTGCAGGGATAAAACATGGAGTGCATAACTGAAACTCAAAAAATGAAAAATGTAGAGTTTTTTACTCTACAGTTCTTGGTGACCCTGAGGACTTTTGAGCCTGCTCAAAAAGAAAAAATCCACAATCTCCCACATGATCAAAATGTAACAAAAATCAAAACTTTAGTAAAGTTGTCCGATAAGTAGACCACTCATCGTCAGATAACCCTTACTTATTTTGCAATTTGTGAAAGGCTAAATCAAGATTGATAATATCTTTGTGTGAAAAAAATTTCAAAATTTGAACTATAGCCTTCAATTTAAATTCAAGCTGGGAAATAGGAATCAAAACAGCTTCTACTTCAAGCACTGATGAATCATCCCTAAAATCCTAAAAAACTACTGATCATTTTACCTGGCTAACAACAAAGGTTTAATTTCATCAATCATCAACACAGTGTTGTTATCAAGAAAAGGGGAATGAAGACCTAATTGCACCAAATCTTTGATGTGTTGTTTCATGTCTTCGATTCCTTCTTTCATTACATCTAGAAGCTCTCTACAATTGATTGTTGCAGAGTTACAATTGAGAACTTCATTCACTCTTTTAGTAGTGATCATTTTGTCATTAATCCCTACTATTGACAATGTTATATCAGTTGCATCATATAGCTTTTGCAACAGCATTTGAGAGTCAAACACTCTCATAGATATAGTAGACAGAGTGTCTTCTACTGATGTCTCCACCTTTTCGCACAATTTTTGTGCATTTAGCAGAAAGGTTAGAGAAGGTATGAGCTAAATAATCTCCTGAGAGATTCTTTTCCATATTGATTCATAAAGCTCCTTCACTAGATTTAACACCCTACATTCTTCAGCCTATTAGCCAACTCAAGTGTCAATTGTTATATCATTTGTCACTCTACTTGAAGTTGGGCATGTATAGCAACATTATTATTTTGCTTATTCAGTAAATTCTATTGAAGTTGAGTAACCTGTAGCAGGCTTTCCTCACATTTTTCTTGAAATGCTGCCTTTTCCCACCTTAAGGTTGTCACTGCATCTTTCACCTACATTAGCCCTATTTTCAAAGAATCATTTTGGGCCTAGATAGCCTGGTGAGTCTGAAGAGAAACAATATCTTGCAACTATTTATCAAGACTCTCTATTTCAATATTCTTAGTATTGATCTCTGTGGTCAAACTGTTATAGTTTGGCTTCTCTTTGGCTAGATCAGCCTCCATCTTCTATAGCTTCTTTGATATTTTCAAATAATATTCAACTACTGTAGAAGTGGATTCATTTAGCAGCTTGACCCTATCTTGTGGTCCGAAAAGGGACATGTCTATAGCCACTGCATTCATTGTGTAATCTTCTAGTTGCATCTACTCATTTGGCTTGACTATATTTGGTGACAAATGGGTCACCGTTAGTTGCTATTGTATTGGGTCAAATTGTGACCTCAGATGTGGTGTAGCTAGGGCTTTATTATATTTAATCCTCTTTTTCTCCATTTGGGCTTCTCTTGCCTTCCTAGCAGCATCTGCTTGAGTTTGCAAAGTAGAAGGAGAGGCAATGTGCCCACCCGCAAAAGGATAACCTTGTGGCAAACCATATATAATAGCCAAATGTTGGCTATGGGTAATCTAAGGAGGTACTTTCTATGGAATAGAGGGGGAAAAGTGAGGCAATGATATAGCTTGAGTATGGATAGACGGGGCAAAATCAGAAATGGACACAGTGGAGGTGCAGGGGATGTCATTTGGCTAGATAGAATCATCACTCCTAAAAGAGAAGAGAAAGATTGAGAAGAAGAAGGAGAAATAATACTTATTTGAGGAGCAACTAAAGTACTCTGTGATTGGTGTTGTGAGGATTCTGCCCTCTCCTCTGAATCAAGTTAGAGCCTCAACCTCTTATGTTTCCTTGGTGTTTCTTCTTCTAGTTGTGATCCCTTCTCTTCAACATTTACCACTACTGCTAGTGGTGCTTGTGTAGAATTGAGAACCTCAAGGACTGATGCTGATGGAGAAGATTTTGGTGGTGAAGATACCACACTCTTTTTTTTATGGTACTTAGAGATTGGGGCCAAACAGTTACAACAACTACTGCTGAAGTTTTCATTGGGGCCTGTGATGTTTGACTAGATTCTACTCTGGCTTCTGGCTCTCCACCATGTGTCTACAAATTGCTTATATCAGGGCTAGACATAGGAGATAGATGACATTCATCCCAGAGTTTCTCCCATTTCTCATTTGAATCCACATTTCCAAAAGAGTGAGTTGTCTCACAAATCTCTTGCCTATATTTCCAATAGGCTTCTATTTTCTCAGCATTCCAGTCTTTATTCTTTAATGCCCTTCTTAAAATAGAAGTCATTCTAATTTTAGGGTCAAAATCCCTTTGTTTAACATAAAATTTTTCCCATAGTCTATCTTGTTGAAGGGGCAAATCTATTAATTCAACATAAAACTCAGGAATATCCTCCCTAGGATTTTTCCTATTTTCTCAAAAGGGATGACCTTCATGTGCAATTCTGGTAGCAACCCTATTAGTCTTGATCCATGAAGTTATGAAACCATTTGGGTCATATACCCATTTATCTTCAATTATAAAGAAACCCAGGAAGGCTAGCTTTCTAAGCAACATGATCTCAGCATCTCTGGCCTCTAGTGCCATGTTGTTTGTCACCCATGGAGCATCATACATTTTCCTCTTCTTCTTCCCAGAGCCATATTCATTATATACCATAGACACCTGCCTGGTGACCTCTAAGAATGCTAACCTAAGGGTCAAAATCTTAGGTAGCAACATTGGTTCCCCACTAAAACCATGGACTCTAATAATAGTATGATGGGATCCAAAAAAGTAATCACAAGTAATAGTGCAATTGGTCATAAGGTTTGAGACACTTGGAAACAGTCTATTTACAATCAGTTTTGGGCTCAGATGACAAAAAGAAGGGGCAACAAAAAGTTCCCAGAATTTTTATGGGTCACTAGTTTTGGACAAAATATGTGTCCATGTAGACACAGGAGTGGTCCTATGTAGACCGAAGCTTGGGTCATACATGTTTAGATGCATGTGTTAGGAAAAGATGCCAAAATTTTGATATAACAGAAGGTGAAATAGATAAGAAGAATACCTAAAAATCTCTTTAGATCTAAACTGGGCAAGTTGTTCCACCATTGAATATGCAATCTACTTAGAGAAATTAAGCTGATACTCCTGAGTCTTGTCAACAGTTTTCAATTTGAAGAGGATAGCCATTTGTTCTTCATAGATGGTTATATCATCTTTCATTTTGAAAATGAAAGCCATGATGGAAAGTGCATCTTGACTAGCTTGTGCAAATTGTGCTCTTGTTGTTGGCAGTGTCGGCACAGTTATATCATCGTCACCTAATTGCAGATCTAATTTCAAAAACCTCAATTGAGTATTGATGTTTGCCCATATTTTTGCATCTTGGTAATGGTGGGAAACATGGCTATCTTGTCATGGTACAGGGCCAACATGTCTTTGCTAGCCTTTGGTGTGATTTGCACTATGAATGGACCCTATTGTATGGTATTTGAAGGTCCATGAAACAATCTGGCACATATTTCAACTAAGTCAGGGCATGGATGCACACTTGGAACAATGAATTGTGTCAGTTGAGAAGTCCATATCCTCATTGCAAATGTCTCATATTGTCCAAATTTGGCCCTCTAAAGACACCTTTGATGTGCCCCTTGTCTGAGAGTTTTGCTACTACTGGGTCATTTGCTTGACCAAATACAGGGACTCTAGTCTACGGATAGGTCTTTAATGGTTGTGCAGGGGCTGAAGCATATGATTTGCTTGTAAAAAACTTATCAAGGGATTAGTAAATCCCAGACCCTTGTTATGAAGACTATGCTCCCACCATATCTATATCTATTTTTGAAAATAGTGAACTATGGTAACAGGTATGAAGCTTTTGCAATAGGGAAGGCACTTTTCATTAAACAAGTTTGCTATGAGCTGAAAATGTAAGTAGCAGGGGTTTTCTAGCAGACACAAGAATGCTTGAGACACTGTAAGCTTTAACTCTTGGTATGAGGTATTTATTGACCCATCAAGTCTCAAAATGGCATTAAACCTAGATAACCGTTAGCAAATCTTACTAAATCTTCATGGGACAACAAGTTAGACACGTCATGAAAGTGGTTGCACAAGGTACCTTGGGGAATTTAAAGATTTGGGAGATATTTAATGTGTCAAAAGTTTTGAAAATTTTGAGAAAGGCTCTGAGCTGTAGCTACATGTTCAAAGAACACTTATTTAAAAGAAAGAGCGAGAAAGAAAATGGGAAAACAAAGCAACTAGGAAAGGGAAACTATCTAACTATAATACATTAGAGACATAACTTAACTAAAATGTTTCAAGTAGATCCCATTCACAGGAATCTCTTCAAGTTCACCTTCTATTGTTTCTAGCTCAAAAAAATTCTTCTGTTTACATGTATGAATTTTATAGGGGCTAGTCCATAATGCTTCAAATTTAGTATGTTGACCCAGCTTGGTGGCTCTTGCATCTCATTTCAAAACAATTGAGCCTACTTCAAAATGGGGATTTGAAGTCCTTTTATCAAAGCAGTCTTTAATTATTTTTTGATGCTTTATTAATGAATCATGTGCCACATCCCTCCTTTCTTGAACTTCCAAAAGTTCAGCAAGTCTAACCTGCATGGGGCCATTTTCCTCAATTTCAATATGTTTTATTAGTTGGAGAGCAAAAATTTCCAAGCTTAGAGGTATTACAACAGGCTTGCCATAGACTAATTCATATGGGGAAATTTTCGTCACCTACTTAGGTGTAATTCTATCAGCCCATAGTGCTATATTCAGCACTTTATGCCACTCTTTGTGATGATCAGCCCCTATTCTCTTGATAAGTCTAATCAAGTTCTTATTAGCTGATTCTGCCAAACCATTACCCTGAGGGTAATAATTACAAGAATTTTTTAGATATATTTCATGTTTTAATGCAAAGTCAAATAATTTAGACCCTAAAACTGCTTTAGCATTATCAGAAATCATGGTGTGGGGAGCCCCAAAGCGAGTAGTGATACTCCCTAGGAAATCTAGGATCACACTTTCTATTGCTTCTTTAAGTGGCACTGCCTTAGTCCATCTAGTGAAATAATTTGTGGCAGTTAAAATCCATTTATGACCCATACTAGACACTGGATTTATCATTCCAATGAAGTCAAGACCCCATTGAGCAAAAGGTTCATTAACAATTATAGGACTAAGAGGCATTGCTGCATTCCTTCTCATCCCCACATAATATTGAAAAGATTGACATTTTTTAACCAATTGATAACAGTTTGTAAATAAAGTAGGCTAGAAATAACCTACCTCACTTATCTTTATAGCTGTGGTCTTTACAGAAAAATGTCCACCTGAGACTCCATGATGCATGTCATGCAATATTTTCTTAGCATCATCTTTCTCTACGCATCTTAACAGTTTACCATCAGAATTTCTTCTGAAAAGAACTTGTTTAATTAAAATTTACATCCTATAGTATCTCTTCTTATTTTGAGGGAGTTCTCTTGGGTAAATCCCATATTTCATAAAATGAATCTTGTTTATGACCCAGGAGATCTAATCAACCTCTTGTATCCTCAATATAGTTTTCTTTTCTATTTCTAAATCTGTTTCTTCAAGTATCATCTTTTCAAGCTCTTGAGTCATGTATTGGCACAACCCTCTACCTCTGACTAATTTAGTGGGTTTGACCTCTACATCATATTCAAGGATCTTTGTTATCTAGTTTGCTCTTTTTTCAGTAATTTCACCCTCCATAATGTATTCTCTGACACTTGGGTGAGCCACAAGTATCAGAATCTTACGTCCTAATACTATATGCCTAAATTTCTTGAGGGCTTTTACCATAGCATATGCTTGTTTCTCCACAAAGTTGTATCTGGTTTCATATTCCCTAAGAGTCCTTAAGAAAAAGCTATTGGATGCTCTCCCTCTTGTCTATCATCTTTCTGTGTTAGAACAACAACAATACTAAGCTCTCCTCCATAGACATACATTACAAAAGGCTTAGAAAAATCTAGGTTTTTAAGTACTGGGGCCATTGAAATTACTTTCTTGACCTCTTCAAAGGCTTGTCTTCTTTCTGTAGAATATCCACACCACAATGAAAAGAGGACTTGTGTTTGATATAAGATCTCATAATATCACATTTAATAAAACCATGATTAACATTGACTACATGATCAATAAATTTCTAAAAAATGGTATTAAATTAATTAAACAAGATTATTTAGGGTTAGATTCTCTTCCTTCATAATATTATGAAAGAAGATAATCTAACCCTAAATAGTATCAATGGAAATAAATATTATCAAAGATAACTAGCTTACAAAGATGTATTTATTTTGCATAAAATTTCCTTAGTAGGATAAAATTTGCACTCTATCATTGTGTATACCTTAATACTTTATTGCAAGTTGATGAGAGAGTTTTTTTGAAGTGTTGTGACCAGTATGAGAGAAACATTGATCGATCTTATATGAAGAAACATTGATCAATGTTATGTGAAGAAACATTGATCAATGTTATGTGAGAATTTGCCTTTGGGTATCATGATTTGAAAAAGTTGGAGCCTTTTATTATTATTATTATTGAAACCCCCTGCAAAATCAGATATGAACCGACTAACAAAATTAATCTTCCCCAAGAAAGATTGAATTGCTTTCTTATTTACTGGTAAGGGTAAGTTCATTATGGCTACAACTCTCTCTGGATCTATAAAAACTCCTTTAGATACTATATGTCCCAATAATTTGCCTTGAGGTACAGTAAAGATACATTTCTTAAGATTTAGGGATATTCCAAATTCTTTACATTTCTTAAAAATAGATTCTAAATGATCAAAATGATCAACAACATTCTTGGAAAAAATAGTAAGATCATCAAGATAAATCAGTATGATTTTATTTATAAGTTCCCAAAATGTTACATCCATAGCTCTTTGAAAAGTGGCTCCTGCATTTGACAAGCCAAATGGCATATTAGCATATGCAAATATTCCCCATTTGGTAGTAAAAGCAGTCTTGTATTGGTCTTCATCAGCTAACCAAATCTGATTGTATCCAGAGAAACCATCTAGCAAGGAAAATATCTCTGATCTAACCACAGTCTATAAAATTTGTTCCATAGATGGCAAGGGATAGTGATCTTTTAGAAATGCTCTATTCAAGTCTCTGAAATCTACATAGAGTCTTATGTCACCATTTTTTTCTAACTGGTACTAGATTTGATACTCAGGTTGAGTGCTTGATTAGAAAAATTATTTTAAAATCTAAAATTTTCTGCAACTCATCCACCATTAGAGATTCAATCCTTAAATTTATCGGTCTCTACTTCTGTCTGACTAGCTTAGATCCTTCATTCAATTCTATTGTGTGCTGAATGATGTCTCTATTATATCCATGAAGGTCTTCATAGCTCCAGGCTATGACTCTGTCATATCTTTTGCACAAGTGAATTAGTCTTTCCCTCTCCTCTTGAGTTTTAGAATTTCCAATTTTTAATTTTCTCCCTTCACTCACCTCTATTTCATAATAATCTACTTTATTTACTTGGAACCTTTTCTTCTCTAGGCCTACATCTTCTGGATCAAAAAGGTTTTCCAAAATGATCAAGCCTTTGGGAAGCTTATTATTCTTTAATTGTATAACTTGGTCTCCATATGCCTCTTCAATTTGGAACCTTTTCTTCTCTAGGCCTACATCTTCTAAATCAAAAAGGTTTTCCAAAATGATCAAGCCTTTGGGAAGCTTATTATTATTTAATTGTATAACTTGGTCTCCATATGCCTCTACAATTTTTAGTTACAATTGATCAGCAAATTCCCCTGATTATTGCAAAAATGAGAGAACCTGAGAATCATTTTCAAATACTTGCCAATTCTCATCATTGTCTAGGATAGTTGGCCTTACTATAACTTTTACTAACTCATTGTTAACTAATAGGCCAGTTGTTGGATCAAACTATGAGCCAATCTATGCCATCCTATCAGCTTCAAAATTTTGCGTTCTTGGAACTACTTCAATATTGAAAGATTCAAAATCTTCTATTAAGTCCCAATTATGTGTCTATAAGATCTCATCCTTACATTTTTGGCTATTGCCTTTTCCCTAATTTTCTCCACCACTAATTTTGAATCTCTTTTTACTATTAAATTCTTTATTCCCTTTTTCTTGGCTAAAATGAGCCCATGAAATAAGGATTCATATTCAGCATCATTATTGGTACAAGCAAATTGGAAACAAATAGCTCTCAAAATTTTCTCCCCATTTGGAGCAACAAGACAAATTCCTACTCTAGCACCACTTTTACTTCTAGCCCCATCAAAATTTAAGGTCCAAATTTTTGAATCTTTTTTAGATTCTTGAGTAGTTGGTGTCTCTTCCCTTAAAACATTTGGGATTTCATGGTCTTCATCAAAAATGACATAAGTTCCCAGACCAGTAGAGTCCTAATTTCTATATGGATCATTATGCATCATAGCTAACAAATGGTTATTTTCCTCTTTTTGGTCATGTTCAGTCCAGTCACCTAACTCTTCAACAAAAACCCTTTCTTTTTTATTTAACATAACATGATCTACCTCTAATTTTGATGTTGGTTCATTGGTGATGTGATCCTTTGATAGTGGTTTAGATAGAATTTTCATCTTTAAACCATATTTGGTTCTTAGGATGAGATGAGACCAATCAAGGGACATATATCCTCCTATTTTGGCTATAAAGTCTCTAGATAAACATAAACCAAAAACAGGAGGTATATCTATGACTACTACATCTTGATTGACAATTATATTAGGACAAGTATATAATTGCAATGGGAGTTGTTTAATTCTCCCTATTATTTGTACTGATTTGCCATCTAGCTGCATAACTTCTTTAGTAAGTGGTTCATACTTTATTTTTAAAGCATCAGTTATTTGCTTAGGCATTACTGTAGTACTAGCCCCTAAATTTATCATCGCATTATGTAACAATTTCTTTCCCACTATCAGATTCAAATAGATGGGATTTGATTTGGATTTACTTACCTCTTTTGCATTGTTCACAAGGGCTATTATCTTCAGAGGAACTGTGTCCTTGAGCTTTTCTTTATCAGCAAGTCCTTCTTTGGTGCCATTATGTTTAGGCATTGCTTGGCCTTGTAGAGCTTCTTATAATAGTTTATTTTGTTCAGGAATAGCTAATATGTACCATATTGATACTTGTGTTGGAGTCCTCTTCAGCTATTCCACCACAATCATTGGTCTTAATGCTTGAGTTCTTAGAAAATAAGGATACCTTGCTTTTTCTTGAACTTGTACAGGATTCACTTGGTTCTGCACTGGCTGAGGCACTTCTTGTCTGACAGATGTGTTTCGTTGACCTTGAAATGGAGGATTCTCCATAACTTGATTATTTGTAACTTTAGGCTGTTCCATCATTCTTCTTTTTGATCTAGTATAGTAGTCTGATTGCACCACTAGTTTCTTGGAAGCAGAAGCTTCATTCAAGAATATTGATTCTTCATCTTCAACCCATGAAAACAAAGCATGTTCAAGGGCTATTTCTTCTTGTTGTTGTAAAGATGTCCCTTGCATCTAAGCCATTAGGACTGAATTTTACATACCAAGAGATTGGTAAGTTTGTGTATCAAAAGTACTTACAAATTATCCATCCATTCTTCTTTGCTCTGCTACCTTTTATTGTAGATTACCCATGGGACAATCTCTTGGTGTATGAGCATTATTACAAGGGAAACACCAGGCATTGGTGCCATCCACATAATTATTTTACCCTTGAACAATCTCCCTATTTGGATTGGGGGAACAGTCTGTGAGGGTGTAGGGACTGCAACTAATTGGTTTGCTAGCTGAGGGTTATTCCTTGATAGCCTTGATATTGGGGTCTAGGGTAAGGATTTTGTTGTCTTTTTATGTTAATTAACTCATTATAAAATGTCCTTAAGATGTTTTTGATATCATCCATCTCATATGACTGGGCAGGGACAAGTTCTTTAGCAGGTGGTTGAGGGTATTTATACATAGACATAGGTGGGTCTATGGAATTAAGGGCTTCTTGAGGCAATGGTAAGGTAATTTTTGGAAACATGGGCATGGGAGGCCTTGGGGGCAACTTTCCAGCATCTATTAAAT
This sequence comes from Torreya grandis, assembly GCA_037957365.1. Lineage (NCBI taxonomy): Eukaryota > Viridiplantae > Streptophyta > Pinopsida > Cupressales > Taxaceae > Torreya > Torreya grandis. Next base: position 1,742,961 of record JARHVA010003322.1, on the reverse strand, counting down.
TATTTTCAACTCTGACTGCATAGTCATAAGCCTCTGGTAGAGTTTGACCTCCAAGTGACTGAATCATGACTAATATATCTAAATTTAAAGCCTTAAGATAAAACACTATAGCCATACCTGGTAATGGTCTTGCTGTAGCTGGGATTCTTTCCCAAGTCCTTTGAAATATTGAATTGAAGTCAGTCATTACTTCTTATGGTGCCCTTTTTATAGTGATCATTTGTTGTAATAGAGAAGATGTATCACCTTTTTCCTCAAATATTTCAAAGAAAAGATCTCCAAGTTGATCCCATGTAGATATTGTATTTGGGGTCAAAGATCTGTACCATTTTAGAGCCTTTCTTTTAAAAGAAGCTGCTAACAATCTTATGGCAACATTTTGTTGTGTGACCACATGTATAGCACATACATCAGACACATCCTGAAGATGTTGTTCAGGTGTTTTAAAATATTGTCCAATGAATTTGGCCAGAGCTTTCAAGGCATTTACTGGAATAGGGTCCCAAGTGGCTGGTGGTATTGGTAGGATCAAAGGACTGCCAGTGTTCCAACTTGCATAATTCCTTGGGGGTATAGGAGCTCCCATATTTACTCTTGGTATTAGTATAAACTGATTGACTCTTCATCTTAGACTAGTTACCAATGGTGAAAAAAGAATACCTGGATTTATAGTAGATTGAGATCTTGTTACTGGTCCACAACTCTGACTCCTTATAGCTCTCTGGTTCATATGGTCTTGAAAGAAACTTCAAGATGGTGTCCCACAGGGTGTGCCAAAAAGTGTTGATGATTAAAATTGTGATGTCTCTAACAACAAAAATAGAAAGTTTCAGGATTGTGGGACTTGCAACATGAAATGACCTCCAAATTTTAAAGAAGCTAGTTGTTCTTTATATCAAGTGTATAATGGAGAAAGGGATAGGAATTAAACAGAAACACAAGTGCAACAAAAGAAAACTCTAACTATGGTGATGCACCTGAATTTAATTTGACCTTTAATTTTAAGCACAGTGAAGCTATATGCAAGATTCAATTACATTAATGATAAAATAAGGCATGATTAATGTAAAAGATGTAAACAATATAAATAGAGGCTCATAACTTAGACTACTTTTGCAGTGACACAGAGAATATCAATAAAAGCACAGAATTTAGTATTTTCATTAATTTTTAGTTACGTAAAAGGCATAGAAACATGCATAATTATACAAACTTTCTAACTCAAGGAAATATAACAAAGGCAAATGATATCCCTGATCATAGCTCAAAAAAGTCTAAAAACTCTTAACAATAATCTCTTGCAGAAAATTCTTTCTATCTTCTGATGATCCTTCTGGTGATCTTTACACCCCTATTTATAGCATTGGATTTGCTCTAGATTGTCTACATGTTCCCAATCCAATGGCCTAACTGAACTATAATTGAATTGGAAGTGTCTAACACAAGATATTTCTTGGATCCGAAACATTCTGTCTTCTTGCAAGTTCATTGGCTGAAATAGATACCCAGGATGCTTCCCACTTTCAAATGGGAGAGGACACTTGGTTGATTCCCTTACTTTACTTGAAAACCTTCTTATTATTTAGGAGGCACAAGAAAATGACACTTGGCATGTTCTGCAGCACTTACTAAAGACACATGGCACTTTCTACGTAACCTATACTCTTTACTGTGTCTTTGCTCAGGAGTGTTCCGTCCTTGACATATGTCGTAGTCCACTTCTTCAAAACTTTGACAACTTATATAAAATGGGACCCACAACAATTCTCACCTGAGTAACTTCAAAAAGAGAACAGGGATAGGTGGCACTTTTTGTGCATCTTTATCAAGGGATATATGGCGGTCTCTACTGCTTATAACTATCTTTTGAGAATCCTGTGGAAGGTGACACTTTTTGGTCTCTGCATCACTCTATCTATACTATAGAAACATTCGGGCCTCATTTCATATTTACACAGATGGTGACACTTGGTAGCTTTCGCTTGCCTCAAAAACAAAACTTGGGACCCATCACAGTCTTTACTTATCGATGAAACAAAGTGAAAATATTTCAGATGTTGACACGTGATAGCTTCCACTTTCTTCAGCTAGGGATACGTGGCATCTTTTGTTGTTTTTAGAAAAGCATTTTTAAACCTTCTACACTTGCCACTTGGTACCTTCTACTTGATCTTGAGAAAAGCTTTATTGAAAAGAAGTTTTTGAGACATATAAGAAATATGAGACATAGATGCTGACACTTGTTACGCTCCACTGAGTTATTATGGGACACATGGCACATTCTGACCAACTTATAGAAATTATGAAATGTGCCTCAGTCGATGACACTTGGTAGCTTCCACATGATTTTGACACTTAGACAAAATTTAGGTGAAAAGAAATTCAAGCCCACGCTCTGAGTCAAAACTTCACTGTCTCGAACCAAAGCGTGCAGGGACAAAACTTGGAGTGCATAACTAAAATTTGAAAAATGAAAAATGTAGAGTTTTTTACTCTATAGTTATTATGCTCAAATATCTTCAAGGACTTGATGATGCAAAATTATCATGCCAAATTGATTCCAAGCCAAGCCAAGCCAAAGCCAAAGGTGCCAAGGAGAGATGGAAGTAGCCAAGCTTCCATTGCCAAGGACTTCATGAGCACAAAATTGAGCAAGCCACTACTACAAAGACATTTGGAGCATCCAAGGAAGGTCAAGGAATTATTGTGTTTTATTCCTTACCTTTTAATTGTGTTTATCATTTTTTTTGTTGACTAAGCTCTCCTTAGTGTCTAAGCCTAGAGATGTTATGCTATTAGTGTGTTTATTTCATTTTTTTATTTTGGAACAAAGACCATACCAACCATTCTCTCTTGAGTCAAATTCCTAGATCACATAATGGTATGCTCAGTGGGACAAGACACATCCTACACATGAAGGAGATCCTTTTTCAACCCTAAAATGTTTATTTGATCCCTTAAAATGCTTAAAAATTGATTTTATAACTTTATTTTTCTATTTTTGGTTACCATGGTTTTTACACAGTAACTGACTTTGGCAAAAATATTGACATCGATTACTAACTTAACTGATGCCAGTCAGTAGAATTGACATCGATCAGATCTTGATTGGCCATAACTAGTGTCAGTGGTATTAGTCGATGTCATTCACTATGTTTTTCCAAAAACACAGACTTGAGAACTACTTTTTAAAAGTTTGTTGTTTCAAACTCAAAAGGGATTCAAAGCTAAAGGACATAATAATAATTTTGTTATAGGACCAAGTGGGATATTTACTCAAAACATGTTTAAATCACCTTTTCATGCTTAAAATTTGATTAAGAACTTTGTTTTTGTGTTTAACAAAGAATTTAGGTGTTTTTGGTGAATAATTTTCAAAGTTTGTAACTAAAACCAAGGGGTCAAATGAACACCACCAAACATTTCATTTGGGTTTAAAATTGAACACACTTGTCAATTCTTGTTTGTAATAGTTGTTTAGTTGGATTTTTTTTGGAAAAAAAGGAATGTTATGTGTATGCTCTTCCATTTGTCCCCTATAGGGAACCCTTGGAATCAAAAGTGCCATTCTTATTGCAAGTAGCCTAGTCTAAGGCGTAGAAAGAAAGTCATCTAAAGCATTCCCCAAAAACTCGTCAAAGTTTGGGTGACCTTAAAAATGACCCTAAAGTCTTTCTATTTTCATGTTTTATTTTTTTTATGCATCTTGGCTTGCAAAGGGGACTTCATCACCTCCCACAAGTTTTTTAAGGAAGCTTTGACCTAGGGTTTCATCTCTTGGCATTGACTTCATTTGGCTCCTTTGGAGTTGCAAACAGGATGTAGTGGCACTTTAACCATCATAGTACGCTGAGCGAATAATAGAATGTAGTGGTTGAAAAAAGGACTTGACCTTTTTACAACAAGCCAAGTGATACAAACCCAAAATCTATGATTTTCTTTTGCATTGTTTGGCATGAAAGTCATTGTGCAATTGATTCTCCTAAATTGTTTAGAAACTTGTTAGATTTTAGACAAATCCCCACTTATCATGAAAGTATTATTGGTGTAAGGTGCACCTCAATGTCTATGTCACAGTACTATCATTTGAGAGAAGGGGACGTGTAAAAATCCTACTATATAATGCATATTTACTTTTGGATGTGTTGGGTGAATATTTTGTCAATAGCTAACTGATGAGAAAAATAGGTCTCTTCAACCATAGCAAGGGAGATTGATCAACCAAATGTGCAAGTTTACTATAGTAAAGGTGGAAAAATCTCTCCTCTCATCAAGGGGAGGTTCCCTATAAATATATGGAGCTATATACTATATATATAAGCAGTGAATAACACTCAGGGGTAGGACTACACCATCCACATCTCTTTTTTCAGAGATGATGTTCACAAACAAAGGAGAAAATCTTGGTGAAAACACTGAAGGCACTTCTCTTCTTTCAGAAGTGATCTTGCAAGAAATAGCAAGAGTTCTTTCAGGTAGTGACAAGTAACTGGTAACAAAGGTGCAATAACCAGCAAGATGAAATGGAACACAGTCTCCACCTCAACTACCCAAAGAGTGGAATACGAAGGATAATGGGAGAAAAAAGTCATCCCAAGATCCTTTACATAGAAAGAAACTAAAAGCACACTGAAGACAACTATGATAGCACAAAGTTTGAAAGTAACTAGCTTCAAGACATCTTCCTGATTATTTCCACTAGTTCTACTTGTCAAATTAAATAAACAAGAATGCTCCTAGGAAACAGACATAAGAACAATTTCCTAAGAAAACATAAGCTATCATAGCACAAAGTTTGAAAGTAACTTAAATTCTCATTTAGATAAAGTAATATGATCAACAATCTGAGCTCAAAGTCTCAGTAATCACCTAAAAAGGCTTGGCACTTTATTTCATGGAATGGCCCATGCTGCATTCAATGCCTTGAATGCATTATTAGTTTTGTCAAAGAGGGCCATGCTAGAACAGGGTGTCTACTTTAATTGTGGTGTATCGATTCATCTCAAATGTCTTCTCCTGGGCCTAGGTCATCTGGTCCTTTTCTTGATATCTGCACAGCTGTCCACTTCACCTTTACTCCAAGGGAGACAAACAGGTTGTGCTTTTAAATATTTATGTGTTCAGATGTCTACTTGGTGGACTATTTCACCTACCAAAAATAACTCTCCTATAGATATTTTTGTATTTCCTACAGTTTTTCTCTTTTTTCTCATCATGTCTTGTCCTTCCTTGGCAATCTAAGCTCTCAGAACTATCTTCTTACCTTCAGCAGGCTCTTTTGGCTTCCTCTTCAGTTGGTCATTGAGTTTGTTTTCAAGTTCCATGCCACATTTGAAAATCAATAGATATTTCATTGTTTCACTATTTCAACGATTTGGGTGGCCTTCTTGGCTCCTCGGTTCCATCACTTCTTTGGTTTATTCACTTGAACCTTCTCCTTGAACTGGTCTTTGGAATCTTCTGCTTCTTTCCTTTGCTCAGAGCTTTCTTTGAACCATTGAACCTGTGAACCATTTTGGTTCAAGGTTCAACAGTTCATATTTTTCCTTAGAAGCCTTTGTTTTCTCTAAGTCTCTCGAGCTTGAAAGAGTCCATAAAAATATGTCTACAGAGTTCATAGAATCAAACCTGCAGAGTCCGTAGAATTAAACCTGTAGAGTCCGTAGAAATGAGTCTATAGAACCCAGCCTGCAGAGTTCATATAAATGAGTCTATAAAACCTAGACTATAGAGTCCATATAAATCATCCTATGGAGTCTATAGAAATCAGCCTACAAAGTCTGTAGAAACAAGCCTACAAAGTTTATAGAAACAAGCCTGCAGAGTCCATCGAAATAAGTCTATAGAAATAAGCCTGCAGAGTCTGTTAGCTAAACAAGATTGAATAATGGAGAATTTGAATACTTATAACAATTTTTGAGAAGGGAAGAGATAATTTTGGCATGTAGGACCAAAATAGTTCATATGTTGTCCCAAAAATGAGTGACAAATTTTGAACAACAGCTGGCTCCAGTTGGGAAACTTCTTTTTGTTGAAATTTTAAAACAGCTGAAGGGAGTAGAAACTAGAATGTCCAATACCTTCAATTATGCCATTTGACTATGGATTCATGCTACCCAAAAATAAAGGTGCCAAAAATGAAAATGAAAAGGACAAAATAGAACCAAAGGCTATACAAATATACATATGTACAGGTGAACTTATCTAATTCTTTAAGAATTGAAGTGCTTCAGATGCTACCCATTATGAGGCAGAGAAAAGGGTGTGCCATCTTGATATCTCAATAGAAAACTATTTTCACCATTGAGCTAATGAATAGTAAAAGGGCCCCTCCAAATGAAGTCAAATTTTCCATGCATTCCCTTTGGTTCTCTTCTCTTGTCCCATAACAAGACTTGATCTCCAATCTAGAAATCACAATTTTTTACTTTTTAGTCGAAGAGCTTCTTCATCAGAATTTGATGCATAGCAATTCAGTCCACCACCATAGTTCACTACTCATCCAACTCAGTCAAGCACATGATTCTCTTATCAATGGAGCTTTCATATGTTTGATCTTCAATCATTTTAGCCAATTTCAATGCTGACAATTCCAAGGTGATTGGTATCTTAGCATTGAGACCATAAATAAGTTTGAAAGGTGACATACCTATTGCCCTCTTTGGTATAATTTTGTCTGCCCATAAAGAATAAACCAATGCCTTATGCCATGTTTATTGGTTGTCATCCACGAGCTTCTTGATGATGGTTACCAAGTTATTGTTTCTTAATTCAACTTGGTCATTCCCTTGTGAAAAGTAATCAGAAGAGTGTGAGAGGGTGATCTCATAGTAAAAATAGAAATGGATAATCTCTTGGAAAGTGAAACAAGCTACATTGTCTATGACAATCTTGGTTGGGACCCCAAACCTGGAAATAATGTTCTCCTTGAGGAAATTGCATACTACTTCTAAAGTAGCATGCTTGGTTGGGATAGCTTTCACCCACTTGGTGAAGTAATCTGTGGCTGTGAGGACATAATCATGTTCAGCACTTGAAGATGGGTTTACATCACTAATGAAATCAATTCCCCATTACTGAAATGGCTCTTCTATCACCACTGGTTTGAGGGGCAGAGCAGCTAACTTGAGTCTTCCAATGAACTATTGGCATAGTTCACATTTACGTACCCATTTGTATGTATCTTGAAATAGAGTAGGCTAGTAATGCCTGGCTCACAAAATTTTATGGGCAATTACAGGAGCAAAAAAATGTCCTCCACAGGCCAGATTATGGAAAGACGTAGAAGTTGGTTTTGTTTCTCTTTATCCACATGGTAAAGAAACACTCCATCAAGGTTCCTCTTATACAAGTCATTGTCCCAGAGGACAAAATTGGTAGCTTTTAACTTGATAGTCCTCCTTTCTTTATGAGATAGGTGAGCAGGACACTCACCATAAGTAAAGAAATGAGCAATACCTGAATACCACTCATTTGTGGTAGAGACAAAGAGGACTGTTGGTGTACCTTCAATTTCTTCTTCTCCATGCGCTATTTTTTCTGGTCTATTGTCAGCAATCAATTGGCATAGGCCCTTTCCCTACACTAGCTTTGTTGGTTTGATGACTAGGTCAAACTCTTAGATTTTAGCAGTCTAATTGCCTCTTTTCATTACAAACTCTTGCTAAGTTAATATGGATTTGACTGTGGTGTTAGAAACCAGGGCAGTAGTGTGTGAATTCAAGATGTAAAAATAGAAATGCTTCACTGCCTTTACCATTGCATAAGCATGCTTCTCCATGTTTGAGTACTTTAGCTCATGAGCTTTGAGAGGACAGCTCATGAAAGAAATAAGAGATTCCACACTTTCTTGGTTCTGTTGAACCAAAATTGCTGAAAGTGTGTGCTCAAAATCATAACTATACATTGTGAATTACTTGTTATAGTCTAGATAAACTAGTAGGGCATGGACAATAGCTGTCTTACTATCTTAGAATGCTAATTTGCCTTCTTAAGTCCAGCTAAAAGTGGCCTTTCCCTTCATCATGTTTACAATATGGTGAGTCTTCTCAGCAAACTCAGGGATGAACCTTCGTAAAAAAAATTATGTTTTTGAAGAAAGAGTGAACTGCAGTCTTACTTGTGGGAAAAGTGAGTTCTTGGATGAATTTGACTCTCTCTGAGTCAATCTTTATGCCTTTTTGAAATAAAATGTGTTTGAGAAGTTTCCTTTCTGTTACTCTAAAAATAGACTTCTTGGGATTTAAATAAATGTCATTTTGGTGGCAGCATTCCATCACTTGTTGCAAATGGTGCACATGGTCAGGGCGATGCTTAGAAAAGTTTGTTAAATCATCCAGGTATACTACAATGAACTTACCCATTTCATCTTTGAAATCAAGGTCCATTTCTCTTTAGAAGGTGGCACCAGCATTTATCAGGCCAAAAGGCATTCTTTGATATAAAAAAATGCTCCAAGGCGTGGTGAAGGCAGTCTTATGTTGATATTCTTTACCAACTTCAACTTGATTGTATTTTGAGAAGCTATCTAGCATTGATAACATCTCTAAACCAGTCACTATCTGAAGAACTTGGTCTATGATGGGTAGAGGATAGTTATCCTTTAAGGATGACTGATTCAAATTTATAAAATCCACACAGAGGTGAATTTCATCATTCTTCTTCCTCACAGGTATTATGTTGGCAATTCATGTGGAATCATGGATTGGGAAAATTATCCTACCATTCAGCATTTTCTATATTTTAGATAGAATAGTATATGATATCTTTGGATTGTACTCCCTGGACTTTTGCTTGTAAGGCACCGAGTCACTCTTGAAAGGGATCTCATGGTGAATTTATTTAGGCTTGAGTGACTTTAGATCATCATAAGAGTATGTTAGGACATCTATGTACTGGCTAAGTAGAGTAGTGAACTTGAACTTTTCTTCTTGAGTGCAGCACTTTCTAATATTCACCATCTTGGGATTTTTTTTGGTACCCAAATTTATTTGATCAAACTCTTGGGAGGAGCTTGAATCTATTTGCTACTATTTGATGAACCTGTCGTGCTTGTCAAATAGCTTCTCAAGAGAAACCAGGCCCTTTGGAATTTTATTCCCTCTAAGTTGTAGAAATTCTTCACCTACATTTGCATTAGATTTAGGGGTTGGTTCAAGCTTCTGAGGTTCATTGCCTTCAAAATGAAGCTATTCAAAGCTATCATTTTGTTCCAAGAAGGAAATGATTTAGTTTCCACCATTGAACACTTGCCAATGATTGGCATTGTCAGGCACACTTGGTCAAAAGACCAATTCAATAGTGTACCTGTTTACCTTAAAATTAGGGCGATGAACTAGTAGAGTTGTTGAAACAGCCAGTGCATCAGCTCAATCATTGAATTCCCTGAGTATGGCAGAGATGTTAAAAGTGTCAAAGCTTTCAATATGATCCTAGACTAGATTACGGTAGTGGCACAATCTCTCATTTTTTGTTTGATACAGGTTTCTTACCTGGCGAACCACCAATTCAACATCTCCTTTGGCATGAAGGGGTTTGATGCCTTTGTCTCGAACAACCCTTAATCCAAGCAATAGATATTCATACTTAGCTGTGTTATTGGTGTTGCTGAACTATAACTTGTATGAAGAAGGGAAAATATCTCCTTGGGGAGATATTAACATAATCCCAGCTCCTAAACTAGTAGAGGAGTAGCTGCCATCAAATTTAAGAATCCATACCTCATTAGACACTAATTTTTCCTTAAATTCTTCTTCATCTGGAGGGGAAGATTCTTCTACACTTGTATTACACTCCACCAATCCTTCTGCTATTTCATCTGAACTAATTTTTAGATTTTCACCTTCAGGAGCTTCATTGAATGCCTCATAAACTTCTTTCATGGATAAGAAGTAATTACCCATGCCTAAAGACTCAAACAAAATTTGAGCTTCAAGCACTGATGTTTGAGTGACCACATATTTTGCTTCCTTTCAAGGAGCAATCTCTGCATAATGCCTTTGATTGGGATCCTGGCCTTGGATATATCCATGCTTAATTTTCCACCAACATCCTTGCAAAATTTTTGCCCAAGTAGAATGCCATAGGAGGCTGGGACGTTAGCCACTAGGATAATCATCTTGATTCTCTTGTCTGGGAATGCCATAAATACAAATTGAGCCTCTTTGATTTGTCTCAGTAGTGGCACTTATTTACTCTCCATGGAGAAACATCTCCTAAATGTCTTAGTCAGTGTGAGACCAAGGGATTCAGCCACTTTAGCAGGCATGACATTGTTTGAAGCTCTTGAATCAATGATGCAATTATTTAGTTGATGTCTATTTATCAGTAGGGAGACATAAAATGGTTCAGTCCTTATGGTAGTAGTAGGAGGAGTAATGACAAGGTTGTTCTTACTGGATGTGTTCTTAGGAGAATCATGAATTACCTTCAAAATTGCTTGTCTTATAGGGACGTTTTGGTTCTTCACACATTAAACCAAATTATCCAACTACTCAGGGTTAGATTGTAGGAATTCAAATTTAGACATTTGAATTTTGGTTTTCTTTATATGGTCAATTATGTCAAATTTTTGAAATGAACTAGGTAGAGAGGATGGGAGTTCATCTTTTTGATTTTTGAGAGGGAGAGGACTAGTCTATGAATTTAAAGTAGAAGGTGTAGGGATGTTTGATGTACTTACCTTTCTTACAATCACCGGGTCCTTTAGATGGAAAGGTAGAGTGGTTCCCCACTTAGCAATTGAGATTGTTGGTCAAGGTTGCTCTTCTGTCTTTTCTTTATCAAGTTATTGGGTTGACTGATTCTTGGATCAGGTGAACACAGCATATGATCCCTCATCTGCTTTACCTTCACTTCTAGGTTCATCCTGATAATTTAGGAAACTAATGTTGGAGTTGCCAACTAATTCTTCTACTTCCTCAGTGAAGAGATTAGCATCATCTTCTAGGTTCAACTCAAGCTGGAAGGAAAAATCTGATTTTGCTTCAAGATATCCAACTATTGAATTGGTTAGAGGTGCTTTAATGGCAAGGTTCTCCCATGGGGGAGGAAGATGATTTGGTTGCCCTTGATTTCTGGCAGCATTGCCTTGATATGACTGATTAGGGAATGTCCTCCTTGTTACATTTTTGTATGAAGGCGTAGATGATATCCCTTGTGCTATTTGCTTTCTAAGAGCTAGCAGCTCATTTTCTAGCTTCTGCACCATTGAATCAATAGTGATTGTAGGTGAGTATTCAAAAGATGAAGAGGATTTGCCTCTATTTGGATCTCTTCTTATATTTCTTACCAAGATAAGGTTATCTTCCATCTCAGTAGCCAAGTCTTGAGCAGCAGTAAGGTCTATGTGGACAGCACGTCTCAATAGAAAACTCACTTCAGGTAGCTATGAGTTGATGAAGAAGCATTTAAGATTCTTAGGTATTGGCTGAGCAATTATAGGAATTTGATTCTTTAATTTGTCAAACTTGGCAATGATGTCCCTCATAGGTTCATGAGGTTCCTTCTTCATTTATGTGAGCTGGGCTAGTAAGGCATCTGTAGGCTTGAACCTGGCTTCAAATTTGGCTTTGAGAGTGTCCTAGTCAGTCACTGATCGAGCCTACAGATGCTAGAACTAGTCTACAGCAGTGCCTTATAAAGTTTCCACAAACAACCTAACTACTATGTCTTCATACTCCATGCCTATCACACCATAGGATATGCTAAAGGCTATAATATGTTCATCAAGGTGAACTCTCCCATCACCAAAGAATTTGAAGAAATTCTTCCTTGAACTGTGTGGTAGCTCATGTAGAGGTGGAGTAAGGTTGAGTGGACCAAAAGAGTTACCCCAGGGACCTTGAGTTGCCATTGTATGATTATGGAAAGGGGGGATAACAAATATTGGTGGGGTATGTACGGGCAAAGCTCTGCTAGCAGAGGAAAAAGAAGCTTTACCTTATGTTGGGGACCTAGTGTTAGTAGGAGGAAGACTCCTAGTTCGTTGAAGGTGAGGTTGTGGAGGAAAAAACTCAAAATTGCTCTGTTGCACCAACTCAAAAATAGGGTCAACAACACCTTGAGATTTTTAGCTTCTTGTATAGTGTGGAGCTACCAGATTGTAGAATAAAAATGGAAAAGAACTGGCCCTGCTTCAGCTTAGAGCTTGAGGCTTCAAAATTGTGTGTTCTTCCCCAGCAGAGTTGCCAAAAACTATTGGCATAAAGGTGGAGTAAAATGGTAATGTAAAATGACTTGGAACAGTGAAGAAAATGGATAAGGAAAATAATTGAAACTGTTCACTCTTCCCCAGCGGAGTCGCTAAAAAATTGTTGGCATGGAGCTCGTAGAGAATTGAATTTTGAAATGAAACGCTCGATCTCCAACATCTCAAGTTTTTCAGGTTAGAGTATATAATAGAAATGGATAAGGCTATAATGATAATGGATAAGACATAGGTGATGCTTCAATCTAAATCTTGAGGCTTCAAATTGTGCAAAATTTTTGTGTCCCCAATGGAGTCACCAAAAAATTGTTGGGTGAATGTTTTGTCAACAGCAAACTGATTAAAAAATAGGTCTCTTCAACCATAGCAAGAGATATTAGTCGGCCAAATGTCTACGTTTACTACATCAGAGGTGGACAAATCTCTCCTCTCATCGAAGGAGGTTCCCTATAAATATACAGAGCTGTATATATATATATATATATATATATATATATATATATATATATATATATATATATATATATAAGTAGAAAATAACACTCAGGGGTAGGACTACACCATCCATCTCTCTTTTTTTAGAGATGATGTTCAAAAACAAATGAGAAAATCCTAGTGAAAACAATGAAGGCACTTCTCTTCCTTCAGAAGTGATCTTGTAGAAAATAGCATGAGTTCTTTCAAGTAGTGACAAGTAATTAGTAACAAAGGTGCAATAACCAGCAAGATGAAATGGAATACAAAGTCTCCACCTCAACTGCCCAAAGAGTGGAATACAAAGGATAATGGGGGCACAAAGTCATTCCAAGATCCTTTACACAAAAAGAAACTAAAAATACACTAAAGACAACTATGACATCACAAAGTCTGAAAGTAACTGGCTTCAGGGCATCTTCCTGATTATTTCCACTAGTTCTTCTTGTCAAATTAAATAAATAAGAATGCTCCTAGGAAACAGACATAAAAACAATTTTCTAAGAAAACACAAGCTATCACAGCATAAAGTCTAAAAGTAACTTTCTTTCTCATTTAGATGAAGTAATATGATCAACAATCTGAGCTCAAAGTCTCAGTAATCACCTTTCAATTTGGGCAGAGTTTTGCTTCTATATTCGAAAAGATCTCCTTTGCATAAAATAAGAGATTACAATATATAGTAACCAAGAAAGGCTTGGAAATTTGTTTCATGGAATGGCCCATGCTGCATTCAATGCCTTGAATGCATTTTTAGTTTTGTCAAAGATGGCCATGCTAGAATAGGGTGTTTGCTTTAACTGTAGCATGTTGATTCATCTCAAATATCTTCTCTTGGGCCTAGGTCATTTGGTCCTTTTCTTGATGTCTGTGCAGCTGTCCACTTCACCTTTACTCCAAGGGAGACAAATAGGCTGCACTTTTGAATGTTTGTGTGTTTAGATGTCTACTTGGTGGACTATTTCAATTACCAAAAATAACTCTCCTATAGATATTTATGGATTTCTTACAGTTGTTCTCTTTTTCTCACCATGTCTTGTCCTTCCTTGGTGATCTAAGCTCTTGAGACTATCTTCTTACCTTTAGCAGGCTCTTTCGGCTTCCTCTTCAACTGGTCACTAAGTTTGTTTTCAAGTTCCATGCCACATTTGAAAATCAACAGATATTTCATTACCCCAAATTTGACATCCATAGGGACGTCATTATTTCACTATTTCAATGGTTTGGGTGGCCTTCTCGGCTCCTTGGTTCCATCGCTTCTTTGGTTTATTCACTTGAACCTTTTCCTTGAACTGGTCTTTGGAATCTTTCACTTCTTTCCTTTGCTCAGAGCTTTCTTTGAATCGTTGAACCTGTTGAACCTGTGAACCATTTTGGCTCAAGGTTCAACGGTTCATCTTTTTCCTTAGAAGCCTTTGTTTTCTCTAAGTCTCTCAAGCTTTGAAAGAGTCCATAGAAATGAGTCCATAGAATCAAGCCTGCAGAGTCCATAGAAATGAGTCCATAGAACCCAGCCTGCAGAGTCCGTAGAAATTAGCTTGCAGAGTCCATAGAAATCAGCCTACAGAGTCCATAGAAACAAGCCTACAGAGTCCATAGAAACAAGCCTGCAGAGTCCATAGAATCAAGTCCATATAAATAATCCCATAGAGTCCATTAGCTGAAAAAGCTTTAATAATGGAGAATTTGAATACTCAAAATAATTTTTGAGAAGGGAAGAGAGAATTTTGGCATGCAGGACCAAAATAGTTCATATGTTGTCCCAAAAATGACTGACAGATTCTAGGAACAACAGGATGAACACTTAAAATCCTCTCAAATGGCGTATATTGATGGATTCTAACAATACCAAGCAAACTTGTCAATTTAGGATCTAAGGGAGATTAATTAGTTGATATTGTCCTAGTTTAAAGTCTTGTGTGGAGTCAAAAACTTGGTGTAAACAAATAATCCAAACCAAACACATAGTCCAAATTTTCCTTTGAACAAAGAGGCATTATGTTGCCCACGTGAGATCATCCATTTGCCTTGTTCAAATTTCATCAAAAGATTGAGAGTCATATCATTCAATTTGGCACAGTTATGCTGCCTATTGAGTCTAGACCTTTACCAAAGTTGTTTAAGTCCTTCACTTATAATTTAAATTCAAAATTACACTTTTACAAGTTCATAGGGTTGATGTGTTAAGTGGGTTCGTTGTTTTCATTAAACTTGAGGGAGCTTAGGTTTAATTTCCAATTTAGGTTGAAGGCCATTTAAGACTCATAATCATTATCATCACTTGAGTGTGAAAACTAAGCCAAGGGGTCAAATGAACACCACAACATTTTGAGTTAAGAAAGGTAGTGTTATGCTGTCAGAATTGTGGAAAATGTTTTTGCCTTAGAGAGTTTTTGCAACAAACTTTTTTTCCTACCTTTTGGGTAGTGTAGCATCATTATGCTGCCCAAAACATTTCAAATATTGTTTTATGGACCCTCTTACATAGAATTCCAAATTTGTTCCTACATTTTTAGACTAATCCAAGTGTACTTTTGATCCTTTTCTAAAGCACAGCTATACTGTTCACCTTTGTCTAGCCTATTTTTCCAAAGAACCAAGTTTTATACTATTATTTATGAGAAAATAAAATATTGATAAAGTGACTTTTGTTTCATACCTTATACCTAGTTGATCAAGTTCATGTCCAAGAATCGAATGCCTAGTGTTTTTAAGAAGTGTTTCAAATCTGTTAGATTAAAACTTTCATCTATTTTCAAATTCTAGCTTTTGACGCCATTTGGCCAAGAGTCCTAGCACATGCCTTGTTCGAGCCTAGCTTTTGATGCCACATGTGGCCAAAAGACCTAGCAACTTTTAAATTCCTAGATTAGACTGATTTGAAACACTTCAACTTTAGAGTTTGGTATTTCATTTTTTTGTTCCATTTACTTGTTTACCTTCATGTGAACAGTGAAATGTTAGATACTTCATGCTATCCCATTTGTCACAAATATTTGCATAAACCTTTTGATCCTTTTGACAAATCTAGACCAAGTTGGAACATCATTTGTTTTAGACATTGTCTTTTTTAGAGTTTGTATAACTCTTTGACCTTTTATTGTAAGGCATTGACTATGGATCCCAACATGTATTCCTAAACTTGTAGTGGACTCATGTATAATCTAGGGATTAGTAATGTGGTTGTGTAAGAAGAAATGGTGCAAGACCCATATGTGGATACTATTACTTATGATATGGATTCTTATCTCTGTTATAATACTCCATTAGGGGCACAAAGCCAAGATCCATTGTCTAACCTTTTAGTTAACACACCACCTTACATAGAACAGGACCAAGAACAAACCATATAATACTTAGCTATAATATCCATGGTGGATGAGCTAGTACTTTAAAAGCCATATTATACTAATTTGGCTTCCACTTATGATCCATTTTTGTTTGAGTGACATTTTTTAGAGAACAACGATGAGATTTTGGTTAGGGATATAGAGGTAGGGGATAAGTTTCCAATAAACTTCCCTCATGAAAATTTACCAAGTCTAGTAAGAGTGTCCCACAATATCATTTACAATCAACAGGCTTTTTTTAGCAATCCTATGGCTCTAGTTCAAACAACATACTAAGATCTTAATATATCTGATCAAAGTAAAAACATCATGGAAGATAACTTTAACCAAATGCAGACAACATATCAAACATATTTGAATCTAGCACATGATTTCAATCAGATGAACATGGTAAGTAAGCCTCTCATTGACCTAGTTCCTTCAACATGAGTGATGATAGAGTTAACTGGACATGAGAATCTGAGTTCTGACCTATTTGTACAAATCACTTTGATAGATAACGTGATACATATGCCAATTATTGAATAAGTGTCTTCAGCTTCTACATAGAATAGTGAGACAAACATAGTGGATAATGTACAAATAGTGTCCAATCTTGATCAAAGTGGTACTAACATACAAACAAGTAGCCAATAACATGTGCATATAGTTAATCCTATGAGCAGATCATCATACCAAGAAATAGGAGTTTTCACACCCTAACCTCAACCAATTGCTTCCTCAACTATGCAACCTATGAGGTTAGGTAATCAAACAATAGCCAATATCACACCTCAATGATAAAATGTGATGAACCCTACTCCTCCTCAATAGGTAGTGAGTAGTATTCCATAATATTAGACACAACCTATTATATCAATGCAATCAAAGATAAATACATTTCCACCTCAACCAAGGGCAACTAATATTCTACCCTGCCAAGTAATTATGAACATACATTTTCAGTCACAGACTAATATGCTAGTCCAAAACCAAGTAATGACTAGTCAAAAATATGTAAATATTGGTCAATGATAGATGTTGAATATACAACCTAATTTCACTTCCTCATAGGGATTCATGAAAAAAATATGTCCTCATGTTTCTCAAGTACCTAGTAGACAACTGTTGGTTCAAAATGTGACACAAATCTAGAGACAGGGTCTTAGTCCACAAGTTCCCACTCAATAGAAAGGTTTGATTAGTTGATAGAATGTCGCTTTTCAATCATAGTAGGCATAGTATAATTATATCCCTCCATCCTAACCACAAAATCCCATAGGTCAAACCTTTATCACCAACCTAAACTAAAATATCGCATAGCCAAATGTGTAATTTCAAGTACATCCCAATCCACGTATGCGTATTCCTAAACCATTCCCCAACCAAACCAATATATCCCAATAGGTATCTCCATCATACCCTAGTCAAAGTGTCCCACTTGTAACCTCTCATCCATTTACCCAAACCAACATTCTCCCTCAAACCAATATACCTTACAATTTTCTCTCCCAAGAATTACAATAAATGAAGGATGTATTTTCTACCATTCAGACTGGGAAGTAGACCCAAATTTTCAAATTAGATGATGTATTTTCCTATCCATTCAACATGGAGTATTTGTATATACCATTTCCTCTAGGATATGAACCATCAAAATTTGATAAATACAAAGGGAAAGGCGATCCTAAGGCTCATTTGATCGAATTCTTTATTGCATGTCAACCAATGGCATATAGCGACATATACCTTTTGTTGTTGTTTCCAAGGAGCTTAGTAAGACATGCCTTGGAGTGGATTTTGAATTTTTCCAATAATTTAGTAGTGGACTTTGATTATCTTCCTGATATGTTTGTGAAGCATTTTTCCTATAATCTTGAGCATGAGATTTCATTAGTGGACTTGACACAATAAAATCAAAAAGATGGTGAGAGTTTTGCAAGTTATTTATAGTGGTGGAGAGCCCTTGCAAGATATTTCACCCATAGCTTACCAAATAAATAATTAGCCATTGTGTTTACCAAAAATTTGCATAGTGAGATAGCATATCATCTAGAACTACAATGTGTGCATACGTTCAAAAAGATCATTGATAAAGGTTTGTTGATCGAGAGAGCACTCATCAATAAAGGAGTCATCAAGCTTAATTAAACTAGTAAAAATCAAGGTACCAATCATGGAAATGACCAACATCCCATCCAAGCGTAAGCATCACAACCAACACAGGCCAATAACCATGAAAGACCAAAGTAACTCAATTACAATAGGAATGTTATGGGAAATAGAGTAACCAACTCCCATCATGTGAAAACTATGTAAACATCATATACATCACCTTTTCAAATTACTCCTACCCACCAACCTCTCTAATTAATGCCTTAATCACAACAACCAAGACTTGTAAAACAAATATAACAACCTTTACCATTGCAAACCCCTCCTCCTAAAAGAATTGTTCTTGCATGTCATGTCTTTAGTGACCTAAGAGAACCTATTAAATCTATATTTTTCAAGATTGCTACCACTAATATGATTAGTTGGCCTATACTAAATCATTATCCTCAAGGCTTCCTTATCCTGATTGGTGTCATTAAAATGAATTTTGTGACTATCATAAGGTTAATGGGCATAATCTACGAAGATGTGTCCAAATTAAGCATTTAATTGAGAATATGTTGGATAATGAGGAGATAAAATTGGATAATGGTACTTCCACTTCCAATCAAACTCTTGAGATCTATCAAAACCATTTCCCTAACATAACAATCAACAACAGTAGAATAATTAACAACAATAATGGCCAGTGTAGTAGCAAAATCAATAGTATCAAAATCAAAGGTCGAACCAACAAAATGAACAAAATCAGCAAAAAAACCTATAATGATAGAATAATGGACAAAACCAAGGTAAAAATGGTAAAAACCAATAAACCTACCATGCAATTACACATGACTACAATAGGGTTGTAGGTCATATTGCAAGGGGTAGTGTTAATACCATTTCCATTAATCTCAAACTGAACACTAATCAACCTAGACCATTGCTAAACAACAATATTTAGCCAAATCACATGGATAATCCTTCTTTGACTTGGGAGTGCATAGAAGTAAACCAACAAACTAGGACTTCTCATTTTGGATCTTATAGTAATAACTTATCCTTGCCACGTGACCACATACAAGTACACCAGAACTAAGACTTATCTTGTCTAGTCCCACACCATTCTCAACATCGATTAGTAATAATGGTCCAGTATTTAATCCTGATTATGAAATCATAACTTAGAGGTCAAAGATTATTATCCCAGGCCCAAAACCATCTGCCACTTTACCCATCATCCAACCAACCATTCAACCTCAAAAATAAACCATTCAATACTGACCAAGATAAGAAGTTTGATATTATGGAACAATTATAGAAGACACCAGCACAAATTTATATTTTAGATTTTTTGTGGATGTCAATAATCCAAAAAAATATCTTGAATGAGTTTTTGAACCAATCCACTATTGATAGTGACATATCCCCTGATAACTTTCAAGCTTTGGTTGGACACCTAGCTCCAGCCCAATAAGTCACATTCAACCAAAGTGATATGTCTTCCCTTGGCCTACTTCATAATAACCCATTATACATTGAGTTTTGTATTAGATGGCACAAAATGAAATGTGTCCTTATAGACAATGGATCTGGCCTCAACATAGTGTCTCTAAAGCTGATCAAGCTTCTTGGGTACATAATGATAGATCTCCAACCAAAAATAATAACTATTAAAGCCTATGATAATCAGGAAAAAGAGTCACAAGGCACCATTAATTTTCCAATTATCATTGGGTCTTTGACCCATGATACACTTTTCCATGTGCTTGATCTTGAGTTATCATACAATATGCTTCTAGGTAGGCCTTGGTTACATGAGATTCATGCAGTCCCATCAACACTGCACCAATGTATCAAGTTTTCCCACTCAGGGATAGAAGTGAATATTCCAAGAGATTTACACCCATATGAACACTGCAAGCATCTTGAGGTTGAGTTTCAAAGCTATAATTATTAGTACAACATTAATCCAAGTTCCAAGCAGGATAAAGGAAAGGCTATACTTATTGATCCTTCATCAGATAATTGCATAGATCTTAATACCTTGGATTCCCTTTCCCACATGACACCTCCTAAAGCTTCTAATCATTTCACCATTTTAGATAATGGTCTAAGAGAATATGTGACCCATGATACATTTCATATTTCCAATCTTTCTTAAATTTTTAAAACCTTTGGGCGACCTAAGGTCATCCCACATATGCATTGGTAATGAAAGAACAAAGATAAGGGACCTATCACATTTGTACTAGCATCTAGCTTAGGACCTGACCCTCTTAAAGGGGATGAATCATGGTTATACAATGATGATCAAGCTGAATTTTATAAATATACAAAGTACCTTATTCTCAATAAGATCATGAAGCATCACAATTATGAAGGAATAGGCCTCAGATCAAATCAACAAGGAACCATCAAGCCAATTTCCATGACTATGTATGAAAGACCTTATAGACTTGGATTTAAACCACCTTGGGGTGACCCCACATATCTTATTCAAACTCCATCACCAGTGACTAGTGATGATGATGTCGACAGTGAAGCAGAGTCTGATCATAGCCTTACCTTTGATAACCTAGTTGAAACCAACCTATTTGATAACAATGCCATTTGTACCCTTACCCAAGCCGTTCATTGCAATCCATTGCCATTATATTATCCCCAATTGATATATTGATACCAACAAGAATCCAATCTATCGATTGATGAGTTCCAAAATGATGAGGCATTCTCTGATTTCTTAGGCCTTAGAGACAATGTTCCATTGGGAGATCATGAATCAAGATTCTCAATCACAATGGATCATGTAGCCTATTTTATAGAGTGAATGAACACCCTTAGCCAAAAACAATTAAGTAAAACTTTGAGGTCCCAAAGTGAAAACCTCTTTGAGGCACTTTCTAACCAGGGAAAAAATAAAGATAAAGGCTAGTCTAGTGGTAAAAACCTATTTCAGGCACCATTAGATGGGGTGTTCATTCTTATTCAAATTTAGACCAGGAGACCACCAATGATGAACTTTCCTATGGAATAGATTTTAGCTTTGAGAAACAAGTATTTGATAAAATACTTCAAGAATTTATGACTCTTTTTGTTACATGGCCAGATCTCCCATTAAGGGTTTCAGATTCATCATGCCTAGGAAAATTTGAAGAGCAAGTCCTAACAGAGGACCCTGACATAGTCCAATAGTTCAAGTCACTACCTACTATCCTAGAAGATAGTTCAACCCTTATAGTTGAAGATATAATGGAAGTAAATATCAAGACTCCATCAGACCTAAAATAGATAAAATTAGGAGTGTATCTAATTGACAAAGAATGCAATGTTTTTATATCTCTGCTGAGAAAATTTGTCGATATTTTTGCATGGGCCTATTCTGACATGCTAGGATTAGACCCCAACTTGGTTCTACACCACCGTATGGTTAATCCTAATTCAAAACTGGTAAAATAAAAGTTGTGTAAGATGCATCCTCACATTGTTATATTGGTAAAGAAAGAGTTGGAAAAACTCTTAGAAGCAGGATGTATCCAATCTATTGACTACTCTGAATGGATCTCTAATGTTGTACCTATTATTAAAAAGCTTGAAGGGATTAAAATTTGTACTAATATTTGAGACATCAACAAATATTATCTTAAAGATGATTTTCCCTTTCTTAATATCAACATGATCATCGATTCTATGGCAGGTTATGAAATGCTTCCACTTATGGATGGATTTTTAGGATACAATCAGATTAGAATAGCACCAAAAGATCAGCATAAAATAGCATTCACCACTCCATGGGGAAAATTTTATTATCAGGTGATGCCATTTGGCTTCAAGAATGTTGTAGCTACATATCAAAGGGCTATGATTGTCATATTCCATGATATGATGCATGATGTTGTTGAAGATTATGTTGATGACATATTAGGAAAATCCAAAACCAAGGCCAACCATCCATCAGTGTTGCATAAGATATTTGAAAGACTACAAGAGTACAAAGTTAGACTAAATCCAAAGAAATGTGTATTTGGTGTAACCTTAGGAAAATTACTTGGCTTCATCATGTCTTGTAGAGGTATTGAAATTGATCCAACTAGAGTCCATGCTATAACTAAGATACCGCCACTAACCAATTTAAAACAACTCTATAATTTTTAGGGTAAGATCTAGTCAATCTAATTTTTCATCTCTCAATCAATAGATAAGTTCCATCCATTTACACGCCTTTTAAATAAAGGAGTTACATTCCACTAGGATGATCACTGCCAAATAGATTTTCAACACCTCAAATATTATCTTGTCAATCCACCTATTTTATTACCTCTTATGCTAGGAAAGCTATTATTATTATACTTATCATCTACCGACCATGCTCTAGGGGCACTCTTGGCTCAACATGATGACAAAGTAAAGGTCATACCTTGGTTACATATGAACATAACTATGCACCTATTAAAAAAACTTGTATAGCCATAGTTTTTATAGCTCAAAAACTACGTCATTACATGTTGAATAATAAAACTATGGTCATTTCAAAAGTAAATCCACTCAAGTATCTACTATCTAAAATATCTCTGCAAGGTAGAATGGCTAAATGGATCATGCTTCTCAGTGATTTTGACATACATATGTCACTTAGAAGGCAATCAAAGGACAAGTTCTTGCAAATCAACTTGTTAAAACACCTCGCACAGACACCTAGCCACTCATGTTTCAATTTTTTGATGAATCCATCATGACCATCATGGACACACCCCTTGAGGAGCAGCCCTGGAAGCTATATTTTGATGGTTAATTCACTACACATGGATCAGGGGTAGGCCTATTGTTTATTACACCATAGGGGGATCTAATCCCTAAATCATTTAGAATCATCTTTCTTTGTACAAACCACATGGCCGAGTATGAAGCACTTTTTGCATGACTTTGATAAGTAGTGCATTGGAATATATCTCATCTTCAAGTTTATGGTGATTCTTAGTTAATCATCAACTAGGTCACAGATCAATTTTAGACCAAAGATGACAAGTTGGTTCCATATAAAGCCATGGTTGACACTCTTAAAAATCAAATTACCAACATTCAGTTTGAGCATATACCCAGGGCTAGTAACAGAACTACAAATGCCATGGCTACTATTGGTTCTCTAATTAGACAAATAGATAAAGCTAGAGAGTATTAGTTCCTCATCAAAAATTTATCATCACTAGCTCATGAACCATCAATTATCACCATGATTTTTTATATTGTTGGTCCTAATTCTACCTAGTACTCAAACCTTTACAACTACCTTCATGACCAAATTCTACCACATAACCTATCTCAAAAACAAACCAAAGCCTTCATTCATCATTCCACTCATTATACCCTACTTGGATCCACTCTTTAGGTTCCTAGTTTTGATGGAGCTTTGCTTCATTGTTTAACTTCGATAAAGTCTACATTAGCATTAAGAGAAGTTCACGAAGGAGTATGTGGAGCCCATTCTAGGGGGGCAGTCCTATCTAAAAATTTCTTATGTACTGGTTATTATTGGCCCATAATAGATGTAGATGCCACTGTATATGTAAATAAATGTGACAAATGTCAATGACATGCTAATTTGATTTTTGCCTCAGCAAAAACTCTAAAAATGGAGTTGACACCATGGCTATTTTCTACATGGGGACTTGACCTCATTAGGAAGATTAACCCCACTTCATCTGATGGCCATAAACATATCCTTACTACCACCAAATATTTGACTAACTGGGTTAAAGTTATACCCATCACTTACATGACTAAAAAGCAAATTTCCAAATTCATCATCAACCATCTCATCTGCAACTATGGTATCCCCTCTAACATTATATTTGATAATGGAGGATCATTCAAGAATAAATATATAGACTAGTTATGTACTAAATACAACATTACCCAACATTTTTCTACAACATATTACCTTCAAGGTAATGGCTAGGTTGAGGCATCCAAAAAAACCATTGTCAACATTCTCAAAAAGATTGTCAATGATGCCAGTCATGATTGGTACCTCTAGATATTCCTTACCCTTTGGGCATACTGTACCAATCATCATACCACCACAAGATCCACTCCATACTCACTTATTTATTGTACTAAATCCATCCTTCCCATTGAGGTCGAGTTGCCTTCACTACGCATCTCTTTCAAGCATATCTTGGATGATCATGACTATCAAATAGCTCACCTGCAAGAGCTAGATCTACTTGATGAAAAATACACAACCATGCTCAATAATCTTCAATCATATTATAATCGATTCAAAGGCCACTATAATCAGTGTTTGAAGTATAAAACATATTAATTTGGTGCTCTTGTTCTTAAAGAAAACCAAAATAATACCACGATCGAGAAGAAACATAAAGGGAAATTCAAACCAAACTGGTTAGGGCCTTTCATCATCACTACAGATTATGGATTATGAGCATATTACCACAGCAGAGGGCGATGAACTTTTAGAGCCAATGAATATTATTCATCTCAAGTGGTACTATGCTTGAATGCTAAGGTGTATTGTCTATAAGGACCATTTTTGTTAAATCATTTTATCACTATTCTTATTTGTACAAATACTATCTTTATCCATCCTCTTCACCGTATCCACTTTCTACTTTCATTCTATCGACCTAGTGTGTTCTAAAGCCTAGCCTATTTGACCTTGGTTTTTTGTCATTCGTTACATAGTTTTAGCATCAAGATATCTGATTAGTTTCATCAGTTGGTTTAAGAAATACAAACATAGATCATATTTTGGGATAGTGTGATAGAAGTTTCACCAGTTACATCCTTCATTTGTTATTCCTTTCTTACCACCAATCTTGCTACTAATTATAACTACCTTTGGAAAAATTAGTACCATTAATCTATGCCATTGTGTCCTAGTTATAACCACCTATGGGAAAACTTGGGGCAACATTAAGCCTTGACATACCAACTTGCCACTTCCTATGTCATATTGTGTCTTTTTACCAACTATGCCTATTTTGTTTGAATTAACTGCCACACTAGTTGAATCCTTCTATTGAACAGTGACTTGAGGTCCTACTCTAGGACTATGTAGGCATCACTCAATACTTGTTGAGGTCAGCTCAATCACCCTTTAACCCATGCTCTCACCTTTTTATGAGTAACCTAAGCCATGCTCTCACCATTTTGTGAGCTTGAACCATTTAGTGTCTCGTCATTCTTGATCAAGTTGCAACACTCCAAAACTTCTAAAAATATTTGAAAATTTGGTAGAAAAGAACAAAAACATTGACCACTTATTTTCCTTAAGGATTCTGGTAACCCTTACTAAGTTACAAGCAAATCACTCATCATTTAGTTTCCCCATCCTTTTTAGCCTTTTTCTATCATGCACTTGTCATTTTTCAAGACCATTCCTCTTCTTCTCTCACATCCATTCTATTTTTTTCCTTAGTTATCATATTCTTCCCATTCCCTAGGAGAACTACATTTGGCCTAAAGTATTTTATTGGATATTACATCCATGGAACTATGTAGGCAACATCCACTTGCCTAGTACATATGGAGACATCTCAACCACCCCCTTCCTTTTCTTTTATTACCCCATTTTTATTCATTTATTAATTTGTCACCTATTTTCTAGGGGTAATGTTTGTATGGTTTCTATTACGTTATTTGTTTGTTTATTTATTTCTCCTTTTTTGTTTTGTTTGTGTGCTTGTTTTTTTTCTTTCAACACTGTTACCTTGATTCAGTTTATGTGTGTTCATTAGGTGATTCCTTGCCCACACTTACACTTGAATCCATCCATATTCATATGTTTACATTGTCATCATGGTTTCTATCATTGGTGCATTATTTTCTATTGATTATTGGATTGTGGGAGTCAATCCTTATGCATATTTTGGCCAATTTTTGTATGGTGTTCTATCCTAAAGCCTACCATCACATACTACAAAAAACTTCAACTTTAAGAAGTCTATTCAACAATGGTGACATCTCTTCAGAATGAGCATCATGATTCCATCCTAATCATAGCCCAAATAGAGTAATTAAACATGAAAGAATTTCAACCTTTATTGGTTTAGATGAGCATCTCCCTACTAGTAGGTTGTTCTAATTCATCATTACCCTCTGTGTTAAGTTATCATCATCCTCAGCAAAGTTTATCACATTTTCTATAATCAGGGTCTAATGATTATAACCACCTATTGGCAAATCATTGCACACCATCCCACTACATTTCTCAATGATTATAACTACCTTTGGGAAAATCATTAAGTTGTCACCACTTTATTTTTTTACCTATATAGGGCCATGTTATTGTCTTGTTTGCTTTTCCTAACTAGGGTAGCTCCATCTTCTTAATGATTATAATTGCCTTTGGGCAAATCATTGTGTTATCATACCATGTTGCCACTATCGAGGTATAATGTTTATAATCACCTTCGGGAAAACCATTACATGCCATCCCACTTGTATTCTCAATGATCTTAACTACTTTTTTAGTACCATTGTGTTTTCACCCCATCATATTTCCTTTCTTTGGTCCCCTTGTTTTGCTTTTTCTTTTTTGAGGGACCGTTTGCTGACCTCTTTGTGCCAACTATTCCCTCGAGGGTGCATCATATAGTGAGTTTATCATCATTGTAATTGTAGGCATACAAGACCTTTTTGTTCTTTGAGAAGACGTTACTATGCTTATAGCTTGCAACAACTTTCCAAATAGGGGAAAACTATAGACACCTAAAACTAACCACCAATAACCTCCAATTAGGCTTTTGGCCAATTTCCACCTAAAATGCATAATTTGGCCTAGATACACTAAAACATGTAAAATGATGTGAAATTCAAGTGCTAATTTTGGTCAGGGTATCCCTAAATGGGGTAATGTAATTTATGGGCTAGCTAACTTTGATCAGATCATTTCGAGTGAAAATTTCAATTTTGCACCCACGTGCTCTGGATTGATCTTTCCTATCAAATATTCTACACAAGACCGTGCCTTTGTTATTTGTTGTTGGCAACATTCTAAATGGACATATGCATCTGATAGTGACTTTTGATTCCAATCTAGTCAAATTTAGGACTAATAACTAGACATTTTGATCAATTTAAGTAATTTGTAAGTGTTTAATCATGTTTAAGAGCTAATTAACCCAAATCAAGGCCTAATCAAGAATTCCATGGAAACTTATTGAATACTTTGTTTTGGAAATGAATATTGAATATATGCATCATCAAGTGACATCATTTCTTGGGAAGACATCCGTAGGCCATAAATGCCACAAATATTAGGATTCATGCCCTCCATGCCTCATCAATTCCTTCCATGGTTCCCTCAATGCCTCTTAATTACCCCTTCTTCCAATTTCATGATGATTATAATTACAAACTTAATTCCAAAAATTGAATTAATCCTCAACGACACATCTCAATCTTGAGATGGATGGTTGAGGTTGATTCTGATCAAATCCAAAAATCTATAAATAAGAGGCCTCACAACATCATTTCTAAGCTATTTTGGTGCAAATTTATTATTCTCAAATATCTTCAAGGACTTGATTATGCAAAGTTATCATCCCAAATTGATTCTAAGCCAAGCCAAGCCAAAGCCAAAGGTGTCAAGGAGAGATGGAGGTAGCCAAGCTTCCATTTTCAAGGACTTCATGAGCACAAAACTAAGCAAGCCACTTCTAAAAAATTATTTGGAGCATCCAAAGAAGGTAAAGTAATTTGTGTTTTATCCCTTACCTCTTAGTTGTGTTTGTCATTTGTTTTTTGTTAACTAAGCTCTCCCTAGTGTCTAGGCCTAGAGATGTTATGCTATTAGTGTGTTTATTTCATTTTGTTTTCATTTTGGAACTAACACCATACTAACTATCCTCTCTTGAGTCAAATTCCTAGACCACATTCGGTATCTATCATGCCCTAGGAGTGAAGGTTGTAGTTGATTGGATGCATCCCTTAAGAGAATCTCAACATCCCTAAGTGTGTAAACTAAGCCAACTTCTGTCATGCATTTCAAGAGAACCATGAAGGCTAGAGATGAGTCATTACCTCTTATACTTACATGGATGATTCTTCTAAGGAACCCCAAGAGGATTCTATCTAAGTCTATGTGATTAATATAACCAACTATGTTTGTGTTTCCTATAGGTGTCTAATGAGAGACCTAAAAAAAGATAAAAATTGATTGTTTAACTTTGTTATCTGGCTTCAAAATTTGTATGAAGGTTAATTAAGGTAGTATTATCACTATACTACACATCCGAAAGGTATTTTAAACTATTTATTGATTGCATAGGATCGGATCAAGTGTGAAGGCTAAATTATGCTTACAAGATAAGACTTAGAATATCAGGGCTATTGACCATAATTAAGGCCTAGATAAGATTATTTTCTTATTTTTATTGAAATTACAAACAAAGAGAAGGTGAAAACATATTTGCTTGAGGTAGATAACATTAATATGAATTGTTTTTTGGCTTCTATTTGTTTTAAGAATATAATCTTCTCTACTCATGACACTAACCACCTAAAGGTGGAAACTCATATGGTGCCACTAACCTACATTAAAATTGTTAGTAAAAATTTAAACAAAAATAAACACATAATGATAAATAATTAAAATACATTAAATCAAATCAAATCAATCTAACGTACCTTCAAGATAAACTCTATTTGCAAGGGTTTCAAGAATCACTTCATGGTCAGATTCACAAATTTCTACTATGAGGCTTTCCATGATATTTGATCATTTGAATATTTTTAGAGATAACCCGATTTGAATAATGAAGCACCACTTTATGTGTTTTAAAGTCCTCAAATAATAATTCTTTTATTTTTTTATGATAGTTCCTATGAATCCAAGTTCCTATAACCACTATGGATCTAATGGGATAAATTAGCTCTTCTCCATCCATGACATTTGTGGTTAATTTTTTTTGTCTATACACAACACAAGTAGTTGTATGTTACCTCATCATTGTCCTCAAGTGTAATAACTACAAAAACATGCCCTACATTTAAAGTAGAATCAAATTATAAGAAAATATATGAAAAACTAAATATATCACTAATATAACTAAGGCTATACATTTAAATTAAGAATAAATTGTACCTAGTTACACAAGATCTATGTCGTCAAAGTCAACTGATGATGCCATTCATGATCTATCAATTGTTGGAGTGAATGAATACTCTCTATAGGTGATATGGGTCTATAATACCATTCATCAACCAATTCTTTTGACTCACATTCATTCCAATTAAATTCCATATATTCAAAATAAAAGCATGCCATATCCTTAGTATAAATAGTCCATGAACTTGAATTTAAGCATTGAATGGAGTGAAAAACACTTAATCCAGGTACTGTACTGTAATATTAATACATTGCCTTGTGTTTTTCTTTGATTAAATAAAAGAGTCTTTACACATGATAATATTTATCTAATCCATGACAAATGTTTTCATTACACCAAGTCACAATACTTGTATCATCTATCAAATTAGCACCATCCATGTGAATTCCCTACCTTTTTTTAAGGGATATTTTTACACATGCACCTACACCATCATGTTACCATTTTCCATGGCCATCCTCAAAGAATATCCTAAAATGTTAAACATTGTGCTTCTTTTGCATTCTGCTTAACTAGTAAAACATTCAAGAATTCTTAAACTGCCCTGCATAATTGTCTGACCAAATGTACTGAGTATCAAACATGCTTCTTCTTGCATTCATATTTATATAAAATATCTTAAAAAAACCTTGGATAAACTATGGAGAATGTGATCCATCATCAATCATATAAAAGTGGTACTCCCTAAAAATATTTTTGTTGTCATCTATGCTATTAGGTGCATGTCTAAATGTAATATAAACAAAAATTCCAACTTGAATTGAATTATATTATTGAGATTGAACCTCATTCTATGGTTGTAGTGTGTATTTCTTAGCAAAATCCACAACTAAAATAATGGGCCAACTGGAAAGTTGTCCTTGCATAGCTTGAATTGATTTTCTAACCATTTGTATTTGTGTGTGTGTCTTGCATATTGGTAGATAATATTCTTCTTGAATTCAAACATGAAATCAAATACTAAAAATATGGTCGTAATCAACTCACATCTTGATGACTCTTTTCAATCTTTTAACACATACTTTATAGAATTGTACTTCTTATAATCAACTAGTTGATTTCCAAATTCATGTGAAATTTTTTCATGTGTACAACTCATCAAATTTTAAAAACCACCACAACTATTACATGTTCCATCTAAACATTGTTTGGTAAAAAAATTGTCCCTCAGATCTTTGACAAAAAAGACTTTGGATCAATTCTCTTGATGTCTTAAGTGGGTAAGACACCATAAATTCTTGCATAATCTTGTCAATATATAAAGTACAATGTATATGATGAAAAATATCAAATGCATAGCAACTTCAACATGTGTCCTACAACAACATATGGTGAGTGTTTGGTTTATTTTAACATAGAAAGGCTTGCACATCTCAAATGACCTTTGGCTAATTATCAATTGGTCATTAATTTTTTCAATATACTTTTTATAAAATTATGTTTGGGTCTTGTTTAATAAATGTTTTTCATATGGATCACTAATTTTTGAGCCTTTTCTTCTTTTAAAAACATCTTTCACATTAGATGAGATCCTTGTTTTATCATGCCAAAAAAATTCAATCAAATGTCTTGTTATTTCAACTAATGTCTTATATTTTTGTGGGAGTCTACCACTAATGCCCAAAAATCCATGAGTGAGGGTCATCAAGCCTTGTTCTTCTTTTTACGACATTTATTAGAGATTTTCTATTTAAATTCAAGGATTTACTTGTTTCACTAAGAATTTGAGCTTTAGATGTTGACTTACTCACTATAGATTCCATTATTATCATTTTTCCACATTGCCATCTTTTTTTTTACTTTTATTGCTTATTGCCTTAAATGCATTAAATAGATTCTTTACTATTCCATTATGTCTTCCCTCCATGTTGGATGGTCTTAACCCTAAATTATGAATCATAGGGTAGATTTTTTTTAATTTCATTAATTGAAAAAATAGTTGGCATTATTTTATATGGATTTTATTCTCAAATGCATAGTCCCATAAAATTTGAGCATGACGTTGAAATGATCTTTTTGACATTTTATCTTTCATAGGTTTTACTATTTTCTCATTCATTTTAACTAAATACCTTGGGGCTCATCTCATTATACTTGGAGGTGTGGATGTAGGATCTATATTTTGTATTAAATTGGGTGGTGTTAGCACTTCAATCATAGTAGGGATAGTAGAGGGTTGACTATCTACATTAGACCCTTTAGGCAAATTTAATTCCTCTTTATTAGGAGACACATGAATTGGGGTCATTACTTGATGTTGATTATCATCATACTCAAAATTTTCATTATGAATAGATGTTTAATTATATTATTTTTCTCCATATGTTTCATCACTCATTATAAATTCATTACTTACATGCTCTAAATTTTGAATTTTATCATTCAACAAAGATTGATTGAGTTCCCTTATCTCATTTGAAGACATATCTAAACTAAATTCCATAGAATTAGGCATGTTATTTTCATTTGAAATATTACTTGGTGTGGAGGAAGCACCTTCACCTTATCAAGAAGCCCTTATGGATTTTCTCTTATCTTCTTGTCTTTTTCTTTTTTTCTCTATTATCTTCAATTTTTTCATTTATTATCTCTTTGATTGGTATTTTGTGATGACTTCTTGATCCCATTATTTATCTTTACCAGAATAAGCCAATTGTAGATTTAAATTTAAATAATTTATAGTGATTCAAATAAAGTGAATGGATAATTTTCCAAATTTGCATAGTAACAGTAGAAAAACCAGCTTATTATTTTCAAAAAGAAAAACAAATGAAGAAATTTTGTGGGAAATCTAAGAGAAATTTTTGAATCAAAAAGGGCATGCATGTTTTTAAAAGCACTCACACCCTTTGTGATCTACAAAAAAAGGGAAAAAATAACAAAGAGGGGTCAAATTAGTTGGTTTTCAAAGGGTGTATGCACTTTATAATTTTACAAAAAAAAAAATTGTTGCTTTCCCTCCAAAATTGCTTTAGTTTTAGGACTGGGGGGTCCTGAACCTAGTCTAAACATTGTCATGAACTAGCCATTTTGATTTTTATAAAAATTATGAGTCTTTTATGTCTTTGCCCACACATCTGATTAGATAGATTTTACTATTTAAAATATATATATATGGGTTTTTAGAGGATGAAACGTAGTTTTAGAATATATAAAAATTTTAATGTTATAATATCATTTATAATCATTACTTAATTTCTACATAACGTACCTCATTATGGACTATATACATATCGTCACAAATTTCCTTATAAATTTTTGAATATTAGTCAAAAAAATTATAAATTTATATCTCAAAAATCTACACATTTTCAAATATGCTTTAAAAAATGATTTTCATGAAGTTAAAGTCAAAAAATTGTGTTCACACACTTGCAGTTTCAATTTTTCAATTTTCTTGACTTCTAAAATTAAATAAAAATTATACATATAATAAAATATATTCTCAACAATATTCAACATTTCACCTATCCATATATGAAGTTTCATAAAAAAATTCATTTGTTTACTCAAAAAAGTGTGTTCATACACATGAAATATCCTTATCTTTTCACAAAAAAGACCAACATATTGTCATAAATACATCTATTTCACACACTTTTATTATCTGGGTATTTAAAAAAAATTATATATTTAGAAACTAATTCAAAATTCCACAATTCATGTTCTTATGTTATTGTCAATTTTTTTTTCAAAGTATCTCTAACATTCTCTCCAAATTTAACTATTATTATTTTAAGAAAAAAAGTGTCGCTTTATACCCTACCCTCGTGCCTTGCCCCCCCCCCCCTCCCCTCTGCTTCCCTGCCCCACACCCCTAGCTCCACCCTCTACCCCCACCTTTTGTCCTCTATTATCTTGATTCTACCCATATATTCCTTCATATGATTTATTTTTATAAATTACAACTCAATTTCAAACTTTGAATATGGAAAAAATTAAGGTGAACATGATATAGTTGTGATTACTTGTGTGTAAATGGCCATTACTCAAAAAGATTCATCTTCTTCTTTCTAAGGTATGCTAAGGTATACACTTAAATTATGTGTTGTTTTTACTCTGACGCATGTATGCATCACTTTATATGCACCTCAAGTTGGGGAATAATGTAGAGACCTAGATTTTGGTATAAATATATATTGCAATACTTTTAGTGTCATTTTATATATGGCTATATTTCTTGATTCAATAGAATATTGGTGAATTTTTTGGTTTTGACATGCCTCCTTTTATGTACAATCCCATATTATGTTCATTAATCTATTTTCTTATGCTTATTCGTTGTTGGCTTGGCTCCCCTTTTCCTATCTTTATTGATCTTAAAATTATCTTATTTATACTACTTACATCTAATTTTATCTTTGGACATAATTGTGTCTATACATGGATGTCCTAGATAGACATGTACCTCTATGGACCTATCCCTTTAAAAAAAAATTGGGCCCTTTGGCCTTGTCCCTTTTTTTTACACTTATTTGGGGTTGATTTTTTGGTTTATTTCATGTTTGCAATGACATATTGTGTGCCATTGTGTCTTAATTAAAATCAAGGAAATATTATATATACAAGGGTCCTAAAATGGATTTATATAGATGTGTCATTTGAGGGATCGGAACAAGAATAAAGGCTTAAAGAATATAGCATTCCTCAAATTAGTCTTAGAACTCTTACTTCATATTTAAAGAAATTTTACATCAAAAGAAGGTTTAGGAAAAATATTTTTTTAGTCACATTCCCACCTTGGGAGAGGAGGTTGAAACCCTACCTTGAATCTTCATATACACATTACATCAACTACAAGGGATCTGGTTCTTAGCATGTAGGATATGTGGATTGCAACTCTACTTTGGTGGTTTCCTAACCTTGTTGGGTCATATGATACAAATTATATTATTGTTAGATGTTAGTTTTTTGAGCCATGCATCTCATGTATGAGACACCCCCTTAGAACTAATAATGTCCTTTAGTACATTATATTTAGAAGTTACAATTTAAAAAATAATTTAAATTTGTGTTATTAATATCACTCATTAATAAATTGTGTTAGTAATATTAGAGAGGTAAGTTGGTTCAAGTAGTTGAACTCATAAATAGTTAAGTTTGGTTTTAAAAAAATCTTATGTTAAACTTGTATGGAATGTGAATGTAATACCTTGATCAATTTTAATATATATGAAAGTTTCGTTAATAAAATCAATATGCAATTGTCCATATATTTACCTATACATTTGAAGTTCTAACATTGATATCAATGCTAATGGTTGTCATTTATTTTTAAGGAAATTGAAGCCATGGAAGACCCTTGAAGCATGAAGAAGTAAAAAAAAAAATTCCTCGATAAATTTGGAGATTTTATTATTTTAAGTTTTTATCCTGCATGAAATTTATTACTTGAGTAAATATTTTAAAGAGAATAGCCTATAAAGATTTTTTTTCTTTAATTAATCCTCGAGATGTGTTGAAGTTACAAATTAAATTATTTTTTTCCTAAAAATTTGGTATTGGCATGTGGAAGCACTAAAGTATAAAGGAACATTTAAAGTGTATCTGGAATTACTCATTGGGCATTGAAATTATTGTGCATGAAGTTCAAAAAGAATGGATGGTGTTGCAAATGAATTAAATAAATTATATTCTAGCCAAAATAAGAATGGGTTCCATTTGGATTAGTGGGTAAATGTTTTTTTATTGTTTGAGTTGTTTAATATTATTATTGGGCACCTCATCTACCGAACAAAAGAAAATATTATGTTTTTTATTTTTTTAACAAAATTTAAATATTTTTTTACATAATAAGTATTGCTTAGGTGTCACCATAAATATGCACATTTAAGTTGGTTTTAAGGCTTGAGTGAAGGCATTGAGATAATAAGGTCTTGTGTTTAAGTCTCTACTCATTCTTTTTTTAAAGCATGAATTGTATTTTTAAAGGTAAAGTGTTTATATGCCTCTAAGTGCAAGATACAATCTATCTTGTTTTTATGTTTGTGTATTTGAATATGTTTATATGGTTTTTTTATCTAGTTATTTTTTATTAAATATAGCCATGTAATCAATTATCCCATACGTTATGAGTCAATTGGAAAAGCCAATTTGTTAATTGGAAGTCTCCTCTTATAATTTTTTGGAAGAATATATTAAAAAGTGGAGAATTAAGGTGTTTAAAATGTATAATGGGTGCATTTTTGGTTGAATCAAATACAATGTTTTGGCTCCAAACATGAAAATGGGTTTTTTGTATGATGAAACCATGAATGTAACATTATTTCCCTCTACCAGTGATGTCAAAGATAACCACATTAAATTTTGGAGTTTAAAAGTCCCTCAGGATCAAATAACCTAACAGAGCTAGTGACCCATCCATCTTGAGTTCTCTACTAGCTATAAAATTGGGTTGTGTTGTAGTGGCATTTTTAGGTAGATAAGAGTTTGATGTTTTCTATCCAAAAAAATTGGTTTTTAAGTTATTTAAAATTAATGATGTGGAACAAGTTGGTGATCTAGGACTATAAGGACATCTCACCTCTTGTTTGATGGGGGATGGTGTTAGATTAGTCTCTGAGGTGATTTTACAAACTAATATGGGTTATAAAAACCAGTGGTGTTTTCAAAGTGGTTAGCATTGTTGAGACATCAGTATAAAATGTTTAATACATGAGGAGGTACTAAATTATCATCAAGATAGGGATCAATGTGGCTAAGTATTACCTAGATGGTGCTTAGACTATAGTATCATCATGATAATACTCATCATTGTGTCAAGTAGTATTAGGATATTTTATGGGTTGTATTAAGAACAAGGCATAACAGATAAGACTATAGGGATTTCAAAGGATGAGTCAACACAGGTTTTAAGTACAAGGTATAATTTGTAAGTGATTTGTAAGTTGTAGTAGTTTCACTAAAGGCAATAATTATTTACTCATGCATACATATTTTGGTCCCATTTAGATCAAGGGGTTTTTTTGGGTCACATCCAAAGCATTGCGTTGCATAAAATCAAAATCAAAGGCAAGAATTCAACATTTTTTTACATTTTACTATGCACATCAAAGAAGTGAAGGTACAATCACAATCAAGAAGACACAGTGCATAGGCATATAAAAATATATATTACAAAACCCTATAGGGACACCTATTGTGTCACAAAAACAAGAATGAAGTGGATGGGATTGTTATTACTGATTTTATACAGAACAAGCCCATATAGCTATGGGTTTGTCTAGAAAGTTTGTGGAGGTCTAAAAATTCAAAATCATGTTAAATATAATAAACATGGTAAGAATATAGTTTTAGATTTATTAAATATTCAAGATGTGATCATTAATTAACATTTTTTATTTTATTTTTAGATTTTCATGATCTAAATAATATAAAACTACTAAAATTTAGATTATGCAAGATAGATCATTTACCATACAAATCTAAATGTAAAAGATAGATAGATTGCACCCATTAAATATAAAATGACCAAGTAAAAAGAGGAGATAAGGTACTTATCAAATATATTATTTATTCACCCCGTATGTCAAAGTCCTCTAAAAATTATGTAAGGGATCTATAATTATTTGGCCCAAGAAATAGATTATTGAAACCCTAACTTCACTTTCAATACAAGTTTAATATGAATGAATGGGGTTAAATATGGTTTGGACAACTCAACCACTCATTTTTGAGTGATTAAGTGTCACTTATGTTTCAATGCTCTGAAGAGGGATCAAACCATACATAATTATCAAACCTAGGTGTATGTGTGCTCAATCGTGATCCACTAAAACACAATGCAATGCTTTGGATTTTGACATTTGATAATGTATGCAACTTTGACCTTGTGCTTGTACTCAAAATTGGCTTTAATATTGATCCTCTAAGGGTTTCTATATTGTGATGCCTTTTGGATAATGTTTCAAGGGTGTGCAAATATATCTCTCAATATGAAGTGGTTCTTAATGTCATTTCTAAGTGATTAAGACCTTAAGCTTGTCTTATATTTATAAGTGATTCTTTGACATTATTAGAATAATTGATTAGATCATAGTCTAAATAAGTGTTGATGATAATATTAAATTTAATAAATGATGGTGTAAATATTAAATATGTACTTGTAGGATAGTCACATGTGTCACCACCTTTTGTAAATTCCATAAAAAGTGTGGATAATAAGAAATAAGGGATAACTCTTATTTTAAATATATATACCCTCGCCTCTATGTAATTTTGTGAGCATGTTGGATACAATAAATTGTATTTTTCTATTAGTTGGTATTATAGTAGCAGTAAGGATATCAAGGGAAAATGATAATTTTATTGAGGAGCCTCAAACACTTAGATTTCTTACAATTGAAAGGAGAAACACACAATTACTTTCTTCTTCATATTTATTTCCAGGTACACATCTGCTTTGTTTATTTTTTTTGAAAGGATCCAAAGCATTCCAAATATTAATTTAGAGGACTAAAAATCTATCATAGGTGATCAAAATAGGAAAGAGATTCATTATAATTACAAGAAGCATATGATTTCATGTGGAAATCTTCATATCTACATTGATCAAGAAATAAATCAAAGAGAGAAAAGAAAAGAAAGAGGAACACTGTTGCATGTGAATTTTGCATACATTAATTTTATTATTTTCCTTTCAAGATATGAAAAATAGATGGAAAAATTATTTTATTTTTCCTAACAAAGTGGGGAATGTTTTTGGAGATATTTTAGAATTATTTTCAACAAATCACAACTATATTGCAAAAGGTTTTTCACCTCACATAGGTGTTTGATTCATATAGTTCTTTCACATCTAAAAAGAGGACTTCAAGAGCATTCTAAAAAATTGATCACAACTCTAAAATTGACATTGTAAACTTGATTTTTGACATTTTTTATGCTCGACTTGCAGGAAAAAGAAAAAAATCATATCTTTATTCTCGAGTGAGAAACTCAAGTGCCATTCTATGCAGTTGAAAATAAAAATTTGGATTTATTTTTATACATATTTTTTATTTTTATATTTGTGGCATAAAGCAATAAAATCATGAAAATTTTAAAACTCTACAAAATTGTGCATTTTCCACACATGCAGTGTTTGGTATATGTGGTGTCTTTAATTCACATTTACAAGTAAATTCATCACATTTATCTACTACATCCAATTCCTAACATAACTATAATAATAACATATGTGGAATCCTCTCTTTTATATAAACCTAAATTCTAACATTATAGTGTTGTAATTAATCTACTAATTATCGACAATCTTCATTCACCAATTCTCCTAACTAACCCATCCATTATAAAAAATCTAAATTTTATCCTATTCCACATAACATTACCCACTTTGATTAATTAATATTAGTAAATTAAATTTTTCACTAATTACATCATGTACCTAAAATTTCAAATAAATAATTTTTAAAAAAATGAAAAATTAACCAAGGCACCTCATCATCCTACTCAATCAGCCTCAGTCAATCCTTCTAACCTTCTCATTTAACCATTAACCAACTTATTCATACCTCATTCAAACATTCCACATCCTAAAAACCTCATTTAAGACATTCTTGCACATTTCAACAAATTTATTTAAGACATTCAACTCATTTGATGTCCATTTGACTACTTCTTCCAACCAAGTCATACATTCTTAACCAATTCATTGAATGCATTTGACCCGTAAACCACATTTCCACCATCCAAATTCAAAAATAATAAATAAAATCATACTAAATATTATTATCCATTTTCCCTCCAAAACCTTCATAAATTAACATTTTTTCCTCCATTGTGGGCATCCACTATCAAGCTATCAAAATTATCATCATGCATCCACTTGAAGTCCAATCTATCAATGAAGCCATTATCACACTGCTAAATTTATCTTGCATTATATTTCATTTGAGAAAACACATATCAAGCAAGCAAGATTAAATCCAAGGTAGCGAAGGAGAGGTGTCTTCATTGATGGTAATTGAAGGTATTGTTATATAAAATTTTAGTTACCTCCTTTTTAACTTGAAATCACTTTTAATCTCACATATGAGGACATTCATCATATAAAATCCAAAATTATTAGTGGGGTTTAACTTGTTTGCATTTATTTAATGATTGTTTCATGCATATTATTTTTATGTGGGGTAATGTGATGTTGATTTATTTAGATAATAGTAACATTTAAAGTGATTTTTTAGTATTGCAATTTTATATTTACATTAATATGGTTTCAGGAGCTCAGGTTGTGTGAATTCTGCTCCACAACTATAACATTAATAATGTGCAAAGGCATTCACAAATGTGGTCAACACTTCATTAAGGTTTTGTTTTCTATAAGTTTGATTTAAATTATCATATATAATAGCATTGGTAACATTTATTTTGACATTAAATGTTTATAATATTTGTGTGGTGAGGATAAAATATTTTGATCTTCATGGTACAAGGTGATAGATTGGTTTGTTGTTCATTGATATAAGATGGAAATTATTTTTCTTTGGTTCACCTTGACAAATGACATACATGTTAATTGGAAATTATTTGAAATAAATGTAGGGGTATTTTGATGTGTGAAAGGATCACTTGGCATGTATTAGTTTGATGATTAATTGCCTAGTCATTAGTTTTGTCAACATTCAAAATGGTCAATTAGCTTGGTGTATAAAGTTTTAACACGCTTATTTTGATAGCCTATGGATTTATGACATGTAATATAGTGAAGATATAGTAGATATTTTTTTCCATATAGATTATCTAAAGAATTTAATTCACCCTTGCTTGTTTTAGTTGTTGGTAGCAGTTGAATAGTTGAGTGGGGAAGTTAGTAGGTTGTTTTACTTGTGCTAAGTTTAGAGATTTGGGTTTTATCATTGCCAATGGTTTTCAATGATTGTGCCCTCCACTAATTTTGTGGACACATTCACCATCTATATTAACTATGCATAGGAAATTCTTCCACTTAAAAAATTGTCATTTTCATTTCTTGGGCCTCATTTAGCCAAGATCATTACATAAGAAAGACTCTAACTATTTTGGTCTTTGAGGGTGAATTGGATTTTCTCACCTCAATTAGATCATTTGGTGAATTCTTCGTTGATAGCTCTAGGATTTTAGTTTGGTTATTTATTTTTAGATGAAGAGGAGCCTTTCTGTAATCAATTTTTATGATGAACATTTTTTTTTTGGCACGAGTTGGTTGATACGAGTTGTTCTTCATATCAAAACATGTTTTGTGGATGAAATATTTCAAAAGTTATTTGTTCATCAATTTTTAGTGTTTTTGAAGAATGAATCATGTAATTCATTCTTTGCATGCAAGTCCTTTGTAGACTATCATGGGTAATTTCAATTTATATGAAATATTGTTTATATTGTGCATGAAATAGCTTATATGTGCATGATTTTTGACCTTAAATACATATGTTTATTTTATACATGCACTGGGTTGATTTCAAATGGCTCATTTTGTGTTGTATTCACGTGAGATTCATATATTTTCTAGTCAAAAATTAAATCTTGACTTCTACATGTTGAAAGTATAGTCTTTGTTTCAATTATTATCACATGTCGTATAAGTTTCTTACAATCAAAGTCAAATATTTTGGGTTCTCTGTTATGCATTCTTTTCTTACAAATATATGCATTCACAATTTCAGGCCATGCATGATTTTATTACATTATTGAGTAGTTCATATGGTCATTATGTTAAGGTTTTTTTAAATATTGTATGTTTTGATAATCAAATAAATTTTTAAATGTGCATAATCTTGAAAATATTGTAGTTGAGTATCATTTTGTGAGTCCATCCATGCATATTTATATTGTATTATACATGTTTTTAAAGGGCTTCACACATTTTGATATGGAGTTATCTTTTCATTATTGTCGGTCGTAGTTTTGTTAATACTTGAATAAATTTTGTATGTGTACATTTTGGACATATTATAATTGTTGGTTTCCACTGTTGGTTTCAACACATTCTTTGATAAACCATAAGTTTTGGTTTGGAGGTTTTTAGGTGTGAAATTCAAAGTTTTCTTATCATTTAGTTGATATTCTATAGATCTCAAGTTTTGATATTTTGTAGTGTTGTGTTTCACAATGGTGGTTAAAATGGGTTATTATTTGCAAATTGAGTTTCACAATGAAATTTGCAGTGGTTTTGGGTTATATGCATGCAATAATGGATAAGTTTTTTTCACATCATTTCTTTGATTTATTGAGTTAATACATGGTGGATGGTTAGATTCAAAAATATTCATTTAGTTAAATGCATAAAATGAAATGATAAGACTCAAATTGTATTTTTTGCATGCATAAAAATTATTTTATTTCAAAGTTATATGCATTTTTTTAATAAATGGCAAAGGCAAAAAATGATCGTAAAATTTATATTTTGACAAATTCTTGTAATATTAAGTTGTTCTTAGAATATTGATAAAGTATATTGAATTTGGTATTTTTTATGTTGAAAAGTGAAAATATCCTTAGTTTAATTCTTTACAGTCAGTAATATGTATTTCATTTATGGGAAGTTGTGTACTTTTGGCATTACTTAATAACAATGTTGACATAAAAACAGAACTTGTTTTCAATTTTTATGGAATATGTTGATAATGATGAATATTTATTATCATAGATAGATTTTTGGTATATTTATACATAAAATAAATTCCTACTTAAGTTCCTCTCAATTTTAAAGCCATGTCGAGATGGACCCCAAATCCTCAAAATTATGGAAAAAAAGTATGGGTAAGGAACAATGCACAAAAAAGTGGTAATACTTCATCATGGGGTAATCATCATGACAGGCATTTCATTGTCTTAGGGATGCCAATAATTTTATATGCCATTTCATCAAGGAACCATGTATATATTCACTTTGATGTAAATGACCCCAATTTTTGAAACTTGTTAGATAATATCCCATATTCATCATTTAGAATGTGTGGTAATGTTTTCATATAGGTCTGAGATGACCCACTTGGATATCTTAGATTTTGGATGAAGTAATCTAATTACATATTCTCAACATATGCACACAACTCTTAATGTAGTACCTGATAGTAACTGTATTTTCAATCATGTTAAATTGTCTCTTGAAGTTAACCCTAGTTTTGTTGATCCAAATCCCATTCTCACTATTATGTCTAGACCTCCTTCACATGTTTCTCAGAAGCCTGCATCTTCATGTAAAAAATGTGTTGGTTGTCCTACGAACCCATCTATGGTGACACAAGTTCTCAAAGAGGTTAAGCTATATATTGATGATGAAGGTGGTGGTACAAATGTTGTTGAGCTACTTGTTTTAGCATTGGAATATATAGAATATCAAACTGATAAAGGTATTCCTTTGGTAGACTTGATTTCAAACAATGATTCAAATTGATAGTATATTATAATATGTTTGACTTTTTAGTATTTTTATTTTGATGAGATGCATGCTATGGACTTATTGGGTTTATTTTAGTTTTGAATATTTCACATTGACTTTCATTATTTTTTGGGACAATTATAGTTGGAAAGTGTATGGTTTGCAATACTAAGATTAGACCTCTATAGACAAACATGCTCATGTGCACATTTAATGCCTCTATATATATAACCTCCAAATATCATGTAAAATCAACATTTAAAGTTAAGTCCAATGACTCTTAAAATTTTCAAGAAAATAATGAATCCAAACATGTGAATGTAATTCATCAATCTATTAATATGTTTATCTTTCATGCTTCCTAAGAGCATCAAAAATTTAAAATGCTAATGGAACCTCCTCATATAATTCTTAAGAAGTTACTTGAATGAAACATGATCTCTTTACCATATCCACATCATAAAAATACTTCTTGGCCACTTCCTAAATGGTTTTATATTAATGTATATTGTGACTACCACAGATGTTTGTGACATTTAACTGGTCAATAATTTAGCTTTAAAAAAT
This sequence comes from Torreya grandis, assembly GCA_037957365.1. Classification (NCBI taxonomy): domain Eukaryota; kingdom Viridiplantae; phylum Streptophyta; class Pinopsida; order Cupressales; family Taxaceae; genus Torreya; species Torreya grandis. The sequence continues at coordinate 1,699,794 of JARHVA010003322.1, read as the reverse complement.
AGATATAATGTCTTATCAGTAACAATGTTATCCAAGTAGAAGGCCATAATATGAAATTTAAATAATTTAGCATTATAACTAATCAAATATTTTACATATTCAACAATCCACTTTTTAATCATGAATCTTTGAAGCATGGTAATGTACATATATCTACACATGTTTCAACAACTTATATATTAGGCACATTCTTATTAACAATATTGGTATGGTCATCAGTATTACCATGAGGACTCCTTTGATTAGATTTTATAATCATGATATACCAACAGATGATTTTAATAATGATCCATTATATGTACAAATTATCATTGATTCATATCATATGATCACATATGACATTATGGTTGACAATAGTTCAAGTCACAATTTGATTATGATGTCATTTCTTTATAGCAAATGATTTTTTAGAGTAGAGTTTAGAATTTTTAAACATTATTATTTGAAGTTATGATGATCTTATTAGGACACCTCTTTGTATTACAATACATCTCATGATTGGTCCTAATAACCTTAACTTGAAGTTTCATGTGGTGATAAATACGGGGATATATGGCATATTACTTGGATGCCCATGGCTTACTCAGATGAGATTTATTCATTATACATTACATCAGTGTCTAAATTTTTTTCATGATAATGAAATACATTTTATTCATGGCACACATCATGTGTTACTTATTAAACATCAAAGACAACCTAAAGTATTACCTAAAATGCCTTATAAATGATTTATTTATTGACCTTATGTGGCTCATACTATAGTTTAAACATCTTTAGTTATGGTTATGATGTATCTATGATTTTGATTTCTTGAAGTCTGATTACTCAAGCTACACCTTCTATAGTTAGATAATTTATGGAATATACAATGTCTATAACACATATAGTGGTATCATAAAGGGTTTGAACATCTACAATTTCTATAGAGAGATTTACAGCTTCTACAATTTTGATAATAATACCATATAGATTTACATTACCTCCTTATCATTATCATTTAGGTATTCATCCTAAACACCACTACACTGACATAGTTAGCTTCCTTCAATTACTCATGCGGTTCTTATATCCCCCTCTCTAATTACTACCTTAGTGGTGATGATTTAGGATATCATAAAACTTTAAATTATTTTAGTAAGCATACATCTTATGATACATTTGCATCTGACTCTCCACCTTTATTGCCTAGATTACCCTTGACCAATGGGTGTGATTATTAGAGCAAACATATATATCATTGGTTAGCTATTATATCTCACTACTTGGGCTTCATTCCTATTATACATAGTTTATTTTGTCTACTATTTTCATCATTCTTTCATGTGTTGTGCCTTCCATATGCATTATCCATTCCCCTTGGCTTATGTTGATTACTTTGTTATTTTGGGCCTTTCTTCCTTGTTTGATTTTTAATCCAAGTTTGAGCACTTACACAAACTTTCATTATTATTAAATTATATCTATATTGAGGCTTTCCACCCTACCATACACAAAGTTTTAAGGGAGATTGTAGGCTATTTGGAATACTCTTCTTATTCATTCTTATAGGTTGCACCCCTTGGCTTATTTTATTGCTTGATTGATATATTATTGTCCCCATATGCTTCCCCCATTAATGCTCACTTGTTTATATAAAATCATTAAAATAAAAAAAAACATTGTAAAAAAATTAAAAAGAAAAAAAAAACTTTGATTAATACATATCATTTTTATCTACCTATGTTAGAGATTTATATATACATTTGACATGTGTTTCTCAAGGTATTCTTTGAGTGGGTGAGATTCATGATATACAAGTTACATATGATGATCACTTAATAATTTTTGGCATCTTTTTCATGCCCATCCCCAATACATTATTATATTGATGCATGCCCATATTGGAGGCACATCTCTTACAATGGGTTCAAGTAACATCCTTTCTAATTTTCATTGATCATATAGATTTATGTGCATTGTTTACATATATTTTATGATTGATTTTTATATGGATGCATGTGTTTTATGTTTTCATGTGATTATTACATAGTTACATTGTTTTTTATCATGCATGCATATGATTAATCCATTACTTGAATGTGTGTACTTGTGTGTGTTTCCAATTGATGTCATATTCAGTGTTGTTAGAGGATCCTCTAGTTGATGTCATGTCATGTTACTTGTGGGTCATATGCATTATGTGTGATGGTTACTTATGATATTGTGTGGTTACATGATTGTGTGTGTTACATGGTCTCTACTAGGTGTGATATTATGCTTGGTGCCATGATCCATATCATGTATGTTATTATTTGTAGTCTATTATGCTTGTTTCCCACATTTTCATGGTCTTTACCATGAGTTATTGGTGCAAATTAGACTAATATTGTGTGTATGCTTCATTACTTTATCTTTCCCACCTAATAACTTATTATAACATTTGGGGCATATCATTTGTTCCCATATTATATTTCCAATGGGGGCATCGTGTCCATGTTTTCTACTAGAGCTTATTAGACATATCTTATTATACATAGTTTGGTCATATATATTGCTACATCTTGTCCATAATAGGGCATCCTATTACATTAGGGAATATCATGTTCCCCTCTATATCTCATCCTCACATGAGGATTCTACATTTTTATATTGATATTACATGATGATATATTTTTATGGGTGCATAGATGTTGTTACATTGATCTTTACATTATTTAAACAGCTTCAAATATATTTTATGATAACATATGATGTGTATAACTCATTCTTTTGAGATGTAGAGATAGATTATTCATCCCTCACCTCAAAATGGGGCATGCATCACATATTATATATTTAGATGGTTTTGATGGCTATAGTGGTTGTGATGGTTAGAATGGTATTGAATATTTGTTTCTCTAATCAATAAGTAGGTTCCTTTTTATAATTATATTTATATCTATCAAACTTGGTTTTGGAGTTTTAAGAAAAAAATATAAGTTTATAAATTTCAATTAGCATTAAAGTTACAAGTTGTGGTATCATGTTTCAAGTATCATCAAGTGTATTTATTCCTATTCTCATTTTTCATTTTTTACTCTAGTGGTTATAATTGCATTATAAATACATTGACTACTTACTTGCATTATACACATGTTTACAAGTATAGAAGATTCACAAGGATTCATCGGCACTAAAACATAGATGATTTTTAATCCACTCAGTTTCTTCAGCTCCTTTAGATAAGTGCACGTGCATATTTCAATTAATTTATTTTACTTTGACACATGCATGAATTCACATACACACACTCATTAAATTGGGGCATTATTCAAACAACTAAATTTAGAATAAGCAATTTTTCCTTTGTACTTTTATCATGGATTTTTGTACTTGGTCCATTTGTGCACATTTGGCTAGTTTTGGGCACTTTTTCCCCTCGTTCAAACTCTATTTGACTATGTTTAATTTTATAACACATGTATCTCCCTAGTTGACTAACTTATAGATACTTTTTGGTCAGATTGATCCCTATTTTTTGTCTTTATTCTTTCTAGGGTGGGAGCATATGGCATATGACTATATCCTTGTCCTTTTTAGTAGTCTTCTCATTTGAGACTGATATTTTATGTCTTGACTTTCACATTTATCATTCCCCCATGGTTAACCTATTTCTGATGTGTCTTTGGGAGCCCTATATATATAAATCTACACTAAGACATTTCATCATCTACTCTCTAAGTGACTTAAGCTATCAAGGTACATCATAATCGCTAAGCTCCTATTTGAAACTTTCCATTTATCATCGATAAAGTCTACTACTATAGTTGTTAAGAGGTCTATTCCTTGAGTCTGTATTACATCATCAGCATTTCAAGTCTTCTACCACATCATATTGTAAAAACAATAAGGTCAAGATAAGTATACAGTTGCATTCATCTAGGAGAGGATGTCAAGCCCTTTCTCTCATTTTTTGATGATTTGTTTATGAAGCACATAGAACTACATAGATCTAATTCCAAGTATGTGGGATACATTGAGATAACTCTTCAATGAAGATTTCCCAGGCCATAATTTTCAACATATTTCAAGTCTTCAATTGTGGATTAGGTCAAGAGAAAAGGATAATAAAATCAAACATATATGCTTATTAATTATATAAAGTAAAGATACAGGACTGTGTGAACCCATAAAATAAATAAATGTATTAACTTGTAGGTGTTGATATTTAGAAAATAATAGATCATGCATAGATTAGAACATATATGCATAATAGAGTAGATCACTTTTGTGGCAAATTATTTTGCCCTGGAAAAATTTTATGCCAAATGATTCTATCTTTTTGGCAAAAAACAATCAAAATCACAAGACAATTTTTGTGTAAGTTCTAGAGCCCTTTTTTAGTGTTAGATTTTCTAGGTTCATCCCAAGTATGTATGTTTATATTATTTATCTATTTTCATAATATTTGTTACTTATTTATCAATTATTTCATTTTAAATACTTTTATTGTTTCATACCTTCACACTAGATATCTGATTGTTGTAGTTTATTGCTATATCTTAAATATTTATTGTGCTTATTATTTTATCTTGTGTGCATTATGTTTTACTCTATGTGCATCATTTAGCTAAAATAATGGGGTAATTAAATATTGGATGATTTTTAAAAGGAAAACTTGAGATTTCTTTGAGAGTGGGTAATTTATATATGCTATGATGTTGGAATTACTAAAATTTTCTAAGGGTTAGTATTGCTTTGCACTGTGTAGTTTGAACATAAATGTGGAAAATCGATACATTATCAAGTGTAAGAAGCTATGGATTTGATTCAATGAGTCTAAGGGAAAAAATAAATATGTTTTAGGAAATATGAAATTTAGAGATCATGACATTCACCCTATCCATTCTAGAAGGTACCATGGTAGGAAGCCAAATAAACCCAACGAGAGAAAATTTTCTTTGGTCATATCCTTAGCATGTGCTATGAGTGCACTTAAAATTTCTTGTTGAATAGATGGTATATTTTATGAAGTATAAATAAGTGACACAAGTGTAATAACCTTCATAAATGATGTTTATCTTTACTTTGACATCATTAATGTAAACATTGATAAAGAGTTGGTGATCATCAGCACTAAATAGGATTTCATCTAGAATCATGGATTGAATTCAAAATTTTAGTGATAGAACATGATTGGTGGTTTGATCAATTTTAATAGAAAAATATTCACATTGATGCATGATACTCTCATCAAAACCATGTAACTAAGTTTTATACACAAATCAAGTGGTTGAGGAATATTCATGTCAAAGGTTTTTTTCATAATGCATTTATAATTTTTTGTGGAGTTTCTTGTGAGTTCAAGGAATATATTTTTTCTTGGGAGGTTAGAAAGCTCCATGATGGGATCTCAACATCATCAGCTTGGTAATGATGTATTTTGATATAAGAAATAGGTTGATGACATTGAAACAAAAAAAATTAACATTCAACATCATCGACCTAGCCGATGAGGTCAAGATTTTACAAATTTTCTATTTTTTGTGTTTTTAAGGGGTTTGAAAAGATGTATCACCTACAAGATAGGCCTAAAAAAATTTATAGGTTTTATAAATATATGTAAATTGTGTTTTTTATTTTTAAACAACACATGCCTTACCACATTTCATACCGCTCATGTGAACTAGGTTTTCCTCATTGGTAGAGGAATCAAGGTTAACAATGGTTTCTATGACATTAGCGATAGAAGTGAAATTTTGATTTTTTTAGAATTGGTGTTATATTGAGATGATTGTCTATTATTTTCAAAATTATTTGGTAAATTATTAGTGTAAATACCCACATGGGCATTGGATTAGTGAATGACCTCACATTTTTTGCAATTATCATTGCATTTGGAAGTGTTTAGTAAATATTGGTATCACACTCATAGCCATATCATCATGGCCAAATTTATCTCCAAATAAAAAGTTGTAAGATATGATATGAATGGAGAAATAATTTTCATGTGAATCACCCTAATTATAATGAAACTAAAAAAAACTTGTGTCATACCATTGAGGGGTTGGTCTTGTAGTATCATAATATTTAGGTTGAGGTATAGGTAATCTCTTTTTATAATCTTATTTTATTGGAGGTTTATGAGTATAGTTTTTTGATGGAAGATGTGGTTGAAAAGGGATTCCAAAAAATGTCTCTTAAAAGTCACATTTTGAGGATCATTATGCATTATCACATGTATTATGCATTTAAATTCAAAGTTATGATCATGGTTATGACACCATCATTAGTAACATGTTTTTTTCTATTAGGTCATAAGAACATTTGAGTGTTTGGTTTGGGTTGCATAATCTTAAATTACTAAATGAGATGGTCATGTATTTTAGCTTGTTTGAAGGCTTCTTCCAATTTCTTAAGAGAGAATAACCTATCTTTATATAGTAATGTTTTTTGTGTTTATGAAGCATATAAAGAGACTTTACTCAATATTATTCTAATAAAACTTATGGGATAATGACTTCCATCACTTGATGAAATAATGGATTGTATCATGATCAGATTGTTAGTGATTGATAATATTATCTAAAAATTATCCTTAGGATAATCAGGATATAGAAATGCTTAAACTAATGCATTAGCTAATCCTTCAATTTTAACATTAGATTTAGGCCTGAGGTGATTATACCATTATAAAGCATCATTGGTGAGGGTTTTTACAAGTATCTTTGTAGTTGCATGGGTTTTAGATTTTATCTAATCCTTATATATATTTTCATATGCATTAAGATTCAACACTAAGTTGGTATACCCATCATAGGTGATATATGGGGTGATACCCTTAATGTCCATGACTACAATATAAGTCACTAATAGTTTTTATTTTGCATGTGTTGGAGAACAGGTGTTTTGAATGGGTGGTTGCATGATTATGTTTTTTATATGATCATTAATAGAGGGAAGGTATTGGCACATTAATTAGGCATTTCTCATTAATTTTTTTGAGTTCATTTTGATATTTTCAAGAAATGATTTTACATTTTTATGAATTTATCTACATTATATGTTTGCATTTGAGGAATTCATTCCAATACTTTCATGATCATCTGAGATGGATATGTTTAAGGATTTTGATCTGGTTTATTTTCTTGTGTAGTGTTATTACATTGATTGGTATTATTTATTTGAGGGGGGAGGTACTAGTCGTAGCACCTACCATGGTTGTAACTATGAAAGGTAATGTTGATGAAGATGGGATAGAGAAAGTCATGACTTGAAGTTACATAAAGAATGGAAAGAAACTGGACCTAGGAAGGATTTTGAAGAAATCAAGAGCTACAAGGGATCGAATTTATACATAGGATTTTCTAACATGTTCTAGATTTTTCATCAAGAAGATTTTACATTTTGGTAGTGTAATCCATGCAATCATCTTGTTCACCCTCTTTGTATGACTCCACATGAGGTACTATAACCTTTGTTTTTTATTTTTGTAGATAAAATTTTATAGATCATGTGTTATTAAAGAATTAGGTATAGGGTTGTTATTTTCTTAGTATTGGTAAGAGCCACATTGCAATGTTAGTAGAGGGAGTACCCTTGCGAGGATCCTTCTTGAGAGAAAGAGAAACCTTAATCAAATCAAACTTGTAAATTTTTGACATAATCCATTGTATTAATGGTAATATATCCATTAAGATTGATAAAGGAGGAAAAGAAATTTGGCAATAAATATATGCTTGAAAATTAATGACATTAATAAGCTAAAAAATAAAATGTGAAGATAACTCAATAAATGGTGGGGTAATATTCATGTCAGGTTCAACATAATGTATGTAGGTATAAAATAATTTATAATATAAGGATACTCTAACATAAGAAAAGGTAGAACACAATTTTAAAGTCAACATGCATATAATATGCCAGTCCATAAAACAATTAGGGGCTATAGATAAGGGCCAAAGGGCATAGGATGTTTTTAGGGATATAAAATGAGAATCTACACATAAAATTCATGTATGAAAGAGTATATTTTATGTCTATATTTTGATAAATGACAATAAAAATCCCTATAAATATACATCTAAACCTTAAAATACAAAAAACTTAGATCTAGATGATGGCATTTGCCTGATCAATGGCATACAAAGATTTTCCAACAAAAACAATATGTCATTAGCCCAACTAATGATGTTGAGGACACTATAAGACATCATCATTGGATATTATGATGTATGATAAAAGTCCATAAATGTAAAAAGATAGGTGAAAGAGAGAACAAGAACCTTGAGGGATAAGAAAAGATGAAGCAATGGTGATTTAAAGGTGGTATTAAGAATGGCAATGCATGACAAAATCACTAACAAGGTTCCACAAGATGGCCCACTCCATAAATATGTACTCATAATGATGTAAAATTAGGGACATTAATGTGTTGATGAGCCTTAGAAATAAAATATGTCAGTAAGCAAAAACAAGACATATACACTATTAAAGTGTTATTATTGTCACTTTAAGATGACATGATCTAAATTAACAAAAATTTAGAATAATCTTTGCTCACTACCATCTCTTTATTTTAATTATTTTACTTCTAAGAGATATAAAATAAAATTAAACACTAATTCATATTATGTAAGATATGGCACTAAACACATTATTATAAATTGAAACAATTTGCAATTACTTAATTTAGAACAAAGCAAGAGAGTAAATATGTAATTAACTAATTCTACCTATTTTTTTCTCACATAAATCATCACTCGATATATAAGTTATCTAAATGTGCTTCATCAACCACTTAGATCATAAATAGTAATTGAAAACTTGCTTGGACATTGTTAAAAAAGTCAAACAATTGTGGTAGCTATAAATATTAGGGTATACCATCAATTTTATTACACACATTATGGGTCTGATATCTCTAGAATCCATACACCTACAAGTATAATTTGATCATGTGTATGAACACCTATCTAATCTAACACTGAAATGCCTACATTGTGTCTCTTGATTTTGAACGCTAATTATGCTTTTAACCATATGATGCCTTTGAAAAGGGGTTAGTATTTTGGGTTGGACTAACCCCAACCACTCTTTACTTAATGGTTGAACATTTCATACATTCCAATACTTCAAATATTACTCAAACCACATGTAGATTTCCCACTTGTGTGTGTGTGTGCAACATCTTGAACAATCTAGAATGCAATGCTATATTTTCATATTTAATACTTAGCATCATGCAACTTTGACTTTGTGCATTCATATTTTGGTATGTCGACTACTCTAAACTTACTCTTTTAAGGTTTTGAGATATGCATGCATTTTTTATAATTTATCAAGAGAGTGCTAGGTATTTTCCCAACAATATTCAAGTGTTCAAAGTGAATAATAACCTTGGGTTGATTTCTATTTAAATATGACTCTTCATTATTTCTCAATATGATTGACCCATGAAACATGTCTACAATAACCTAACAAATATTCCCAATTTGAAAAATGGTCATTGATAGAACATGGATACTGATAGAAAAAGGGTCACTATAATAACTCACACTATCCAAGTTAATTAGTATTGTCTTGGAAGTGTACATTAGAGATCTAAAATATGGAGATGGTCTACAAGTATGATTCTATAAATTGTTTGTATAGACTCACCTTATCCTAAATAAATACATCTAGTGAATAGATGTAGCTAAGATTTTATATGGGTATATAGATAGAGGGAAAGTGTGCTCAAGATCAAAATATATGTGCAATGTCCAAGCATGTCAAAGTATGTCAAATATGATGTTTTCAAAGTGCCAAAGACCAAAATTAGTTTTATACATATGGCCCCATTTTAACCTAGTGTTTAAAATGATAAATTAAAATGATAAAAGACGTTAATTTGGTATGTATGATAATTGTGCTTAGTGTTTAGAGGTAGAACCCAAAATTTATCATTTTTTCCATGTGAAACTTGAAATAAATGTATAGATCAATGTCTCTTCACAATAAGAAATTGGAAACAATCTAAATCACTAAAAAAAAATTAAGGAATGAATAAGAAATTTTAAATAATTTGAATCATTGAAAAACTTATAATTAAAAAGCTAAGGAATGAACAAACTTGATACTATGTGAACTACGCTACCACTTGTTAAACTTGACTATAGAAAATCATGGGGTGATCATTCCCCAATAAAATGTAACTACCAACCATTTATTTTGAAAAGGTTATTTTAGAAGTTAAGCGACATTGAATCTCAACCACACTACCCTGGTAACAAAATTCCCTTTTTAGAACCCTAAAATCAAGTTTGTATGTAAAAAGATCAAAATATACATATGGATAAAGGCCCAAACTAATCACATAGTACCATACTTCTCCATCATTCCATCGTTCCTTAATATATTAAAAAAAAATTACATTAACAAATGTTCATTCCCTATATGATCCATTTGTCCCTCAAAATAATGAAGAATGCCAAAATGTCATAGAATGTCTCAATCATTCCTAAAAAATCAGATAAAATATGTCTTAATCTAATCAATTTAACTCATTTGAACATAGAATATGTCCTAGGATGTGAATTACTCTATTTGATGTGTAAATATCTTAAATAAGCCCATTATATGCCCCCTCATGATATGAGAGATGAAGTGTGTGAATCACTCATCTCAAAATAAATAGTTATGTATAACATATGTTATGTATAAATGTATAATCATGTAATGTATATGTACAAAAATTATAATATATGTCCTCATAAAAAAAAATTTAACACTGTAAACACATACAAAACAAGTAATCCAAGGTAAAATCATTTTTTTATTATTCGTACACAAGATATGATCATGATAATTCACTTGAAAATAGTTTTTAGATGTAGCTAGATATTTCAAAGAAGCATGTAGTAATTAAAATAGTAGTATATGCATGATATAAATCATGTAAATATCAATTATAAATAGATAACACATAGTGTAAATGTGTGTGATATAAATCACAACACCAAACACATAGTAACAGCTAATTTGTTAATTTAGAAAGATGTTTAAAAGGAAGTAAATATACAGACACATGCAAAATCATAGTGAATAACTCATAAGTACACAAACATGGAAAACATGACTCAATTTTGACCTGACATATACATGACATGGACTAGAGGATCCTCTGACACAACCGACATACCACTTGACTAGACATAGTCAATGTAGCCACAAAAATAGAACATGTAGTATATAAAATAATAATAATCAATTAATGAAATAATCATCAGCATCAAATAAACATTAAAAAAAAAAGAATTGTAAGCATGCATAATCAATCACTATCACCATATATTATATAAAATCATGATATCCATATGAAATAACATGTTAAAAGTATGAATAAGATCAATTCATGTATAAATAGTCTAAGTAGCTCAATATGATCAATGGAATAACATAGAAATATATTACCTAATAAATGTATCAATATTCCCCCAACATGTGAATACCCCCAATGTGGAAATGTTTCCCCATTTCTATAATAAATGTCACATACTATATATCCATATCTCATATGTAACCTATATGTCTTGTATTTAATGCAGGTATAGTGTCAAAAACATGTGCATATAAAATAGATATGTAACTCAAAATTATATGATAAATTGCATCAAACAACTATATTTACCATCAAAACAAACCATGTATAGGTCATATTTTATATTTTTCAAATATTTGAATGTTTTTTGCATTTTGAAATATCAATAGAAATAAGCACTCGATAAATGAAGTAATGTTAATGGGAAGTGATATGAAATAAAAGAGTATAAAGGATCCAAATATTCAATATCATATGTCAAATCATAGTGTGCATGAAGTGTAGTATTCAAGTAGTGTCAAGAAGGTTAAGGCAAGTGATATGCCCCTCTATATGGTAAATTCATGTCTAAATGGAATATGTAATAAAACTCATAATAAGTGCATGATTCTAGTGTGAAAAATTCAATGTGGGAATGTCATAATGTGTGTAGGTGTATAATATATGTGACCATGTAATCTCAACATGTACCATGACAAAAAATAATAATCCATAGTCAATATGGATAAATGGGCATAGGTTATGCCACGTTGAGGTATAACATACATCAAAAAATGGAAACTAAAATTGGACCATTTTAAAAAGATGTATATTCATATTTCATCATAGGATAACTAGTGTGAATGTGTGGATCAATACAAGTAATCAAAATGTAAGGGACAAAAAACATGACAATTAAGACAAAAATCAAGGGATAGAAGAATGATCAAAGCAACTGCATATATACACATCAATAAAAAAAATGAAAAAAATAATCTGTCAACTCAAGAAAAGGTGATTGAACAAGCAAATAATCATAAGCTATGTATAGTAAATTATGTCAAAACTAACCTAAGATCCCATCAATGGGATCCTTAGGTGGAGGTCTTGTATCAATTGGTGTAAATGTCACATGCTAAGGTGTGGCATGTATATTACTATCAGAATCTAAAAATACTCATGAGTTATATAATATATGAAATTTTTGTAATAATCTAACTAATTATGTATGTACTATATGGGTTTAATATTCAAATTAACATGTAGAGTCCTTTGAATGTTAGGAGAAAGCATCATGGTTCTTTATGGAATGTGCTGACAAGGTTGGTGTAAGACTACCATAGGATGTGAATAACTAGGTAATGTATGTTAAACTTGAATAGGTTGATATCATAAATAATGTTGGAGAATCAATTGTCTAGAAAAAATAATCAATTTTTTGTTGTAATGGAATTTGCATTTCTTGTGGAGGTGGAACCTGTGTAGATTATACAATAGGTTATTATGGAATCACAATAAGAAATTTCTTGGACTGGATAGGGTACTCATATGGAAAACCCAGAATCATAACTACTTTGTCATTATGGATATTTATTTAATAAAGATGGGATTGCATGCATCTTATGTATCCATGGTCATCCTAATGGCATGTCAAATGCACTGTTATTGGGAAAAACTAAGAACCAAGTAGCAATAGTCTTAGGTCCTATGATAAGTGGTAACACAATTCCCCCAAGAGGATTTTGTCATTGTCTGTTGAATCCTTTTATTGTGTCTATCATACTAATCATATATCTATGTGTGTACCCAAGACTAGTAAGTATTGGCATCATGCATATGTTTTCACTTGACCCATTGTCAACCATAACTCTTTATATGGGATGTGAATCAATGAAATCATGTATGAATAAAGGTGCATTGGTAAATCATCATCAATAATCTCATGGTCATTAAAATTAATTTCAATTAATCATACTCATGTATTTTATAAGTGTATCAATAAGACTTTCTACAAGATAAGCCTCCTCAATTCTAGAAGTATAAGAAGTTGGAGGAAGGTGCACATTGTAAGTCATATGTACCTTGGGATTAGCCTTGGTTTATTTTGCCTCATGATTTGGAAATGTATCATAAAATATATTAAGATTTACATTAGGATGTGTAATTGAATCATTATCAAGCATTATATTATACTTAAGCTCAATAGTATTGTTCTCAATTAGATCTTGAATCTTATGTCATAAAGTAAAATATCTATTAGTCAAATGTCTTGTGCATTTTTTGAATCAAAATATGCATTAATGTTGAAACCATTAGGTTGTTTCCTTATTATGTAAATATATATAGGTGAAGGAAGAGTTATTAGGTTGTATTCAAGTAGTTTTTGTAACACCTTATGAGGAGGTTTTGATAATCATGTAAATTGATTCCATAGAGGCGCAAAAAAGATAAGCCTATTAGTAGGTTTTTAAATCACATAAATTGTTATTTTAGCCTGATTTTTAGTATCATTTTTATTATCTTTGAAAGGTAATTTGCTTTTAAATTTAGCTTTAGAAGACATTGGATTATTAGTCACGTACTTTAATTTTTTTATGTAGAGAAGCTTGACCTCACATTTTTTGACTGCATGACAAACCATGAATATATTTAAATCATTTGAACACAATAATCTAATGGATGGTTAGAAGTAGGATTTGTTTGAAAATATATTTTAATTATTTATTAGTCAAAGGATTAGTCATTTTATAAATAATAGTCTTATAATGAATCACATAGTCACTAATGGGCTCATTAGGTCCTTGTTTGGGTTATGAAATTTGAGATTAGGAGATCTTGTCATTAATTTTAAGAGAAATGGGATAATAATTTTTTATCCAAAGGATTAAAATTATGTATTGATTAAATAGGAAGGTCATAAAACCATCTCAAGGAATAGTTCTTAAGTAACTTATCATTAGATGTATAATCTAAACATGTTGCATGGAAGGATCTAAGATGTTGTTTTGGATCACCTTTACCATAAAATGGTGTAAGCTTAGTTTCAATGAATCAAGTAGGAAAGGGATAAGTGTAAATATCTTAGGCCAACTTGTAATATAATGAGGCTTGAGAGTTCATGGTATGACCTATTCTAGTAGAATATTGTGTTATATAATACCCTTGGCTTGAAGATCTTTTTTTTTTTTGTATGAGTGCTTGATTAGTAGCCATACTATATTTATTAGGAATAGGATAAGTGACATGAGTTGTAGGCTTAGGAGGCTCATAAGATATGTTACATAGGAATACCCATAGATATCTGAGGAGTAAATGTTGGTGCCCCCATAGTAGGTATAGTAGGTATCCCTTTTGTAACCAAAGGTGTAGAGACATGAATATAAGTTGTAGTAATAATAGTGTGAACACCTAATGTATGATCTAAGCCTATAAATTCATTTATTCTTCAATATTTTTTTCTATCGTTATTTTTTTCTTCATCTCTAGTTACATGCAACAATGCTTCAATCATATTGGGATTCATCTTAAATTATTATTTAAGCTCAATCTTATCTATATCATAAAAATGGTCATGAAAATCATTATTATTATTATATGTGTTGTTATCTCTATCAAAATTAGAACTAATAATGATTTTGGACCTTTTAAACCCCATAGTTTACCTTTTAACACAAAAATAAGAATTATGAACATCACTTTTATCTTCCATTGTAGTCGTGTTAGGGTTTGAAGAGATTGTATAATCCAAAAATTGAAACCTTGATGTAAAAAGAAACTTAATAGGGGAAATCAAAAATCAAATATGAAATTCAAACACTAATAGTAAAAAACTAAAAACTTAATAAGATTTTGAAACCCTAATGTAGAAGGAAAGTTAGGGTATTCACATTCAAATCAATGATCAGGTTCAACAAAATGTTTTAATTAGTTTACACCTAAGAGATAAAATTACACACTAATTCAAATTATGTAGAATATGGCATTAAACACATTGATTTGAATTGAAACAGATGGCTAGATATTGCACTTAATTTATAAAGGAAAAAGTAAGAGAGCAAATATGAACTTGGGTAATTATTCCTATTTGGTGCTCACAAAAATATGTCACTAAATTTAAAAATTAATTGTATGTGTTTATTCAACTACTCAAATTAGAAATAGGAGTTGAAATTTCACCTAAACATTGTTGATAAATTTAGACACCTACGATAGCTAAAACTATCAATATTTATAGGAAGTGTCCTTGTACATAGTTGGGATATGATATATTTGGAATAAATGTGCTTGCATTTGAAAAATTATCTTGTGTATGCACACTTCTCTAATATCATGTTGAAATACCTATATCTTGTCTCTTTTTTCAAAACTCTAATTATGATTTTGACTACAAGACTAAACTTAAAATGGGTTAGTGTTTTGGGTTGGACTGACCAAACCACTCCCTAATAAAGGGCTAAGCATTTCATATATTCCAATACTCCATATAGTTCTCAAATCTCATGTCTTTTTCCCTTTTATGTGTGTGTAACATATTAAACAATCTAGAATGCAATGTTATCTTTTGATCTTTGACACTTAGAACCATGCAACTTTGAATTCATGTATTCATATTTTGTTGTATATAATTCTCTAGGGATACTCCTTGAAGGTTTTAATATGTGTATGATTTTTTTATAATTTCTTAAGATTGATGTATGTTTTCCTAATTATCCTCAATTTTTCCAAGTGAATAATAACCTTAGGGCTAATTTGTATTTGTAGATAACTCTTTTGTATTTCCCTCTATGACTAACCCATAAAACATGTCTAGACCGACCTAATGGAGACTTACCAACTTCAAAAATAGAGATTGAGTTCCCTTGGACACTACTATCAAAGGATGATACCTATGGTAACCAAAACTATTCAAGTTTATTGGTATTGTCTTAGAAGTGTTAAGCAGAGATATAAAATATGGAGACGATCTTGTAAGATTCTAAAAAGTTCATGTATAGATTCAATTGATCCTACATAAATGTATTTGGTAAATAGAGGTGACTAAGATAATATATGAGTAGACAAATAAATTCAAATTATTCTCAAGCATAAAATATATAACTTTGTTCTGGTATACCATTAGATGTTGAATGTATTTATTTTGGTTTCATATTTGGGGTTGAATTCAAGGTCAAACTCCTTCTCATCATTGTGGTCATTCTTGGATTAGAGAAATTATTCATTATCATATTTAAATATGCCTACATAGTTGGCATTAGGAATCAACTTTATTTCTGATTACCTATATATCACATCTAGACCTAATTAACCTTGGTCCATTTAGTCCTTGTGTCACCAAGGGGTTGGATACTACTAGTATACCCAGATCATTAGCATTTGTGAACATATTTATATCCAACCAACTGGAGGCCATAGATTGGTTTTGGTTAAGTCTCTAGATCTAATTATTCCTTATTATTATGTAACCATGGTTGGACACCACTATAATATTTCTAGCTTGGGTAGCATCCTTTGTTGGATATAAGACTGAGGTATTAGTAAACTTCTTTGATTTATTGAGTGAATATTTGGAAGATGTTGACTTCCAAAAATATTTATTACCTTGATTTAAAACCAACCTTTTCTCATTTAAACACCGAAAATTTTTAATTACTTAATTTCAGTATATTGTAAAATTTTAAAATCTTTTAATGAAAGTTTTTATTATTTGCATGGGATTAAAGATCACAATAATTGAGTAAGAAATACTAAATAATAAAATAGTCACAAATTATGGACCATTAATAGAACACATTTTAAATATATTTTCTCAAAATATTAGTGATTTCCATGTCTAAATTCTAACATCCATCCTCCAACATTCATGAAACTCTTTGATAAAAATACAAACAATGGCATATCCCACTTAAACAAGTGTGTTCGTTCATGAAATGACTATGAGGAAACATATTAGTTGGTAGTGTTATTTTGGAATCAACTATGTAACATGTTTAATATCTGATGTTTTGTATCTTATAATTGGATCCATTTTATGGAATTAAAGAGTCAAGCCCTAAACATGGATCCATTTATAGGATTTGAAAAGTCAGACAATGAAAATTTTACACAATTGAATCTAAAATATCACTACCATTTATTACAATGTGGAAAAATCTAAACTCAAAACAAAAACATATTATTTGTTGAGAGATTAATCCTTTGAATCAAGTTATTGATGTTAAAATTTTAAGAAGTGTCAAAGCATGCATTATGCATTCCACCACTCTCACATCCAACATTTTGAAATCAATTCATAATGAATATGGGTTCATATTTATCTTTATGTGCACCTAATAACAGCTCCTAAGCATATATATTTAAGTGAAAAAAATTAACACTTGATTTAGTTTAACATTGATTTTCATTTAATTTATATCATTAGAGCTCAAATATCGTACTTCATGTATATACACTACAACATTTAGACCATTTTAAATCACTTTATAAAGTCACCTAAGCTTTTATTTATTTAAATTAGAAGTCTTAAGTCACTTAAAGTCTCATGTGAGAGGCATCTCTATAGGGTGATGTTAGGGTATATTTAGAACACTTTACTTTAGAATGTGATGTTAAGGTGACTTTAGAGGTAATTTTGGGGTGAATTTAGAAGTGACATTATGGTATATTTAATGAGGAAATTAGGGTGTCTCTAAGTTTGATGTTAGGATGCATCAAGAGGTAACATTAAGAATCTTTCAAAGGTGACATTGGGGTGACTTAATTGACAATTTTGGGTTGAGTTTATGTTCATATTTACGGGTGATGTTAGCATATTCCTAAAGGTAAATTTATTTCCATATTTAACCTAACTTTATACTCTAAATAAATTAGTGAATTGATTGGTTGGATGGGATGCTAAATTATGGAATATTGAGCCCCCAAAACCAAGTTCGGACAACATAATGTGATTTAGGCTCAATTTTCCCAAATGAGTGCCCCATTCAACTAATCACTTGATTGGTTGGATGGAGGATGCAAATAAGGAAAATTGAGTTCTCAAAACCTAATTACAACAACCTATTATGATGTGGGGCTTGATTTTACCTAATTGAATGCCCCAGTAAACCAATAACTCAATTGGTTCATTGGGGGACTTGTATGGGAAAATGGAGCCCCCAAAACCTACTGTGGTTTGGGCTTGATTTTATCTAATTGAGTGTCACATTAAATCAATCACTTACTTATTTGGATGTAGGAGACAATTAGGGAAAATTGAGTTCTTGAGACCTAATTTCAATAACCTAGTTTGATTTGGGGCTCAATTTTCCCTAATTTAGTGCCCATTCAACTAATATATTGATAGGTTTGATGTGGGACTAAATTAGGACAAAACAAGTTCTAGAAAGCCAATTGAAACAACCTAATATTATTTGGAGCTTAATTTACCCTAATTAATTGTTTGATTCAACCAATCACTTGATTGGTTGGATAGAGGAAGTAATTATGGAAAATTTAACCCCCTAAAGTAAATTTCACTATTTAACCAATCACTTGATTTGTTGGATGACGGATGCAATTAGGTAAAATTCAACTAATGAAACCTAATTACAACAACCTAATGTGTTTAAGGGCTCAATATTCCATATTTAAGTGCCCCATTCAAAAAAGAACTTGATTGGTTGGATGGGGCATGAAACTAGGGTAAATCTGTTGATTTAGGATTTTTGCCACTATGTAGTTTTACCTACATGGTCTAATTAACTTAGATTAATAATAGGTCACTAAAGGAAATGCACTTTAATTCATTTTCTAATTGTGAGTTGAGTTAATTACCATTTTAGGTGACCTAATTTCTCATTATATAATGTACCTTTCTATGTAATTTTTGGGTAACGAATGTTATTTCAACTTTTTGTTATGAAGACAAGCTCTTTCCTCTGATGAGTTGCTCTTTAGACTTCACTAATCCATATAGATTCAGCCTCATGCATTTGAATCTTACCAATAGATCCTTGATTGTGGCCTACTTTGACATGGTATTAGAGTTATGCTAGAAGATTAATCCATCAATTTTGTTGTGAGATCTTGTATTCTTTCTAATTCTATATTTTCATTGATTTTGGTTTTCTAGGGATTGGTGATGTTTCTCATAAATCCATGAAAATATATATGCTTTTTATCTCTAAGTGAAAAATGGATAGTGCCATTAGATTTAAAATGTGGTAAAACCCTAGGAATGATTGTAAACACAACCTAGTTTCATGATAGTCCATTTTCAACCAATTTTGGAGGATTTTAAGGCCATTTTTTTAAGTCTAAAAAATATGTATCTTCAATGACTTTGAGGAAAGACCATTTCTGGGTTTTTATGGGTTTGTCAAGAAACCAAGTGGGTCTCTTTTAAATTTTGAATAAGCTGCACATTATCCATATTTTTGGAGTTTTTCTATTTTGGTAAGATTTTGACCCCTCACAATCAATTTTGATAGTTATCAAACTTTTAGGTTTCAATCAATTTTGAATAATCATTCCTATTAGGTTTCAACCCTTATAAAAATACTTATTGAGCTCTGACCCCTACATTTGCACATATCAAATTTTGACACCTACCTAATCAACCATCAAGTTACAATACCTACATAAACAACCATCGAGTTTTGTTGCATGCTCAAAGACTTATTAGGTTCCAATGCTTGATCATGCACCTATCAGGTTCTAACACCCATCTAGACAACCCTTAGATTTTGATGCCTACAAAAGCACCTGTCAGGTTCTAACACTTAAAAAAATAACTATCAAGTTCCACCACTTGCAAAGTAGACCTCCAAGTTTTCCCACCTTTTCCACTTACATAGTGACACCCTAGAGACCATCAAATTTAAGATAGTGGTGAGTGACACTATTCATTTTCAAAATGGAGCCATTTTTGTCAAATATAAGATAATGGAGATTGACACTATTCATTTTCAAAATGGAGTCATTTTTTGGGATGATGTCATTCACCCATCAATCACATCAATCAAAATGAGAGAGGGTGGAACACCCAAAATAGGTCTTAGCCCCAGTCATATGGGAGTTAAGCCCCTAGTCACTCCCAACCCAAAAGTGATTAAATTTTGCTCCAAAGGGGCATAATTTTTTGTGGAGAAGTTGATTCCAAAATTTTCTCAACTTTTGAATACACTAAATTTTAAAATTTAACAAAGTGAAGAGTGCCCTTGCCATCCAAAACTTCAAATGCACGTAACTTTCAACCTATTGTTGCTTTCTATGTGCCATTTTTTTTAAGTGAATTTTTTTCAATCTCTACGCATTGGTAATATTCTCAAACCTTCTAAATTTAAAACTTTGTATATTCATGGGGGTTGTACATCCTATTTTTTTAGCACATGAAATTCAGCACATACCTTTTTTTATCATGGATCTGAGTTCAATTTTGATTCTTACACCATTCAATTATATCGAGTCAAAATTCAAAGTGAAAATCCTTTTGAGGAGCAAAGGCTTACACTGAATCATGATGGGTATAAAAAAACCAACCCCTGAAGTAGAGAAGGTGAAGTAGTACAATAGAAGTGATGAAGCCTATGATCTTCTATGCTTTTCTATGTCTCCTAACTTGTTATTTCATATTGAATCTACTACTACTAATAAATTATAGACCATATTAGAAAAATTATTTGGGAATCAGAACATAATGAGAGGTCATGAGTTAGAGAATGAGCTCATCAGTTTGAGCCTAGAAAATTTTGATATGATACAAAAAAAATTCACAAAGTTTAAATCACTTAGGTTACAGTTGAAACTATGTGATATTGACAAAAAAGGATGATCAATTGATTCTTTCCATCCTTGCCAAATTGGGTTCCAACTATTATGTCTTCATTTCTACCTTCCACACCACCAAATGTGCCATTAGAACTACATGAACCATGTCATCCTTGGATGACTTTGCTATTGACCTGAGTCAGGAGCAAGACAAACTTATTTAAATGGGCATACTAAAGATTTCCAAATCACATGCCTAATTACGAGTCATGACAAGTAGAAGGCTTCTATCAACAAGGACAAGAAATAAAATAAGGACCTAGAGTAAAGAAAGGGTCATAAATTTGATGCTAAGTTCAAAGCATCAAAAGAGTCCTCTTCAGAAGGGAAATCTAAAAAAGAGTGACTCACATGTGGATATTATAATAAATTTAGACATGATGAATCTAAATGAATGAAGAAGTAGATTAACCAACTAATAAAATGCATAAGAATCATAATATCAGTGTCTTTGATTCTTTGAATCAAAATTCATTATCACAAGAGTCTTCTAATGCCAAAGATAGTAAGAAGGGTAAAGATAAGGGGAAAACACTTGTTGAATTTACATCCCAACCTTCCATGTGGGTAATTGACTCGGGTGCATCACACCACATGGCTTCATCACAAGACATGTTCTTGTCCTTGGAGTCTTGTTTTATGCCTTCCATCTTGTTGGGTGATGATACTTCCATAGAAGTTATTGGGAGAGCACCTGTTGAAGTGAATGATGGAATATTTCAAGATGTTTTATGTTCCCTCTTTATCCACCAATCTCTTATCTATTTATTAGATCACTCGTATCGGTTCGGGCAAGAAAGTTGAGTTCACACCTAATTCAGTAGTTATAATGGAAGTACACAATAACTCCATTGTTACATTTGGTAAATTAAATCACTAGTCCAAATTATATACTTTCTCACATTTTTTTCTTGATCAATCCTCTAATGCACTATTCACTCATTTAGATGAAGTGAGTAAATTATGGCATGAGCGATTCAACCATCTCAACTATCACTACTTGGAAGAACCCATTCATCAAGACATGGTATTAGGGTTACCACGAGTCAAGTTTTTTGATGGTGTTTGCTAGGATTACATACTTGGTAAGCATCCTAAAGAGAAGTATGACAATGTAAAATCATAGAGAGCTAAACAAATATTGAAGCTTGTCCATAGTGATATTACTAGTCCATTTCCAAAACCTTCATTCAATAAGATAAAGTACATGCTTAATTTCATTAATGACAGTTTGAGGTACACTTGGGTGTATTTTATTAAGAATAAATTAAAGTTATTTAACCATTTTTAGGAATTTAAGGTGCTTGTAGAAAACTAGTCAGGTAAATCCATAAAGATTTTATGTACCGACAATGGTGTAGAGTATGTAAGTAACCATTTTGAGCAATTATGTGGTTAAAGGGGATTGAACTACAACATCCATTTCCATATAGTCCTCAATAAAATGGTTTTGTAGAGAATAAGAGTAGGTCCTTGAAGGAAATGGCCAACTGTATGCTACACTCCAAGTATTTTGCACCTTAGTATTGGGCTGAGACCATCAGCTATGCTTGTTATATCTAGAACTGAGTCCCTCATAAAGAATTGAAGGGAGTCACTCATTTTAAAGCTTGGAATGGTTATAAACCCATAGTATATCACTTATAATTGGTTTGATATCCTACTATAGACTACATTCTTGACAAAAAACATAAGGCAATGGAACCTTAGAGTCAATCTTGCATCTTCATTATATATCCTAAGGGTGTTAAGGGATACAAGATTGTCCATCCCACCACTCATGAGTTTTTCATTCAAAAGAGTTTTTGTTTTTCATAGAATCCTTTGAAATCAACACTTGACACCTCACACTCTTCCTTGGATGCATTAGTATTTGATGATAGTTTTGACAATTTAGATCTGCCTGATTAACTTCCTGATGATCCAAATTCTTCTTCTAGTTCTAATGATGAGAGTAGTAATGAGGATTCACCTCCTCCTCCTAAAATATCTTTGTTGGATGAGGAATATCCTCCTAGCTCTCTCATCATTGGTTCTCTTTGTGTTAGACAAACACTACAAAGTGTTGGCCAATGGGTTGGAGATTCATCAAACAATAGGCAAACCCATTAATAATTCTAAGATGCCCTACATACTTTTATTACATCTACTTCTAATCCATAGTCATTTCGTGAGGCATCAAGTACTCCTCAGTTGGATACTATTATGGAAGAGGAGTGTAGTTCCTTGTATATGAACAACACTTGGGATTTAGTCCCTCTTCCTAAGGAAAGAAAACTTGTTCAATATAAGTGGATCTACCAAATAAAATTTGCATTGGATGGGTCCATAGACAAGTTCAAAGCACATTTTGTAGAAAATGGTTTTTATCAGGTACCTAGAATTGACTATACCAAAACATTCACCCTAGTTTCCAAAATGAACTCAATCCAACTCATTCTCACTATTATCACATCACAACATTGATATGTTCATCAGATAGATGTGAAGAGTATTTCTCTTCAAGGTGACCTCAAAGAGTAAATATATATGGATAAACCAAAAGGATTTGTGTAAGATTATTCCTTAGTTTTCAAACTTCAAAAATATATCATTGGCCTCAAATAATATCTTTGATCTTGGTAAGCCAATATGGACTCCTTTCTTCTTTTGGTGGGGTTCACTAGATACCATTTTGATCTGAACGTCTACATTGTATGATAGGATGATTCACTATTGATTATAATAATTTATGTGGATGACTTATTAATCACAATAAGTTCTTCAACCACCATCATAGTAATGAAAATGAATTTTTTTGATAGGTTCTTAATGACTAACTTAGGCTTGTTGCACTATTTCCATGAGATTGAAAGTTCTCAATGTGACTCTGGGATCACTATTGCACAATCCAAGTATGCTCTTAAAATTGTTGCATTATTTAACATGATTGACTATAATCTATCTCTAAATCTTTTTCTATTTGGTGTGAATCTTGAGGCTAATTATCCATCTCCTTTGGTTGATGTTACCTAGTATTGATAACTTGTTGACAGTCTCATCTACCTTACGCATACTAGACCTAATATTTCATATGCAGTGGGCATGATCTCAATATTTATGTAGGAACTACATGAGTTGTACTAGAAAGTATCTAAGTAGATTATCCACTACATTCAAGTTACTTATATTTTTAAAATTCACTATGGATTAGGCATCGGCATTGACTTGACTAGTTATAAGATTCAGATTGGGCTGGCAATATTCAAAATCATAAGTCTACTTTAGGATATAGTTTCTCCCTCAGTTTAGGTCTGATTAGTTGTTCAAAAAAGAAGTAGAATGTTATTAATTTATCTTATATATAGGATATTTTAATGCTACCACTAAGGCTATTCGGATTCAGGGGATTCTTATTGAGTTTGGTATCCAATTTTGATGACCAATAATCATATTTTATGACAATCAAATCAGAATACAGATCTATAGGAATATGATCCTCCATCAAAGACCAAACATATCAAGATTCACATGCATTACATTTGAGAGCTCATCCATGATCAATTCATTGACCTCTGATACATCTATAAAATGGATTAAGTTGTTGATAGATTAACCAAACTCTTCACTAAGAGTAGGTATCTTCATTTACAAGTTCTTTTTGGGATTCAAGTAGATCTATCTTCTTACTCATTTGGGGAATCACTATTTACTTAGGTACCTCATTATGCCTTTGTTTGAAGACCTAATTATTCTATCCATATAAGCTACACTTAAGGGAGTGTTAGTTTAGGCTTTTTTCCACTATGTGGTTTTATATGCATGATCCAATTAGCTTGCTTAGGTTAATAATAGGTCATTAAGGTAAATGTACTTTAAATCATTTTTTAATTATGAGTTAAGTTAATTAATTTTTAGGGTGACCTAATTCCTCACTATATAATGTACCTTCATATGTAATTTTTGTCTAATGAATGTTAATGCAACTTTTTGTTGTGAAGGCAGGCTTCTTCCTCTTGTGAGTTGTTCTTCAAACTTCACTGCTCCATATAGATTCATCTTTGTTCATTCAAATCTTATAATTAGATCCTAAATTATGTCCCACTCTAAAAAAATCAACCCATTGAAACCTAATTATGAAAACCTAATGTGATTTGGGCTCAAATTTTCATAATAGAGTGCCCCATTTAACCAAATCACTTGATTGATTGGATGTGGGACTAAATTAAGGAAAATCAAGTTTCTAGAACCTATTTATGATAGCTTGATGTGATTTTTAGCTTAATTATCCCTAATTAATTGTCTCATTCAACCAATCACTTGATTTATTAGTGTTTAAACATAAATTTAGATAAGGGGATATCTAGGGTTAAGGGGTATTAGATTAGCTTTTGCATAAGGATAATGAAATAACCTAATCAACATTCCAATTAATATAAACTTAGATAAATAATATTCTAAATTTATATAATTTATATTGATAAAATTATTAAATTAAAACTATTGATATATATTGAAAGGAATAGGGAACAATGAATACTTAGTTGATCTACTATGTTCATACAAGTCTAACCTAGAATAGGCTAGAAGTGGACTAGAAGGTGATCCTAGAACAATCATCAAATTCCATGAATATTATTTTTTTGGCCTCAAATACTTGCATCAGATCTAAATGGTTATGTTGAACTAGGTTTATAACTTAGACACAAGTGTCCTATATGGAATACTAACTGGATTTGGATGTAACCAATTGGATCCTTCTAGGTTTTCTTTCACATTTCTTTTGATGTCTTTAGATCACACACAAGTTATCTCTTTTTTTTAAATGATCAAACCCTATATTACTCACCCTTAGAGTGACTTTGGTAAAAATTAGTTAGTGGGATCATAGTGTTGAGTTACCCCAAGGACCCCTCTATCAATGGGTATTGCTAACATAGCCAATAGTTTGAAGAGCACCTCAAACTTATGTGTTTCTTCCCTATGTGTTAACTTATGTGTGTAGAAGGATACATTGTGTGATAAGTAAAGACATGCAGTGACCTAGATTATAACTTGTAAAATATGGATCATGAACTACTCTTTAAATGCTTTAGAGCTATATAAATACTACTTTTATGATTGATATATAAATAGGGATGAATATGGCAGTTTACTCACTTGAATGCTTATTGGTAGGTTACCTTGTGAGTTCCCAATATGTTCTAGGTGAGGATGAATGAGGGTTGATCTTGTATATATACCAATACCTTTTGTAAATATATCACACTAAAGTACTTAATCTAACCTTTAAGATACATTATATTTGTAAATCAGATGACTTTTGGGCACTGGACACTTTGTAGGAAAAGTGGACACTTGTATCAACACAGGTGTCTATCTAAAATGCAAGTGTCCAAGAAGCTATAAAATAGGTAAAGGTCCAAAACTAGTAGTGAAAGATAATGGTCAAGTATATAGCTTTTTTTTTAGTATATAAGATCTAGTCATTAGAATAATAGTGGTCGAACTAAAAAATAAGTAAATTGACACAAAGAGATGGTGAATATGAGCCTTTTAGTAGTGGTCTAGTCTATAACTAAAAGGTACAACCATGATGGATATTTTCCAATTATACATGATTAAAATACTACATAAATCGTATTTTAGTATTTACACTACTACTTTAAATGTATACGTTGGTGTGTATAACACACCTTGCCTTTGTGTGAGCCCAACTTGAGTGCTTTTTTGGTGACTAAACTGCAACCAAGATGATGTTAAAATATATACAAAAATTGACAGAATTATAAATTCTTAAAATTATAAATAACAAGGTTTGGATTACACTTGTGTGTTGATACAACTATCTTTCCTTTTGGTAATTTGATTTGAAAGGATGTCTCATTACAAAGCATTAAAACTAAGACTAGGACACATATAAACCTTCAAGTTTAGGTGTGTGTGTGTGTGTGTGTGTGTGTGTGTGTGTGTGTGTGTGTGTGTGTGTGTGTGTGTGTGTGTGTGTGTGTGTGTGTGTGTGTGTGTAAGGACACATACCCCCAACCTTGATGTAAAGGTGAGTTACAACACTACCATTGAGCTTGTTTGTAACATATATTTGGGGAGGGTAGATGATTTAATCAAATCTAACCTATGAGTCTGGTAATGTTAGATTATTTAATCAATTCTAACATATAAGTTTGGTAAGATTGAGCGATTTAATCAAC